>CM019170.2:31225366-31290074 GCA_009739505.2 Apolygus lucorum | reverse complement strand
CTGCATATTGCGTGCATCTGGCGTCCGCCCTACAGAAAGTTACATTCAAAGTGGCGTCCGGTGCAAAGTGGCGTCCGTATACGGACGTCATTTTACACAACAGGCTCATATTGTACAGAATGATTCATTGAGGCGTCTCCCCCTTTTTAGGAGGACGTCATTTTGACGGACGGTTTTCTTCAGCAAAGTATAGATTTAGTGCACGCAATTTCCGCTAGGACGCTGCGCACGTTTCGTTATGATTTGCAAAGTTAAACTTTACACGAAGCGGTGGAAGTGGCGTCCAGGTTGCAATCCCCGGTTCGCCCACTCCAGCAGCCATCGAACTACTAAAACACCTGGAACGCCGTTCAGCGTCCTCAATTTCTGATGATTTTCACGTACAACCAATCGTTCCTAGGGAAAACTAACTTCCTCATTTTCCACCCCACAAAAATCGTTCACCACTCATTGGAAAGCTCTCAATTTATTAAACATAGGCATAATATGTCTCTCGTGGTTGAGTACTTGTACGAAAGCGGTATCCACGTTTGTGTTTTAGTAAGAAGCTTTTTCATTTGGTTGCTAATTTTTTACTTCTGAATGGTTTTTCACGAACCTACCTCAACACCAAAAACCGCGCAAAAATCTTAGCTTTATAATATTTGAAGTTGAAAAATATTCAAACAATATGAATTTCGGGATTTCGTTAAAAGCGTCCTAGCAACGTAAATTTCCGAAATCAAGTTCCCTATTTCTTCGAATCGAGTGTGAAGCTTTTAGTATTCTAAATTTAGAATACAAGTTTATTTATAAACTTGATTGATTGTGATTGATCGTGTAGTTAAGTAGTAGGTAGGTAGTAACATGTTGGTTTACGTTTCAAAGTACGTAGAATCCGAAAATCGAACTTAAAAAAACCGACCATCCGCGGCATTTTTTGATTTATTATTTTCAAAATGAATCATTGGAATCGACAAACAGAAAAAATTTCAACCCTCCTCAAAATTTGATGTTTAACGTTTCAAGGTAACGTAGAAACGAAAATCGAATAAACAATTTTCCGTCCGTCCGCCATACGCGGCACTTTCTTACCAACCATGGACTGATTTGGTTGACATTTGGTATATGGGCTCCATTGGGGGTCTCTAATTGTGTCTCGAAGTTTTTCATTGATATCAGTTACTTTTAAGGAGTAAAAGTTAAGGGTTGACATTTTCAAAAGTACGCTAGCTCGGGACTCTCGAAACAAAGGTATTGTTTTTTCACCAATTGAAGATAGTATTGAATTTTTAGAAATATTAGAGACCACGCGGAGCTTTGTAGGACAAACCGTTCGCTCCCTACGAGAACTTGAAGGGTTTCCTTCGTTTTATAACAGAAAACTCCTGTAAGGAACTCTATTTTTCGAATCGAGTGTGAAGAGTTTATTTCTTCCGAATAAACTTGATTGAGAAGGTGTGAAGGTAATTATGTAGTAGGTAGGTAGCAAGTACCTATGGTTGGTGAGTAACAAATTAAAAAAAATAGTGAAAATGGCAAAGTTGTGATCCCTGCAGACGAGTGAAAAAAAACTTTTTCTTGGAATTTTTTAAAGAATATTTTTCTTAGAACTTATTAAAAATAAGTCAATGTGTTTCTCTGCGTTACAAACATCTGAACTCTACCATAAGAAAAAATTATATCAGTCACATGAATAGGGTGCTGTTCCAGGACGTAAACGTCGTGCTAACAATGATACAACAATACTGAAGACTAGCTTGGCCATTTTCTCCACCTCCATTTAAGTACACAGGACTAGTCAGAAACCTACCAAAAATCTTAAATTGATGGAAAAACAATACCTTTCTAAAAAACTTCTTTGAGATAGAGCGTTTTCAAAATTTCAACCCTTAGAAGTGACCTACAGCAACCAAAATCTTCGGCGCACAACTAGACCCTAAAAGGCCCCTATACCAAATTTCATCAAAATCGGTCAATGCTGGGTGACGAAAGAGCCGAGTACGGCGACGGACGGCCTAATTTTATTCGATTTTTGAATTCCACTACTTGAAACGTAACCAAACAAATTTTGAGGGGGGTTTAATTTTTTTCTTGGTCGTTTCCAAAGTATGTTTTGAAAATAATTAACCAAGAAAAGGCGAAAAACTCGGGGATTGAAAATAATGTGGGAGCCAGACGAGTAAAGATCTGATAATGAGAGAAGCGCAAACCTCAGAGGTAGAAGTTTAACGATCCCGTTCGTAGGAGGTTGATCTATAGCGCGGGGAAATAAGGAAAAATTCAAGTGGGCGGGAATCACAAATTTCGTTCACTGGCCACCGTCCATGTTAGGATGACATGACGAGTTTGTATATCAATTCCTGTGTAATTTTTCACGCTGAATCCGTTAGTGATACTTACAATGATTTTGACGGCTAGAAAGTGGATTTTTTGAAGAAGACCTGAAGTAACACACCTTTCTTTTTATTATTTTTCTGTATAGATCATTCGTCTGCAAAGATCACAATTTTACCATTGTAACTCTTTTTACCTGCTACATAATTACCTTCACACCTTCAAAATCAAGTTTTTGGAAGAAATAAACGCTTTGCATTCGATTCGAAAAATAGGGTCCTTCGTATGGAAATTTGATTACTGGTTGCTACGGAAGCAAACTGAATACAACTCGAGAGAAACGAACAGCGATCGCATTTTGGTCAGATAATAATATTATTTGATAATAGTATTAATTATTAAATTAATTAAATTAAATTAAATAATAAATAATAATAATAATATTAATAAATTTATTTGAACGCGATTAGACCTCTTTGGTGATTCACACTCGTGATTTTGTTTTATCGAAGGAAAAACCTTAAGGTCTCGTAGGGAGAGCTAACGGTTTGTGCTGCAGAGTCCGCATGGTCTCTAAATTTTAAAATTCTATGCTATCTTAAATTGATGGAAAAACAATACCTTTATATCGATTTTTGAGCTAGGGCGTTTTCAAAATGTCAACCCGTATTTTTCATCCCTTAGAAGTGAAGAAACCATGCTTACTATTGGCTGGGGCGTGTGTTAGTGATTATTCGGTAGGAAGATTATTCGGTATTGAGAATAAAATTTGAAAAAAAAATGCTCTCCTGTAAAATTCTATTTTTTGTACTTACCTGGTTTTCCCCACCACCAGCCAATTCATTGACCTGGAGAAGATGGGATTTGGCAGAACTGTAGAAGAATGGACGAGAAAAATTGGAAAAATCATTGCACTCCCCGCATGTGTGTACTAGTAAAATTCGTAAATTGGTACTACGAATCCCATCATGCTCGTACATTCTTATTACAGGATCTAATTCCAAATTCGAATAATATGGAAACAATATTTTATTGATGTTAGGAAGCTATGTACTACGCCCACAAAGGTAGTAAAATACGTAAATTGATACTACAAACCCATCCTGCTCGTACATTTTGTATTACAGGATCTAATTCCAGATTCGAAGAATGTGGAAACAATATTTTATTGATGTTGGGAAGCAATGTGCTACCCCCCACAAAGGTAGTAAAATACGTAAATTGGTACTACGAACCCCATCCTGCTCGTACATTTGTATTACAGGATCTAATTCCAGATTCGAAGAATGTGGAAAAAAACAATTTTATTGATGTTGGGAAGCTATGTGCTACGCCCACAAAGGTAGTGAAATACGTAAATAGGTACTACAAACCCATCCTGCTCGTACATTTGTATTACAGGATCTAATTCCAGATTCGAAGAATGTGGAAACAATTTTTTATTGATGTTGGGAAGCTGTGTGCTACGCCCACAAAGGTAGTGAAATACGTAAATAGGTACTACAAACCCCATCCTGCTAGTACATTTGTATTACAAGATCTAATTCCAGATTCGATGATATGGAATGATATGGAAACAATATTTTATTGACGTTAGGAAGCTATGTGCGACGCCCACAAAGGTAGTAAATACGTAAATTGGTACTACGAACCCCATCCTGCTGTACATTTTTATTACAGGATCTAATTCCAGATTCTAATAATCTGGGAAGAATATTTTATTGATTTTATTAATAACAACTTATTAAACAACTTGTGAGGGGGGGGTTCTTTTTCTACTTCTCTTTTGCTTCCTCACTACCGAAGGTTGGGAAGCTTTGTATTCGTGAAAGAAGTGAAAAAAAAAATTTCCTCCAAAATCAAAATTTCCACTTGCTTTTTGCGTTTTAGAGCTTCCCGAACAATTTTGGTTCCGTGTCTGTCTGTCTGTCGGTCTGTCTGTGGTCAAATCCTTGTCCCGGGCAAAACTATACTAACCTGTGGTCCGATTTTGATGAAATTTTCAGGGATTGTGCGGGTTAGGTCCTAGACGGTCCCCTATCAATTTCAGCACCTTCGGACGAATAGGAGCGAGTGCGCATGCGCAAACGTGAATTTCCTGAACCTCGGTTTCTCGGTTTCTAATGAACCGATTTTGCTCAAATTTGGAGGTTAGTTAGGGACTAACTTCTGAGAGACACCCTATAAGTTTCAATCAAATTGGTCAAGCAATAGCCGCTGCGCATGCGCGAACTTTAAATTTATTGTTACAACCAAAACTCCCCAACTATTCAAACCAATTTCGACGAAATTTTAAGGGATTGTGTGGGTTAGGTCCTAGACGGTGGTTTATACCTACACTCTTTTCGTTCTTTATTTCAGTGGTTTATATACCACAACTATTTACAACACTATTAAAACATTAATACCTGCAACCCTATCCCGCATATTATCGCCAATATTTTGGTATTCAATAACTCTTTGAATCATAATTTTTTCGCCAACTGATTCTATTCGTCCATGTTACAATGAGTGAGGAAGCTATACTGCCCACCCAACTTGGCAGACGTTTTTTTCTATAGTGATACATTTGCGAACCATATACAGGGTGTCCCATGTTAAGCACCATAAAACTTCGGGAGTCGATTCTACAACTAATTTTAGTAAGAAAGTGTCTCATAGCAATTTTGCGTTAGACGCTTATTTTCCAAGTTATTTTAATTTTAAAGATTTTTTTCGTGTTTTCGACCTTAAGCCATTAAAATGACCATAACTCGCCTAATTTACAAGCAATTAAAAATCTAATTACACCGTTGGATAGGGCGTTAAATTTGCCATCTTTCAAGTGGTTATACAAAATTTTTATAAGATCGTGATGGGTGAAAAATCAACTCGTAAAGTCATTTTTGTAAAATTGTCAAAATTTCCTACTTTTTCTTTTGATTATTAAGGTTTTACTCCCAAATGATTTTTCACGTACCTCTACATCAAAAACTGCGCAAAGATCTCAGCTTTCTAATGGTATAATTTGTTTTAATTTTACTCCGCTAATTAGTGGTGAAAAGTACGTTTGAATGCTAAAAAACGTGGTTGCGCTCATGGAAATCAAGGTTTCTGGTTCGTTGTGCCTCGGGCAGGTTCGACGAATTAGGGGTGGAATTCTTCGTCATTTTCAAACGCCATTAGACTGATTCCATCACCGTTGGTATGTGAAAGCTCAATATTGAATTTTGGTAGGTCCGAATCTTTTTTTTTTTTTTTTTTAATTTACTTGGTATTTATGCACGAATTAAATGTTCAATTCTCGCAACTTTCTCGATTGTATGAAAAAAGAGATATCTCATAACAATAGCGTGTAGATGTGGAATAAAAAATAATGATATTTTAGAGAAAGTAAAAATGATATTTATGAACAAAAAATAATCTTCATCATCATCGAAGTACGTTATTAACTAAACATAAATGAGATAATAAATTATCCTCTACTCCGTCTTTGACTTTGTTTGTCATTCGTCCGGAGACCTGTAAACACAAAGCAAAGTTTTTTACAGCCAAGTAGAAAATAATTGAGGAATGAGCTGTCAGGAGACAGACATTGAGCACTTACTCTGAATCGGTAATATGATGACCACTGCTTCAAATTTTGACATTCCTCAATTATTTTCTACTTGGCTGTAAAAAACTTTGCTTTGTGTTTACAGGTATCCGGACGAATGACAAAGTCAAAGACGGAGTAGAGGATAATTTATTATCTCATTTATGTTTAGTTAATAACGTACTTCGATGATGATGAAGATTATTTTTGTTCATAAATATCATTTTTACTTTCTTTAAAATATCATTATTTACCTATCTTTATGTTTTATTCCACATCTACACGCTATTGTTTATGAGATATCTCTTTTTTCATACAATCGAGAAAGTTGCGAGAATTGAACATTTAATTCGTGCATAAATACCAAGTAAATTTAAAAAAAAAAGATTCGGACCTACCAAAATTCAATACTGAGCTTTCACATACCAACGGTGATGGAATCAGTCTAATGGCGTTTGAAAATGACGAAGAATTCCACCCCTAATTCGTCGAACCTGCCCGAGGCCCAACGCACCAGAAAACCTTGATTTCCATGAGCGCAACCACGTTTTTAGCATTCAAACGTATTTTTCACCCCTAATTAGCGGAGTAAAATTAAAACAAATTATACCATTGAAAAGCTGAGATCTTTGCGCAGTTTTTGACGTAGAGGTACGTGAAAAATCATGTGAAAGTAAAACCCTAACAATCAAAAGAAAAAGTAGGAAATTTTGACAATTTTACAAAAATGACTTTACGAGTTGATTTTTCACCCATCACGATCTTATAAAAAATTTTGTATAACCACTTGAAAGATGGAAAATTTAACGCCCTATCCAACGGTGTAATTAGATTTTTAATTGCTTGTAATTAGGCGAGTTATGGTCATTTTAATGGCTTAAGGTCGAAAACACGAAAAAAATCTTAAAATTAAAATAACTCGGAAAATAAGCGTCTAACGCAAAATTGCTATGAGACACTTTCTTACTAAAATTAGTTGTAGAATCGACTCCCGAAGTTTTATGGTGCTTAACATGGGACACCCTGTAGAACCATTAATTATGGATCAATGTCCCTCCCTCATTATTAAACTTCCTGGTCCTTAGGAAGGGAAGTGGGGCCTAATAAACTCGGCCCGATTTTATTTCCTATGTATGATTTTTCTCTTGAAAATTATATTTTCCCCATTTCTCTCTTATTGGTCCTTTTTGGCAATTACCCATTATTTTTCATGTAAACAACTTTGAGGGGGGGTTCTTTTCTACTTCTCTTCTACTTTTCTATATTGACACATTTTGCGAAACGTTCTGAGATTGAATTGGGTGAGTTCACCAATTTGGCATTCTCCCACACCCTTGAAAACGGCTGGTTCCAGCCCTCAACTCTGCGGCGCCTTGCCAGCGCTATTCACACTGCAGCGGAATTGACGTCCAGTAAGCTCGAGCTTACTGGACGTCAATTCAGCTGCTGTGTGAACGGAAGCCACTATGCGTTCATATGTACAGCGTATATGTGAAGAACTGTATATGTCATCAGCAAGCGAAATGTGAATATCTGAGTCGGTTAACAAGTATCTCGGCCTTAATTAATGTTGGAATTTCAAAATTTTGTTAAAATGACCACTCCTTCAGGGGGACGTCACTTTACCACAACTATGATACGGACGTCATTTTGTACCAAGATGTATATATATATATATATATATATATATATATATATATATATATATATGTGTGTGTGTGTGTGTGTGTGTGTGTGTGTGTGTGTGTGTGTGTGTGTGTGTGTGTCATTCCGGACGATAACTTGAGTAATTGTTTAAAAATTTTTTTTAGTTTTTGCCAAAATGTTTGTAACAACAAACCATAGGTCAAGTTCGTTAACCAGCAATTTTGGACAATCCAAAGTGGTCCAAAATTCAAAAAAACTCCAAAAAAATGGGTTTTTCCCGTTTTTTGAGGTTTTTACATTGAAAATCATGGTAATTTATGGTATATTCGGATTCAGCACAAAATTTCTGATATGAATGCTTTTTTCAAAAATGAAAATTGTCCAAAATTAAGAAAAGTTTGTAGCTATATATATATATAATGAATACGTGCGTATATTTGTTGTAACCAGAAATGCAGTAGCCGTGTGGGTACTCTATGAGTTCGTAGAGACGACTAGAACATGAATATGGACTCCTAAGATCTTCAAAGCATACCCAGCAATAATTTGCAGCATGTTATTAGCGAATTTTCAAAGAAAATGAAGCTATTGCAATGGCCTCAAAATTTTTAGAATCGACTTTTTCGAAAAATTTTCCCACTGAAATCCGTTTTGGAACATTCTGAAACGATCCCTGAAGTTTTTCCAAAAATCATATGTATATATATATATATATATATATATATATATATATATATATATATATATATATATATATATGTGTGTGTCATTCCGGACGATAACTTGAGTAATTGTTTAAAAATTTTTTTTTAGTTTTTGCCAAAATGTTTGTAACAACAAACCATAGGTCAAGTTCGTTAACCAGCAATTTTGGACAATCCAAAGTGGTCCAAAATTCAAAAAAACTCCAAAAAAATGGGTTTTTCCCGTTTTTTGAGGTTTTTACATTGAAAATCATGGTAATTTATGGTATATTCGGATTCAGCACAAAATTTCTGATATGAATGCTTTTTTCAAAAATGAAAATTGTCCAAAATTAAGAAAAGTTTGTAGCTATATATATATATAATGAATACGTGCGTATATTTGTTGTAACCAGAAATGCAGTAGCCGTGTGGGTACTCTATAAGTTCATGTGCAAAAAAAAAAAAAAAAAAAAAAAAAAAAAAAAAAAAAAAAAAAAAAAAAAAAAAAAAAAGAGTCCTCGTTCAAATATTTAATCGACAACTGCCACCGATAGAAACGTTTAAAACCGAGTGTATTATTGAAAATCGCACGATTTTTTCGTACATATCGCGAATATATTTAAATGTTATTAAATTAATTACTTGGATGCAGCAGGTAACGCACCAAGGAGAAAAATATGTGATAAACAAGGTGACTTGTTGTCATGAGGTTGGGAACAAGTGATCATGAACGCGATCTGTCGCACTCATCTTTAACTACGTCCAGGAGCTTCCCAAATCAGAACGCTTCTCGGGCTCCCAGATTCAGCTTTCAGCCCAGTGATTTCACGTCTTCCGGGACGTCGATTATTGGTGTAAAAGCATGTAAAAAAAAAAATATATATACATATATATAAACCAAGAATCGAAAAAAAAACTTTCTACAACAAATTGCAACACCATTGGTCCTTTTCTTAACCACACCTTAAACTGAATGATTTCTTTGAAAATTCGCTCATTAATTCATGCTGCATGAATGGACTTTTTTTATTTCGCGACTTGTCGCGAAATACATTTAAAAATTTTTTGGAGGAAAAAATGGCGTAATATTAGTCATTATTAAATGATCTGACTCTAGAACCGTAGGTCTACCGTCCGTAGTTTTTTTAATACACGCATTTCACCTACTAATTATGTATATTACCTGCAGATAATTCAAAAGTTCAAATACCATGTGAACGTTTGTCGCAAAATAAACATTTAAAAATTTTTTGGAGGAAAAAATGGCGTAATATTAGTCATTATTTAAATGATCTGACTTTAGAACCGTAGGTCTACCGTCCGTAGTTTTTTTAATACACGCATTTCACCTACTAATTATGTATATTACCTGCAGATAATTCAAAAGTTCAAATACCATGTGAACGTTTGTCGCAAAATAAACATTAAACAATTTTTTGGAGGAAAAAATGGCGTAATATTAGTCATTATTAAATGATCTGACTCTAGAACCGTAGGTCTACCGTCCGTAGTTTTTTTAATACACGCATTTCACCTACTAATTATGTATATTACCTGCAGATAATTCAAAAGTTCAAATACCATGTGAACGTTTGTCGCAAAATAAACATTAAACAATTTTTTGGAGGAAAAAATGGCGTAATATTAGTCATTATTAAATGATCTGACTCTAGAACCGTAGGTCTACCGTCCGCAGCTTTTTTCATACTCTATATTACCTACGACATAATATTTTGATACATACTTATTAATAAAATTTAAAGTTTATTCGGAATGATGTAATAGCGCGTAGGCACCACTCATTTTTGTGTGATCGACTAATAATGGTACAGGACACATTCAGATTTAATCGACGCATTGACGATACACACAAAACAGTCTAACAACGTTATCGAACTTGCGAATCGCCGAAATGGAAGCCGTTAGTAAACTCGGTCAGTTGTCTCGCTTTAATTGTTCACTTCCCGACCTCTAATAAGGTCGATAACTCAAGAACGGTAGGTGGGTACCCAGTTGGAGATGTTGCAGACACCAACCGACTAGATCTGACATCGAAGTTCCTTTGAAGTCCATCCCTTTCATTCATCATGTAGCGCCAGACCGAGGCGTGGTTAGTTACGGTTTAATTTTGGACTAACTCAGACTTGCCACCGGAAAGTATTCATTTTACATGATTCATTCCTTTCAAGTACAAACACGTCTATTTAATCAAACATCTTGTTAATACAGTAGTACGTATTCATTTTTGTAAGCCTTTATTTCCGTATTCAGCTCTATCAGCAGCTCACAAATTCAATACGCAAAACGTGAGCAATCTGTAAAAACGTACTTTCGTCTGATAATTTATTGTTATCTCTTGTAATTCCTTATCAGTACGTAGCCCTCACCATGACGCCTTTGATAGTTAAAATTGAGCTTATTATATTTGGAATAATGATAGGAAGGTTTACTCACTTTGACCAAGTTGGCAACGGCCCTGCTGACAGCCTGCACAGGGCGTTCGAGATCTGGCATAGCATTTCCATCTTCGGCTTCTTCGTGGAGAATGACGAGCCGAGAAACCTGCAAGGAGAACAATACGTTACTGATTGGAGTTGACTTGGGAGACGAAAACACGAACCATGGATGGCCCACTCACGACTCAGGCGAATTCCGTGTAAATTCAGGTGTAAATGAATTCCGTAAATTGAGAAAAAATTTATACTTATTGATTAGGAAAAAACTAAATTTTGCAGGTAAATACTGAAAAAATGAAGGATTGTAAACATGAATCCAATGAAGTTTGTCCGACCGAACAACACCGAACATTTTAGCTTCCGAAGTCAACGTTTTCATTAACCCTAATTGGACCATGGAGCTCCACAGATGTCCTAAAGTGTCACTGGAGTAACCAAAATTATATTGCAATTTTAAATTTAATGGACCGCAGGATATTTTGTGCGCTATTGGATGTCTCTTAATAAAGTTATGACAAAAATTTCCGTAGAAATCGATGAAAAAATATTCATAATTTTTGCCATAAAATCATTTTTGACTTCTAATAACTTACAAAAAAGTATTCAAAAAATTCAACACTGTCCATTTATTTGTATAATGAAATTTGAATCTAGTTAATCTGGTGACAGCTGTGGAATTCCCAAAGTTTTCGGTGACACTAGTGACACCATGGTCCAATCAGGGTTAAAGGACACACCACAGTCAGACTTGGGCGTCCTTATGCGATTAATCAGGGGTGAAGGAGGACACGCTCAACGGAGAAAAAAACCATATAGGTACAAATAATCCGTTTTAGACTATTCTGAATCCAAAACCGGTATATGTGTGTGTTTGTGACAAAATCATGTGTAATCTGCTCAGGCCTTAATTTTTCCACCGATTTGCATGGTTCTTTTTTTGAATTCGAAGAATTTTGGAGTCAGAGTTCATGGGGAGGAACGGAGGGACAACTTCCCAGTTTCTCATTACGTCACCAGAGTATAGAAATTAGCATGAGAAGGGGATGACTGAGGCGACAACATTAAAAAAATACACGATTTTTTAATACATCGGTTCCTATTGGCTCATTAATGGTACCCAAGCTTTGAAATTAAAGGAACATAATCAATAAAAGTACCTCTGTATTTTCATGAACTATTTGTTGTGCTGCTTTGGATCAATCAGTGGTGTTTTTGGGTGACCTTGAATACGTACGGGCGTGATCTTCCACGGACTACCTACCAAAACTAACAGATAAAAGCCCAAAGTTACAACTCATTACAGCCGTGATGCCCGGTCGTACCTTTGGTAGATTGTGTGTGTGTGTGTGTGTGTGGGGGGGGGGGGGGGGTGAACTCAAAATCACATGTTGGGTATCGTAGATCAGATATTTTAAAATTCTGTTCGAATTCGATGCTTGCACGTCGCTAAAAATGTTATGAAGTTAAGGAAAATAGAAAAATAAATGCAAAAAACTTGTTGATTGGGCATCTGAAGACGACCCTTTGGATGATGATTAGGACGTCTCGGTGAGCGGAACAGTTTCACAGTTCAAAACAGTTAAAACCGTTTCACCCAACGATAATGAGGAATTTCACCATGTCGGAATTTCCTATTTTTGACCCCAAAATCGGATTCAGGACCTCAAAAAACCCCCTAAGCTAAGGCAAACTTTCAGCCCGAACTTCCTAATTTACGAATAAACAAAACAGTGTAGAAAATACGAATGTTTAAAAAAAAACCGGGAAAATGACGTCATCCTGGAATAGTTCATTTATGGCCGCTTGAAGCGCTGAGATCGAGAAATCTATAGTCCACAGATGCAAAATTTCACGAAAAAGTAAAGTTCGAAATCGAAAAACTGAAGAAAAAAATAGAAAAAGCAAGATGGGGAAAATTAGGTTTCCCCTTTTTTTGTTTGATAACTTTTCTCTTAGAAAACACGATTTCATTGTCCCAATGGGCAACACTGGCAGGAGACGGCGATCCGAACAGCCCAATCAGCGAGCATTCCCGCTTCACGTCCGTTTTCCTGGTTAGTTTCGAAATCCAAAATTTTGATTGTCTCCAAAAATAACAGGAGACTTATTTTCCGAAATCAGCCTGATTTTCATCTATCCCACACCATTAACTATTCAGGAAAAATGCAAACAGAATTCGGTGAAATTCCTCATTAGCTAGTTGGTATGAGGAGCATCTAGGGAAAGAAAGCAGTGGAACGTCCTGAGCGCTACCTAGCGACGATTAGACGAACCTTACCTTCTTTTTTGGCAATATGGATGGACCTCCGTTATCGTAATGGCTGTAGATCCCTTCCTTCAAATCTGTTTGAGGTATCAATAAGAAAGGCATTCAGTCCGAAATGAAAATCTATGTACTCGTAGGTAAACAACGTTAATTTTTAAAGCATTCTATTATTTACGAAAGAATTAAAACACAACACACAGTACCTACATCACATAAGTCAACTGATAAGAGATAACCTAGGTTTTTGAGCTCCAGAAGGTTCATCTTATCTTCGCTAGGCAGCGCTCACGACGTTCCACCACTTTCTTCCCCTAGATTCTCATGTAGGAATGTTAGCGAAGTTCCGTATTAACATTTCTAGCATCATGAGCGCCCGTAACTGGAGAGTATTTTGAAATCCTTGATCTACGATCCCCCTGGTACATGGTGTCGTTAGACTTGTATCTTAATGTTCGTTATGTAAGTAGTCAGCAGGAGATTTAATTCCTTCTTATCTTGGATAGTTGACTATGGGTACTTGGTAAATATAGATTTTTATAACAAATTAATGCTGCTAACTCTTTCAGGACGTCCGTTTCTTCAAAAAATATGGTAGGTAATTGTTGTGTTTTCCACACTGACAAATGAGGCCTTTTCATCGATAATCAGGTAATGTCATTCGAGATGATTCCTACATTGTCAAGTGAGGAAATTTGTTGCAGACATATTGAATTGGACAGTCATAAATAAAAGGATTGGGAAATGAAGGAGAGATGGAGAAATTTAGCCACCCAATTAGATATATAGAATTAATTACTTAACACCGTATTCTTGCGTTCAAGTGGGAATTTTCTATAAAAATCCTCAATTTGTCACCCTCTATAACCATCATGTGCCAGTTTTTAGCTCAAAATTCCGTCAGCCCAGTGCATAAAATTGTGGGTTTTGCACATTACCCGCTTTCTTGAAAAGCTCTAACTGTGAGCTTTTGAATTTAGAAATAAAAACAACCAAACGCAAAATCCATCTTACGTCAATATTACCCAAACCTGAAACATATCCTAAAACATGTATTCATCTTGATTGGTCCTTGGGATACCTCACAAGTCTACGGTAGACGTACGTACCAATACATGAAAGTTTAGTATGATCTCATTTCAATCCTTCATAAAAAGAAATGATGCTAGTAATCAATATAGATAACCTTGCCGGCGAAAGGCCAAATTAATGAATAACCCGTTCACTTTTCATCGGAGCTAGAGATAGCAAAGATCTTCACTTTGACTATTCGCAATTTCGAGTCGCGAAGAAAAAAGTCAACAGGAAATAATTGTAAATGAAAATAATATGTGCTTTATATGTATAACTCATTGTAGGTTTCTGAATCGTGTAATTCTCTACTTTTAGAACTATTCATCCATTTCAATTCCTAATAATATTAATTTATTCATCAACGTACGGCTAACTTTCATAACCATGAATGGGTACCAAGAGATTCTGAAGAGGATGAGTGAAGAGCTTTGATACTGGTAGATCAAGTTCGTCCATTGAAGTTCGAAGCCCTCAAGGTTTTGACCACTTACCCGTACAACTAGTAATCAATTTCATCAGGTATTTTTGATATATTTCAAGATATAAATTTTCGAAACATAGTGTTCTACTACCATTTAGCAGAAACGTATATTGAACTGTTGCGTCTACTTTCTTAAGAGTGAAGTGTATTACCTACTGTCAAATTACATTATAATTGTCAATAATCAAATAACTGAAGAGGACAGTGATCAAAATTTCGCATGATCCCTAAATTTCAATTACTCACAATCACATTCCAGGAGACGTCAAGAAGCGGAAAAAAGTGATAAAATACACGTCTAGGCAAGGCTCGCTCACTGTACCCCCTTCTCACACCACCGTAGGTACTTCATTTTAGCAGACTTCTTAAGATCATCATACTCAACCGATTTAAATGAAGAAAAAGTGTTCCTAATCGTTGGAGTCTAGAGAGTCGATAGGACAAAGGGGCTATGTCCAAAAACCGAGTTTTGAGAAAAACGCAAAAGAAGTTTTCACCAGTGCACAATGGGGTATTTCGGTGGGTCGGAAATTCAGGTTTTTGACCTCAAATTTGGATTCAGCACCCTTGAAAACCTATATACTACAACTTTAAGTCCAATGATACTATAACATGTGGTAGAAAAATTAATTAAAGAGATCACACGTTTGAAAAAGGCGGGCCGCTATAAATGCACACACACTAGGCAAGGACTACGCCGCGCGCGTGTGTGAGTCGTATTTTGTAGTATCCAAGAGGTCCTCCAAGAGTTTCCGTGCATGGATACTTTTTTCAAAGACAGTTGGCTAGCTACGTCACGATTGGCTAGCTACGTCACACCATTCAATTCTTCAACTTTCCTTAACTTCTCTGATTTTTTAAAAACATTTTCTCGACGAACAGACCCAATTACCGTTATTCCTGAGCCATACTCTTTTGAAAAAAAAAAAAAAATGAAAAAAATTGACTGAAATACCCCATTCCTAAGATAATGGCTCATTACTTTTTTCTTTTTTTTCAAAACATTTTGAAGCTATAATCGTCAAGAAGGTCAATAATAGTTTTGTTAATTTGATTTTTTCTGAACAAAAAAATTAATAAATAAACATTTGGAAGATGGATGGACATAGCCTTTGTGCTTTAAGGAATCGGAGTGGTCCTATAACCCGTTACAACTAAAAATGATAAAAGTAATTTTCATTGAATTTTGACGTTTGAAATTTTTATTAAAATTGCGAAACTGAACGCACATTAAATTCTACGTTTTCCAAAGATTACATTTCCGTTTTCCAAATCGAGTTTGACCAAGAATTACCTAAGGAAGAATCACAGAATCTACTTTTTGTTCATTTTGAAACTCAAGTGGTAGCAGATACCGGATCTATTTGAGAGCTTCTGTTCCGATTACTACCAATTACATGGGAAATTGTACCTAGTAACGGCTGATGCATATTCCGGTTTCGACGATTTTTTTTTTTTTTTTTTTAAACTCCCCTCAAGACAAAATGTCTTTGGTGACGGAGGGGGCACGCCATAAAACAAAATAAATAAATAAAACAAATATAATGGGGAGGACGCCCAGGACTCACCCGACGCCGGCCCTAGGGATGAGGGATGATGAGGAAGGTGGGGGTGGGAGAGATGGATGAAGGGAAGTGCCTCTATAAAATGACCACCAGTTTAAATATGAGCCGAGCAGTACGCGGCGGGTGACACCACGGAGTACACCTACTGAGATGCCCAACTCGCGCAACTCCGTGGCTCTTTTCCCGCACCACACTCCGCGCCACGACAAGGTTGCAGCCATCACCCTGATGTTGTTGGGTGCCACTCCTTTTAGCTCTGACACTGCTTGCCGTAAATCATCTCTATCATACTTTCTTATCTTAGCCCGCCAGGTCTGCTCCATGTCCATGCTGCCATTAACAACCTGGACATCCAGGATAATGCAAGACCTGTCGGGCTTGACGGCAACAATGTCAGGCTTCTTGCCCCGGTCACTTGGCATGTGGTATAATCTCTCCCTTTCAACATCCCAGCCGCTGGATGACAAGGCACCTGCTATCTGCTTGGCAACCGCATCATGACGTAGGATGCGGCCCCCATGAGTTCGTGGACACTGCTGCACCACATGATACAGGTGTTCATTTCCACTCCGACAGGCACGGCAAAGGGTATCTGTCACCCCACGACTACCCCTTGAACACCGTACCGCTGTTGGCAGTGTTGCCACGCGGACGGCGTGGAAGTTCCGGTAGTCGCGGGCCCCAATGCCCTCCGAAGCCCAATCCACCCATTGGGATGAGATAAGGCTTTCGGAGCACTGTCGGAGTTCTTTACCATCTACTGACTCATGCAGGGCAGCAGCGAACTCAGCAGACAAACTGGGTTTTGGAGCAGATGGTGTTGCTCGGTCGCACCATGCTAACTGCTGCCTGACAAAATCAAGACCAGCAGCAACACGGGCGACCTCCCAGCTCGACCCCTGAAGGGCTAGCAGGCGCTGGCGGCGAAGAGAAGGGATACTTGCGGAGAGAGACACAATGCCAAGCCCACCGGATTTGACCGGTGCATGGATATAGGCACTTGGGACACCAGGTGGGAAACTCAGCCAAGAGCGCACAGCAGAGCGGACTTCTCGATCTAATTCCTGCAGCCTCCCCGCAGTAAGCCTACCGAAGACTAACCCGTAGGTTAGCTTCGGCAGTAAGTACATGCGGAGGAGGCGCAGCCTCTGCTGTGGCTTCAATGGAGCCTTGGTGATGCGGGCTAGCGCCCTACCAAGGTCCACACGGCTGGCAGTAATGGTGGCCACCCCCATGAAGTCGACTCCAAGGTACCGCCAGACCTCCAACACAGATCGAGAAGGAATGGGGGCTTGTCCTATGACAAAACCCCCATCCACAACCTTCACTTTATGTTGGCGACCCGACGGGACCAAGGAAACCGACCCACATTTATCGGGGTTGACCACGAGTCCACACCTGGATAGCTGCTTAGCAAATGCATTGAGGGCAATCTGCAAGCCCTCGCGGGTTTCTGCGAGTAGGATAACATCATCGGCAAAGGCCAATGCTCCTACTCGCACCCCAGGGGCGAGATCAAACCCTACTTCTGTGGGCAGCTTACCCAAGGCCGTATCCACGACCAGGTTAAAGAGGAGTGGTGATAGGGGATCCCCCTGGCGTACCCCACGCCCTATCCGTACATCCCCTGACACCTCACCTCCTGCCTCGAGGACCGTCACGCCTTCATGGTACAGACAGGCCACATACTCAATTAATCGAGATGGGGCCCCGACACCACGAAGGCAATCGGTCAGGGCAAGGTGACTGACTGTGTCAAAGGCCTTAGCGACGTCCAGAGCGGCGAGGTGGAGTTGCCGGCGTTTAATACGGGCCAGCGAGATGACAGTTTGGAGAACTGTAAGGTTCTCCGCTGTGCCATCCGCTGGCCGAAACGCTCTCTGGACGTCACCAATGACACCAGCCACCTGGAGGCGAGATGCCAGTACTTTTTGGAAGTGGCGGAAGACTACCGAGGATACTGAAATCGGTCGATAGCCTCCAGGCCCACTTCCCCCTTTCTTGGGAATAAATACGGTTCGGGTACGGGTTAACGCTTTCGGGGGTCTTCCCGCAAGCATGAGCAGGTTGAGGATGAGCAGCTTAATCGTATTTGGTGCTTTATTCCAGCGACGGGCAGAAACACCATCGGGTCCAGCGGATGTAGAGTTCTTGACACGGCACTTGTGTGCCTCGTCAAGTAGCACCGGCGAACACAAGATGCTGCACAAGGAATCCCTGGTGGAGACTGGGGGAACCACTCGCTCCCCAGGGTTGTGGCTGGGAGCACTCAAAAGTGGCTCCCAGAAATCCACAAACTCCTGAAGAGGGGGCTGAACTTGATCTTCCCCAGGCTCCTCCAGTACCTCCGCAGCTGCACGTGCCGGATGCTTCCTCCACAAACTCTGAACCCGGTGGTACTCCCGCCGTCTTGCTTGCTTAGCTGCTCGGCGACCTCCACGCAACACCACTCTGGGAGGATGTCCCCCCTGGTGCTGCGTCACGGTCGCATCCCCAACCCGCGGGAAGATTCTCCCTAGATAGGCTGCAACCATGTCCTCCAGGTTGTCCAGCCCTTCAGCAGCCCGCCTCGCCAGATCCTGCAGGTAGGTGCTTTCATAGCCTTCAATACGACCTACCTGCCCCCCGAGCCTCAAGACTTCGGTCTTCAAATCGGCGAGAAGACCGGAGGTCCCGGGGGAGGGATACTGAATGGCAGACTGCTGGTCCACGCCAGCAACAGGAGATGCGGGAGAAGCCCCACTGCTATTTGCCAGGATAGCTTCCTGGACAAGCTGCTTATAGTGGGGCTTCAGGCGGAGGTTCTTGATGGCAATGACTGTGCGCGTGGGAAAACGTTCGCTTAAATAAACATTTATATTACGTACCCCATTGCGCACAGCCACCACCTCATCTGCCGCCATCCTGCGCAAATCCTCGGAAGCATACCTAGGCTGCACTCGTTCAACATCAATTTCTTCATTTGCAGCAACAGGATGCTTCCGTCTGACGTGGACACCAAGGCCAGACCTGGAGGTGAATGCCCGCTCACAATGGGCACACTGGTGGTCCAAAGAGGCTGTGGAAGAGGAAGAGGGTAGGGATGATGAGGAAGAGGAGGAGGGAGAGGATGGCCGACGCCCCTGCCTGGGGCGCCTCTGAGCGCCTCCCCTAATACCCCGCGAGCCAATGGGCCGGCGGGGGTTATGAGGCTCATTAGGTATATTTTCCATAACGGGGAAGCACATATTTAAGGGCCAGGGAACCCGTTGACAGGAGTCCCCTCCCTTATCGCCAGAGGGTCATTCAGCCACCCCTGGAACTTCAAGAGGGGTCCACCAGGGAAACCTAATGGGACCACCTCTGTTCATCCCAGGGGGCCCGGGTTGCGCGACGGGGACGCATGACCATGACTTGGGTAGGGATAAGAAGGGCTCCGAGGAGATGAAAACACCCTCTATTACCCTACCCCAGCAACCCGAAGTTAAAACAGCCAACTCAACTACTACCATCAATGAACTAAAAAAATTATTTGCAGTCCACAGGATACCTGATGTATTTTGCTCAGATGGAGGCTCCCCATTCACATCGAGAGAATTTACCAATACATGGATGTTCCAACACAGGATCTCAAGTCCACATTTCCCACGATCTAATGGATTGGCTGAACGTTATGTTCAGGAGGCAAAGTTACTCCTCAAAAAAAAGCTTCGAAGAACGATCAGATCCATACTTAGCGTTACTTCATCAAAGAAACACTCCAAGACACGGCATGGGTTCTCCTGTACGGCGCCTGATGAGCCGCACGACGAAAACTTTAATACCTACTTCTTAATCATTGCTATTACCTCAGGTTATCCAAAATATTACAGAATCGCTGACCTCTCTAAAAGAAAAGGAGAAACGGTTCAGCGATCGAACGAAGAGGAAGCCTACTGAATTTGAAATAGGAGACCACGTATTTTCAAGAGTCGCTCACCGAAATTGGCAACCTGCAAAAATTATTGACAAGTGTGCTGAACCTAGATCCTACTTATTAGAAGATGCTGATGGAAAAGTGTATAGAAGAAACTCATGGTATATGAAGCCTTCCGAAAACCGAGCTTAGTATTTTGTGAAAAAGGGAGATGTCAAGAGGACTACTACAGTTTTTGAATAACCCCCGTCGTTACCAGCTGGACCGCTTGTTATTGCGTAGTCATGGCAACGCCAAATCCGCGAGCCCGCGACTGCCACGTCATCGCTTCGCGATTCGTCATTCATTCCGATTTTAAAGCAAAATTTGCTTAAAACTGACTATTTAATAGTCAGTCATGTATTATCTTGAGATCCACGATTAATGAAGCAAGTATTTACCTAAATTTATTATGAAGTGTTAATTAACTTAAAGTCTTACACTTCGAAATTTTTCCATAATAATAATAATAATAATGACAAGAGTTCGAAAACAAGGTTCGCGTAGTCCCAGCCAACGTACTACACCGTACCAGTCCTTCTACTTCACAATCAAACAAGAAATCTTCGAATCTTTAAGAGATTTTTCATTGAAGTATTTTCTGTTTCTAGGGCCTATCTTCAATAACTACATTAGGTAGTGACAAGATACAGTTACTAGCTGTCAATGAAATGCATTCGGAACCCTTCGAGTGAAGTTCTGAGCAGTCATTGGGTGACACAATCAGCAAGTCGCTGAAGTTCTTCTAAAGTCAGCCATGACGTCACCTCAGACTTAACTGGTCCATCAAAATACTGTTTTTATCCTTCAAATCTGTTTGAATGATTGAAACAAATTTATCGGAAGTTGAATCTGCGAAAATGTCGGCTCAACTCGTGCTACGGAGTAAAGATCTTGATAAGGCGAGTGATGTCGACCCTTTTGATGGAAAGACCAGTCTGAGCTGACGTCATCGTTGAATTTATAAGATCTTCCCCGTCCAAGATCTTCCTTATAATAGATTGATGACAACAACACGAACGGGAAAACACTCAAATGTTGAAGAGTCGTAGTATTTTGATATTTTTGAACGTTTTACACTCGTGTTACTAGTCAAAAACTCACAGTGAACAGTAACACGAGCGCGAATATCTTCAAAATATTTTGCCCTCCCTCATTTCTGAAGCCTGTCGAGTCTACTTTCGGTCAGTTTGGTTTGTACCAGAGATGGGCGAATTCTTATTCATAAATACGATTATGAATACAAATCATATCTGCGACTTTATGATTATGAATACGAATACAGGTATGAATATGAATACGAATACAATCGTATTCACACTTTAAATACGAGTTTCCCCCGTATTCGTATTTTGAATACGATTTTATGATTTTTTCTATGATTTCCCCAAAAATCGATTTTTTTACAATTTTTCCTGAAAATCATACTTTTTTTTATGATTTTTTCCCGAACTCTGGACATATTTATGACCTAACATTGTCAAAATAATCAATCGAAATTCGAAATGCTCACCAATTCTTATAGGATTTTTCACGCAGAATCGAATGAGACCAATACCTAGCAGGTCGCTACGACCAACTGAATAGAGAGTACGACGAAATATCTGGTAATAATCATATTTTTTTTAATGATTTCCAGTGCTAATCGTTTAAAAAATACGATTTTCTGCGGAAATTTTGTCGTGCTTTCTATTCGGTAGGTCGTAGCGACCTGAGGTTGGTCTCATTCGATTCTGCGTGAAAAATCCTACAAGAATTTATGAGCGTTTCGAATTTCGATTGATTATTTTGACAATGTTAGGTTATAAACCTGTCCAGAGTTCGGGAGAAAATCATTTTAAAAAGTATGATTTTCAGGGAAAATCGTTTAAAAAATTCAATTTTTGGGGAAATCATAGAAAAACGTCTGCCAAGTGGGTGTGGCACATAGCTTCCTCGTATCCATAACCCGATTATATAGATGATCCGATGCATAGTAGTTAATCTGAAAACACCAATCTCTAAGTACCTTTCACTACCCTCATAGGGTACCATCTACACGCTAATCTGGACAATCCTAGAAAATTTCATCAAATTCGGACGAAAAATGTCAGTGCGGTAGTGATTGGAATCAAAAAATTTTATAGCCAGACTGGGAATCGAACCTGGAACTCGTGGGTGTGAGTCCAGTACTTTGCTTACTGATCTACAGAGGGGTTTGTAGAATGGCTTTGAGATCCTCACCTCAGACGCAACTGTTACGGCTGTTACAAGTATTTTACGATTGCGCATGCGCAGAGGCTACTGTAAATTTTAAGGCCTTGATATTCATTGGGGACCATCTACAACCTAATCCGCGTAATCCCTGAAAATGTCATCGAAATCGGGTAGAAATTGTGGAAGTTATGGCTGTTACAAGCAATTCACGTTCGCGCATGCGCATCGGCTACTATCAGTCCGGGGGTGATGATTTTCATAGGGGACCATCTAAACACTAATCTGTAACATCCCTGAAAATTTCATTGAAATCGGATGGAAAATGTGGAAGTTACGGCCGTTACAAGAAAATTAACGTTTGCGCATGCGTAGTGACTACTATCAGTCCGAAGGTGATGATTTTCATAGGGGACCATCTAATCACTAATCTGTAACATCCCTGAAAATTTCATTTAAATCGGATGGAAAATGTGGAAGTTATGGCTGTTACAAGGAATTCACGTTTGCGCATGCGCAGTCGCTTCTATCAGTCCGAGGATGATGATTTTCATAGGGGACCGTCTACACACCAACCCGCACAATCCCTGAAAATTTCATCGAAATCGGACAATAACTTCGTATAGTTATGCGCGTTACAAGGAAATCATGACAGACACACAGACACACAGACAGACAGACAGACAGACACGGAACCAAAATTGTTCAGAAATGTCTAAAACGCAAAACGCGAGTGAAAATTTTGATTTTGGAGAACTTTTTTTTTTCGTCCTTGAAAAGTGAAAACAAAGCTTCCGCTACCTTGGTAGACTCGGAAGCAAAATCACAAAATCGTATTCAAAGTGTGAATACGATTGTATTCGTATTCATATTCATAACGTCGCAGATATATATGATTTGTATTTATAATCGTATTTATGAATAAGAATTCGCCAATCTCTGGTTTGTACATTGTCTTTGAACTAACTTATCGTCTGATTTTGACTTAATTTACTGTGATTGAGTGGCATATGATTTCGTAATTACTTTCCACGCTTGACCCTTGGGGGAGAGGAAAGTAACTGTAATTTTATATGCACGTTAGTCGACCATCAAACATAGCCAGTAAGTTTTTCTTGGAACAGCATTACCAGCTTATCAGCATGATGCAGTTGTATTACGAACCTACCTATTGAATTTGAACGTAATAGTGAAATAGGTAACCTATGATCACGAATTGCTACGCAACATAACGGAGTAAACTGTAATTATAGATTTAAAAAGAGTACATTTTTCACAAAACTTCCAGGTTTAAATCAACAAAAATTATCAACTTTATTAGGTGTACCTATCTGATTGTTTAATAATAATACCCATTGTTTAATAATAATATACTGATACATTTTTTGTGTCGCTTACGTTAATACTAATTACGTCAAATGTATTCAAGGTAGTATTGAATGGGTACTTGTAAGAGTATTATAAAAAAAAATTAAAACAAAGAAAAAAAAAATAAAATAAAATAAAAAACGTCTGCCAAGTGGGTGTGGCACATAGCTTCCTCGTATCCATAACCCGATTATATAGATGATCCGATGCATAGTAGTTAATCTGAAAACACCAATCTCTAAGTACCTTTCACTACCCTCATCTACACGCTAATCTGGACAATCCTAGAAAATTTCATCAAATTCGGACGAAGAATGTAAGTGCGGTAGTGATGGGAATCAAAAAATTTCATAGCCAGACTGGGAATCGAACCTGGAATTCCTAGGTGTGAGTCCAGTACTTTGCTTACTGATCTACAGAGGGGTTTGTAGATTGGCTTTGAGATCCTCACCTCAGACGCAACTGTTACGGCTGTTACAAGTATTTTACGATCGCGCATGCGCAGAGGCTACTGTAAATTTTAAGGCCTTGATTTTCATTGGGCACCATCTACAACCTAATCCGCGTAATCCCTGAAAATGTCATCGATATCGGGTAGAAATTGTGGAAGTTATGGCTGTTACAAGCAATTCACGTTCGCGCATGCGCATCGGCTACTATCAGTCCGGGGGTGATGATTTTCATAGGGGACCATCTAAACACTAATCTGTAACATCCCTGAAAATTTCATTGAAATCGGATGAAAAATGTGGAAGTTACGGCCGTTACAAGAAAATTAACGTTTGCGCATGCGCAGTGACTACTATCAGTCCGAAGGTGATGATTTTCATAGGGGACCATCTAATCACTAATCTGTAACATCCCTGAAAATTTCATTGAAATCGGATGGAAAATATGGAAGTTATGGCTGTTACAAGGAATTCACGTTTGCGCATGCGCAGTCGCTTCTATCAGTCCGAGGATGATAATTTTCATAGGGGACCGTCTACACACCAACCCGCACAATCCCTGAAAATTTCATCGAAATCGGACAATAACTTCGTATAGTTATGCGCGTTACAAGGAAATCATGACAGACACACAGACACACAGACAGACAGACACACAGACAGACAGACACGGAACCAAAATTGTTCAGAAAGGTCTAAAACGCAAAACGCGAGTGGAAATTTTGATTTTGGAGAACTTTTTTTTTTCGTCCTTGAAAAGTGAAAACAAAGCTTCCGCTACCTTGGTAGACTCGGAAGCAAAATAAATAAAATAAAATAAAATAAAGAAAAAATAAAATAAAGAAAAATAAAAAAAAAATAATTTTTCACAAAACTTCCAGGTTTAAATCAACAAAAGTTATCAATTTTATCAGGTGTATCTGATTGTTTAATAATAATAGGTACCCATTGTTTAATAATAATATACTGATACATTTTTTGTGTCGCTTACGTTAATACTAATTATGTCAAATGTATTCAATGTAGATGCTTGGGTACTTGGAAGAGTATTATAATGTTTGGGTTCCTTCGGTTGATCGGTAGAAGTCTCAAAGACAGCCCATGCCCCGCCTCGATTCTTGGCTTCACGTCTCCACAAACCCTCTAAAAATAGGAATAGGCTCTGAGTCAGAACCCCTTGGAAGTTTTTGAACTAACTTACTCGTCTTCGAGACGTGACAAGTTAGCCAATGTCTTATCATCAAGTATGTATTTTTATCAACCAAACCAAAGAGAATATTACTTGATAGCAACCAAGAATATTTTTCGCCAAATTTCCTCTGTACCTGCTCACATATTTAAAGTTAGGCAATATTGACCATTTATAAGTGAATAAGACAATACCATCTATGTAAATAAACCACTCTAATAAAATTGGTGTGTTTTTGGGGATATATGCAGCAATATGAAATATTTTAGCATTGCTATATCAATTTTCCTGTATTAAGACAAGAATCTTACGGAAGTTGTATGATAAAAAAATGAATTTGGTCGGACAGGTGAGGGGAGCGGTGCATGTGGGGGAACTAGCTGTCTCCGTCTCTCTTGACCTTTTTTGGAATGGTAACCCAGTCTGCCCGCCTGGTGGGCAGACCTTCGAACCAAATGTTGGTCGAATTGTTGAAAATATCATTCATATAAAGATGAAGAAACGATCCCGAGGGGAAACGGTGGGCATTTAGTAAAAATAGATTAGAAAAACAAATGTTTACATTGGACAACGTTTGTAACCACGCCCTCCGCCGATAAATATAAATAGAGGGCGGATGTAGAGGGAGAAATTACTCGTTGAATTGTTACAAAATTATCCAGAGAATCAAATAAATTGTTAAAATGAGTTGATGAGTCATTTTGTGAGTAATTTGTTATAGTTGTTCTTACCTGCTGGGCTACTGGTTCCAAAATGCTTTCGATCGTCTTTGTGTGGAAGACCGGCATTTTTGAGTCTGGAGATGAAAACCCGATAAATGCGAATAATCCGATGCGGGTGGAATGCGACGGTTCACGGAAGAAAAAAACGTAAAAAAAACTGAACAGCGAGACGCTATAAACACCGACTGGGACAAATAAACCACTGTAACATTTGAGAGGAAAATCAAAGAAGCGACACTAAACTGACACAGAGCGAGAGCTTCGAAAGGCAGAAACGGCGATTCGTCGAAAATGTTGTTGCTGTACGTCTTGCCTTGAGAACTCCGTGTCGTCACAAATAAGTGTTTGTGGTGTTGTTGCTGCAAGCAACCGATTTGCTTGATGTACAATAACTCGGCGTTGAATAGGCACGTTCGTACGGTCTAAGCTTGAAACATTCAACTCGAAATTTTATTTGATCCTACTTTTGGGGGGTGATTTAAAACTCGTTGGTTACAATCAAACATTGGAACAGATGACATGTACTGAACTATGTAGTCACAGTTGTCTTTTGTGATTGATGGTTGATCTCAGGTATCATGATTATAGTAAGTATAAAGGGCCTTCTTCTAATAACAATACATGAATTTTATGAGTTTTTGACAGGGAAATAGGTTAATTACGTACTAGTAAATAAATTGACTCATTACATACCTTATGTATGCTTGCTGTGCTGGAGGCGGTCCGTTGGCTGGGGCGTCAGTGTAAAGGAGTGCATCTCAGGAGTGCTGCTGTATGTACTGATAGTGCAGTTACGCTCGACTCACTCAGGAACCCCTCTAACCATCTATATGTTTATGAAGAAACCCGTTCATTGATTTTCCGTCCAATCAACGATGAGGGCTGGATGTTGGATGGGTTGAGGCACACATTGGTATAAGAGGAAACGAGGAGGCGGATATGTGGGCCAAACGAGCAGCTGCCGACGATTCCCTCCGGATAGCATTCGATCTGGGCCGCGGTCTGCATTAAAGACTCAATTGAGGGCGGAGAGCCACTCGGTTTGGGAGAGCATATGGGCGGCGACTACGGATGGATCGCATTCCAGACGCTTCTTTCCTACCATCAGGAATAGGTTGGACCTGAGTGCTTCCTTTTCGTGGAGACTCACCCAGCTCCTCACTGGACATTGAAGAAACAGGACATACTGAAAACGTTTTGCTATAATAAATGACGATGCCTGTCAGTGCCCCATGCGAGTGTCCCAGACTTGGGATCACATAGTATACGAGTGCCCTAAATATGACGAATTCCGCGCTAGGATGGTAAGAAGAATTGTTTTGTGTGGGGGTCGTTGGCCAGCCTCATTCCAGTACTGCTACCATCGGGACGAATTGTTGACATTCATAAACTCAATTGATTTTGACAATTTTTAAGTGATTTTTAAGTGATATATACGTGTGTTTGCTCAAATTTTCAATATTTTAGTTGTTGGTTGTTTATCTTGATGTTTAATGTTTTACTCTATTGATATTGTTGAATAATTCATAATTTAGTATAATTTTCTATGTAATTTAGAACACCTGTAGTTGCTATGGGAGCAGGTGTAAATGGTTTAATAAACAAATAAATTTAAAAAATAACCTTAGGTATCTTTGTAAAACGGTATATTCACGGATCTTACATTGGCACGTGTTTTTTTCCATGAGAGTTCAACAAATACAAGAAGTGTCTACAGAAGTAGTATGAAATGCATTTGCTAGAGTGCAGTGTTTGGCGATTTGGAAGGGCTCCCGCATAAATGCAAAATAAAAGCGGACCATCTATGCTTAAACGTCAGAGTTTTGTTGTTCCAATCCCATAAATTAAACATGCGCTAAAGATCAAAATGTTAGGTAAGAAGGTATTTGTCTGGAAAGCAGACTAATAGACATGTTCTATTCCTGGACAGGGAATCTTGAGCTAAATCATTGTTAACTAATAAAGTTCTACAATTTGGTACCCTGAAGAGACCTACCTACTCTGCATACCGTTTTCTACCAACTTCAATGAACAAGGAGTGTTTGGATGTATCACTGTCGATACAACTCTATCTACATTTTTTAGTATCGACTGAAGGAATCGATGATCGAGAGTTCATAGTTAAGACGTATTTTGCTGATGTTTGCTCCTTGATGTTTCGGCTCATGATTGTATAGACATTTGTTGGATAAACGAATGTTCGCATAAATACTACTTAATCGAATGTATCGACAATGATACATCCAAACAAGGAGGCCTCTCTGTTTAATGAATTACAATACCTACCTACATCCTACAAGTTACCTACCGTAAAACCGTCAAACTTTACCCCACCAGGGGTAACTTTACCCCAAAAAGTTAGAATCTTCAATTGTGACGTAAGCGTGGTAGAACTTAGATAAAAGTTAGCTATTGTGTTTTCGTTATTCTCCACATCCCAGAGAATCGATGGGGCTTGCGATGGCGCCTTTATCCTTGTTATCAGCTGTTATAAGTCATAGTTTCCTGTTCAGCTGTTTTTGTCCTGTTTCTCGTGCTCCAAAATTTCTTCTAAATCAGGTGTTTGGAGTGGATTTACCAGGCAAGCCCTCATCATATCACTTTCAATGTCTTATTTTGAACAAAATACACTAATCAAATTCTCAAAAAAGTGTTTTCTTAGTTATGCTTTTGTTTACCAAAAATTTGATGGTAACTTTACTCCAAAAACCGGGTATCTTTACTCCACTATAAAGGTTGGGATAAAGATAGCCTCACTCATATTTTTCTTATTTAATCTCGAAAAACATTTGAGTTTTATAATTTAAGCAGTGTTGAATGTAAGGTTTCTAGTGTATCTCATGTCAGAAGTTAGAGATGGGGAGAAGAAATGAGAAAAAGCTTGGTACGAGCCCCTACCGAAACTTTACAACTGAACACCTGCATTATGATATGAACATAAACGTGCTTAGGTCTCATAAGTTGTGATTTACCATATTATTTACTCGTGGGTTAACTTTGAAATTTACCATTGCAATTCATTTGAAAGTTATCGAGTGTGAAACAGACTTTTTCTGTGATTTTGTTAAGTCATTCGTTTATCGTTTATTGTCCTTTAATATTTCTTTACTTGTAGTCAGTTTTGCTCGATTACCTACATAAGTCTGTCTATACTGGAAGACTGAAATTGTGATTTCTTAACCAGAAATATTGCATTTCAAGCAAATTCGTTGAAATAAATGATCATTGGAATTTATATTTTTCTTAGGTATAACTTGTATTTTTCAAGCTACAAAGTTCAATTTTTCAGAATATATTTTATAATAACATTATAAATTCTTGATATTATCAAGTATTTCTGGGGTAATGAATTCAATCCCGACTAGTATCATTGCACCACTGCCCGTTTCTGTAGCGATAACCGTGAGTTTTTCAGAGTGGAGTAAAGATAGACGCACTCGTAGATAACTTTACTCCAACATTTAAACAATTAAATAGGGGGGTTACAATTATCTGATCAATGAGCTCGACCACTCAAAATGTTCAGGAAGCCCTGAAGATCAATTCACTTATTTAAAAAATCAATTTAACCCATTTCGAGTGGGAGAAATTGTATTTGGAAATGTTTTGGGAGTAAATCTTGGGGTAAAGTTTGACGGTTTTACGGTACTTTAACTTTATTTTTCCTTTCGGTCAAGTTTTAAATGTTTCCAATCAAATTATAATGTAGAGGTTTGATTGTATCTATTAAACACCAAACTTATTCTTTCAGACAATAAATTAATAAAACTACTACCTATCTGTAGTAATTAATATGTATCTGATGTTGATTAAGGGGGTCTCAGTTGGTCGCCGTTCAATCCTCGTTGCGGGTTAGTCTAATCTCTTATGAACCGGCGCTTGACTCTCCCCCCCTCACCACCAAAGACTGAAAGATCAAGATTGCCATCCACCACCCCGAGTGCTTCCCCCTTCCTCATAGCTCTCAGCCTTCTCATAGCTGGTCAGTTTTCATCAACAGTTTTCCCCATTTTTCTCAGGAAATAATCATCCAATTTTCATGTTTCTTGTGGCATTCTTCTTATTTTTATTATCTCTACACTATTGCTCTTGTTTAATTCCAAAATTAAAATTCCGAAAGTACAAAATAAATAGAACCTAATTTGAAATTTACAAGGATTTTTGAAATTCATTAGTGTGTTTATCTAGGGAATTGAAAAAACTAAAAGATTGCCTCTGGAATAATCAAAATCGACCAACAATTTCCAGAGACATTGGGAAAACCCGTTTAGTTACTGACTGAGGCCCCAGTGCCTCCATTTTGATCATCTGTTCAATCTATCAACATTTATACCTAAAACATTGTCTAGAGCATCACATTTCTAGGAGACAAGAGTTAGAAATTCTGTATGTTGTCCAGGTTTATTATTAAAAATCATAAACAAACATCGAAATCTATCACAATATTACACAGTAACATTATAGTGATAGTACCACAATACTTAACATTACATTTTCACACGTTGCAGAACCATCAATTCTTTTGTATAGGTACTTTAAATCATACTTCTGAGAGATGACCATGTCACTGATACAAAGTGTGACTAGAATTTCAGGGTGGTTCCAAGTTTGTCATCCAAAACTTGTAATACACAATAAGAAAGACATCCCAAAACGAACAATTTCCATTGGATATCGAATTTCAAAAGAACCTTTTAACCGATGTTTTAAAAATTGAATATCAATTTCTAAAATCGATGAGCGGTTTTCTTAGGAAATTTTGAATTTATTAAAATTAACAATTAGTTTTCTCCAGAAACCTCGAAACTCAAAACTAGAAAGCCTCGAAAGAATTCACATGAAAAATTGTCGAAATTTTATTTTAAAGTTTTGAACTTATTCAAATAAATAATTTCCTTAAAAAATTTGCTAGCATTTACATCTGTAATCTGACATAGAGGCGAAGCCTTTCTTTCACTTTATAAGTATAAAGTTCTATCACCAATGAATCTCTCCAACCATCATATGCTGAAAGACTCAGAGTGGATCAGGGTGTTTCACATAGCCACAAGAAAAAGGGATCTTGAATCCCATCGGTCAAGCAAGTGAAGGGCGTACCCGATCAGAGCCTACAGATGAAAGTGAAAGGAGAATTTTTTAAAATTCTGTGGTATTTCACCAGAGATTTTGCTTACTTGACTCGCATTGCTTTCATATTCATGATCAGTTTTTAGAAACTCCCTATCCAAATTTCCGAATGTTTGTAGGACATCTACCAGATAGCATTTTCGTATCGTTAGCATAGCCGGAAATCGAATCCATTAGCTCGCACACGTCTGGGAGAATGTATTTGAAGGTTTTGCCGATCGCGATGTCCAAATGATGGAAATTGGATATTTCACAGAGGTACGACGGTCCCGAGATCTCGCTGAACGTCTCTCGATTCAACTGAAACACCAAACACCGAGTCAACATGATGCCAAATTATCAATTAAAAATAAATAAAAATTTAAAAAAAAATTAATTTTGATTAAATTGCTTTGAATTTAGGTGTATTTATCTATTGAAGAGTAAAGTTATCTTCATTACAATCAGCAGCTCAAGCGTTTTGAGCACAGTTGAGGTGGTGTAGATTGATCTTCAATTAGATATCAATGAGGTAGGTACCAGATTTGAAAACGTGAAAGGCTGCTACTTTATAGGGCCACGACCACAATTTATTGAAGAATTTATTTAAATTTATTGAAGAATCTGGGGTTGAACGACTGACTCATAAAATGATAGTCCCAACAGGACTCATAAAATGATAGCCCCAACAGGACCAATGTATTCGCGAATATCAAATGATCTGATTGTGGACCACCCCGCGAAAAATAGTTCAAATAGCTCATATAGTTTTTATTGTCCGAATCCACCAAGTGCCATAACAATAGTCAAATATTCATTCATAATACATTCATAATTACCAACTATCCAACAACCAAATAAGACTACTTTTAGATCATTAATAACAATAACAAATAACGTTAAATGTAATACGAGTAAATAACAAATCTGAAACGTCAGGACGAAAATGTATAATGTTGAGTCACCTGGTCAAATCAAAAACGTCTGCCAAAGGGGTGTGGCACATAGCTTCCTCGTCACCGTAACCACTGTATACGTCATTGAAAATATTTATTCAATCAATTTTCTCAATCATAAATTCAATTATCAGTTCGGATTTGTAGATTAGGGTAGAATGTGGAATATAGTTTGGTTATCGTTATGCAGAAGCATAACACGAAAAAGGTGAAGATATATTTTATTATTATTAAATTATGAAATGAACGAAGGAGTGATTGGTTAAAACGTTTCATCTCTGGAAGACCGTCAATCCCAGGTTACTCTGATACCCATCACCGTCCTCAACATTGATCAAAATTTGATCAAATCTGTAACATCCTTAAAAATTCATGGATCAAAATTGGATCAAATCGGTAACATCCCTGAAAATGTCATTGAAATCGGATGGAAAATGTAGAAGTTATGGCCGTTACAAGGAATTCACGTTTGCGCATGCGCAGTGGCTACTATCAGTCCGAAGGTGGTGATTTTCATAGGGGACCGTCTAAACACTAATTTATAACATCCCTGAAAATTTCATTGAAATTGGATGCAAAATGTGGAAGTTATGGCTGTTACAAGGAATTCACGTTTGCACATGCGCAGTCGCTTCTATCAGTCCGGGGATGATGATTTCATAGGGGACCATCTACACACCAACCAGCACAATCCCTGAAAATTTCGTAGAAATCGGACAATTAATTCGTATAGTTATGCCCGCTACAAGGATTTCATGGCAGACACACAAATAGACAGACACGGAACCAAACTTGTTCAGAAAGGTCTAAAACGCAAAACGCGAGTGACAATTTTGATTTTGGAGAAATTTTTTTTTCATCCTTGAAAAGTGAAAACTAAGCTTCCGCTACCTTGGTAGACTCGGAAGCAAAATTCATCGACTTTATATAGTTCCGCCTCAACAAGTGTCTTTTTAACTATTTTATCAAACTGGTTCACTGAGAGTTTCCGAATAGAGTCAGGCAGCTTATTAAAAAAACAGGAGCTGGGTCGGATTATTTATCAATGATGTCGTCAGATGAACTTTGGGCGGCCTCAAATCATGGCACTGGCGAGTCGCATAGTTATGAATGTCAGAATATTTTTGCAGGCCGCCTATATTCCGTCGTACATAACACAGACTACTAAGTACGAATAGTCCGGCCAACGTGAGACAGTGAACTCCCTGAAGCGGCCTCTACAACTGTCGCTATACCCCTTATTGAAGAGTATCCTTACTGCCGTCTTCTGTAGCCTGAAAATGGTGGGACTATGAGGCGAGTTGCCCCACACAATAATACAGTAAGACGCTCGGGACATGAAATATGCGCGAAAAACCAACTTCAAGACGGTAAGGGAGACAGGCTGTCTCAACCGTCGCAACATACAATTGAACCCGTTTTTTTTAAAGGGGTTATGTGACATTTGTGAAACTTTCGGGAAAACGCAAAAAACTGTACCAAGTCGTCAAAACAATCAAAACATCCCATTTTTTGAAATATTCCAATACAGTTAAATACTCTACAATCCTTCAGAATGTTTCAGATTTTTTCAGCAAGGGAAAGTATCAAATTGCAATTTGAAATGCTCTCACATACCCCCTTATAAAAAAAATCGATTTTACAGGACTGAAATCATTTAAATAAACAGCTCTATTCATTGAATGAAACATATTTTGATGAAAATATGTACATAAAACATCATACCATAAAAAAATTTATATGATCAGTTTATTCAAAATTAAAATCTAATCAACCAAAATCAAAATTTTCACTTGCGTTTTACGTTTCAGACCTTCCTGAACAATTTTGGTTCTGTGTTTGTCTGTCTGTCATGAAATCCTTTCCACAGCCATAACTGCTACATTGCTCATCTGATTTTGATGACATTTTCAGGGATTGTGCGGGTGGGGGTGTAGATGTCCCCTATGAAAATCATTACCCCCGGACTGATAGTAGTCGCTGCACATGCGCAAACGTGAAATCCTTGCCACGGCCATAACTTCTATATTTCCCATCTGATTTGGATAAAATTTTCAGGAATTATGCGAGTTGTGATGATGATGGTCCCCTATGAAAATCATGGCCCCCCAAATTAAAAGTATCTTATGCGCATGCGTAAATATTCAGGTATTGTGCAGGTTGACGTGTAGATGGCTCACATAGCCCCTTTCAAAAGACATCGGAAATTTCAACCTATTTTTTCTATGGGAAGCATCAATGATACGAGGTTCCTTTTAATCGCAATCGATGCAACCAAGTATGGAGACCCAGAAATTAAAAAAAAGTGAAAATGGCCGAAAATGCCACATAGCCCCTTTAAAAAAAACGGATTCAATTGCAGGATGCCATTTTTTCCACAACAATCTTGGAGAGATTTTTAGAGATCGGTATGAATAATTTAATGTGTCTTACCGCTTTCGAGGAAAAAACGTCTTTTTCACTGGCATAGTAAGCGACGAATGACGTTATTTTACTCAAATCGTATAGAGGAGGAATTTCTGCACCGTAGCGCTTCATATTCTCTTTCCTGCCGTAGTTGAATTGAGCAAATTCACCTGTAGTGAACGGAAAAATAAATCAAATCAATTGTTAACTACGCAAATAAATATCTAGTTTGTCAACTATTGCCTCAAAGTTTAAATTGCAGATAGGCACCTGGAAAGTAAGTACACTTTACGTAACAATAACATATGCTGCTATACAACTGTGAAAAATGGACAAATTAATTAAACATCACCTGTTTCGAATAGTTGAAGGAGGTGACTGATAGTTTTCATTGAACTTCCTCCGATGGCCAAAGCGACTTGGTCACACAAAATGCTCTATTAAAAAAATCACTGCATAAACATTTGGTTGTATTAATATAGTACTATCTTATAGGATGTAATACTGTAATTCATTATTTATTTCAGTCTATTCAAAATACGATGTTCCTTAATCCTGATTCGACCATGGTATTATTAGTGTCTCTGAAAACATCTCAGAAACTCCACAGCAGTTGTTTCAAAGTGTCACTAGAGTAATCAAAATTAAATTGCAATTTTAATGGGCAGCAGAACTGTTTGTGGGCCGTTGGAAGTCTCAAAATAGAGTTAGGTATATCTACACTTTCCAAGAAAATGTATGAATTTTTTTTTTACATTTTCGTAATTACATAATTTTTTGATGTTTATCCCTTAACATCCTGAGGTATTTTTTTGGAAGTTCGATTTTTACCAGCAACAATTTGTCTACTTTTAAGCCAAAACTGACAGCCGTTGGCTATCTTGATACTCCAAGTATCGATTGTGTAAGAAAACGTTGTAGTAAAAACAAAATAATTCGAAGAAAAAAAAAATTCTCGCGTCGACAGACTGTAATAGGGCCTTCAAGGTACCTTCTACCCTCATTTCTCACCTTGTAGGCTGCTAGTTAGGTATCCTCGTCAAGGCGCCTCTTTCTAAAGTAGGTACCTAGCACAGATCTCAACATCCCACCTAGAATTTTTCCAAGTTTCTTTCTTCTACTCCAGCAAAATTGAGTTTATAGACAGGTACTGCTGACATAGCGCTAGTGTGGCCCATTGAGAAATCATTCTTGAACTGTCAGACTGTAATAGGGCAAAGGCCCAGTTCCTCAAAGGAGGAACCTTCTACTCAAATATTCTACAGATTTGTCAAAATACATCTAACTTTAATTTTTAAAAAGGTCCATTCATGCAGCATGAATTAGTGAGCGAATTTTCAAAGAAATCATTCAGTTGAAGGTGTGGTTAAGAAATGGACCAATGGTGTTGCAATTTCTTTTAGAAAGTTTTTTTTCACAATTCTTGGTGTATACATGTTTTTTTTTTTACATATGATGTCTGGAAAAACAGGGATCGTTTCAGAATGTTCCAAAACGGATTTCAATGTGAAAAATTTTCGAAAAAGTCGATTCTAAAAATTTTGAGGCCATTGCAATAGCTTCATTTTTCTTGAAAATTCACTAAAATGCGAGAAAAAAAATTGTTTGAACTAATGGGAACTTGAGAGTTAATAACTCACATAAAATGGATAAAAAATTTAGCTCTGCCCATTAATTTCTAAATTGCAATTTAATTTTGGTTACTTTGGGACAGCTGTGAAATTCCTATAATGTTTTCGGTGACACCATGGTCCAATTTGGGTTGATGCAACTTTTCTGAAACCCACCTGGCTGGCAAAGGGACACCTTTTGATAATAATAAGAATAAGAATATTTACCTATATTACTCGGTTGTTTTATAGCTTACAGGTAATAATGATTTCTTTGAAATAAGTAATTTGAGACAGTGATTGTACGCGTTTACTCTTTGAGTAACTACGAGGTAGATTCAAATACGCGTATTTTTGTTTTCCATGTAAAATACAATTTTTAGTAATAAGAGGCCTGTTACAATTTTATTACGCTCTTATACTTCACAATAGAGCAACAAAATAGAGTAAAGGTAAGTAAGTAACATCTTCACGATAGTTGGCGTATTAATATCCTAATACGAGTACTTAATAGGCCCCTATAGTGCTACTATATCAATAGATCTGTAGATATCTGTAATCCAAAAGGTATTCTATTATAAATATAGAAGGGTACAAGTTACTTTCAATAATAACTTACGTTGTCAAAATTCACAGACTGGCCGAACATCAACTTTACCCCTGAACTGAAGATGGTCGTGAATGAAGAGCAAAAACTCCTGAACGCATTCTTCAATCGATCTATTTCTCTCAAATGGCCAATTTTTTGTTTCGTGTAAGTTCGCTGAAACATACTACATTTTAATACTACAGCGTGACTTCAAGAGTTGAAAAAAGTAAAAGCCCACATAATTGAGGAAAATTTTTAATTCGTGTTGATTTTTGTAACTTTAGAAACCAATCAACATAACTCACTCGTTAGTAGAATTTCACATTGCTTGTTAATGAAGGTAGCTTCGCAAACCAAGCCGAATGCGAGAGAACGCTAACATTTAGGTTTTTAAAAGAAATTACACAGTTAGGTTTGAGTATGGTTATATGACTGAAAAACGCTGCAAATTATTACACAATGGTTTATTATTTTCTATATAGATCACTCGTCTACAAAATCACCATCCATCCAATATAAAAATCAACAAAAATAAAAAACAAAATCCAAAAAAAAAAAAAAATCCAAATTACCAACCATCGATCGCATTTCGGTCAGCTCTAATTTGAACGGAGATTAGGCCTCTTTTGCGATTCACACTCATGTTTTGATTTATATATATACAGGGTGTTTCACGAAAAGGTTACACCCCCCTTCATTTCCGCAAAATACAGCGTAAAAAATTCCGATCAACGCAATTCTTCATGATTTTTTGTGAGGATCTCAGGAAAAATACTTTTGCGCAAAAAAGTTGCGCGCAATCGTGCACAATTGACACTAACTTCATTTTTTCAAATGGAACCCCCCCTTTTTTATTACATATTCGGATTCTACGTCAAAATTCATGAAAAATTCATACCCGAATCGATTTGTTTTATTGCGCGCAACCTGGCTTTTTGGACGCTCTAAGTTGCGCAACTCCACAATTGCGCAAAAATTAGGTTTTGGAGAACCCTTAGTGTGGCACATGTTTTTTCATCATTTTTTGACGCTGAATCACAGGGTGTCATCCGTTTTGAGGAAGACCAAGATTTCAAGAGGAAAAATTAACATTTCTTTCACGAAAACATCAATTTTGTGGTCGAAGTCATGTTTATTTTTATTTTCTCACCTCCTTTTGAACTTCGGGCTTAGGGCCGTCTACGGTGGAGTTAAAAATAAAAACTGGCAGCACGATCATGCTTGAACTGAATAAAATTGCCTAAAAACTCATAACGATTCAAAAATAGGGATTTTTTCACTAACAACAACCGACTTTTTGGCAGCCATTTAGAAAAATTCCAGTCAAATTGAAAAACGGATGCCCCCATGTGATTTAGCGTTAAAAAATGATAAAAAAATATGTGCCACACTTAGGGTTCTCCAAAATCTAATTTTTGCGCAATTGTGGAGTTGCGCAACTTAGAGCGTTCAAAAAGCCAGGTTGCGCGCAATAAAACAAATCGATTCGGGTATGAATTTTTCATGAATTTTGACGTAGAATCCGAATCTGTAATAAAAAAGGGGGGTTCCATTTGAAAAAATGAAGTTAGTGTTAATTGCGCACGATTGCGCGCAACTTTTTTGCGCAAAAATATTTTTCCTGAGATCCTCACAAAAAATCATGAAGAATTGCGTTGGTCGAAATGAAGGGGGGTGTAACCTTTTCGTAAAACACCCTGTATATTTCAATTTAAACCCTTAAATTTTCGTAGGGAGCGAACGGTTTGTCCTACAGAGCTCCGCGTGGTCTCAAAAAATTCTAAAAATTCTATAGAATCCTAAATTGAAGGAAAAACAATACCTTTATATCAAAATTTTTCGAGTTAGGGCGTTTTCAAAATTTCAAAATTGATTTTGGAACCCTTAGAAGTGACCTACATCAACCAAAAGCTTCGGGGCACAACTAGACCCCAAATGGAGCCTACATACCAAATTTCATCAAAATCGGACAATACTAAGTGGCAAAAGTGCCGCGTACGGCAAAATTTTTATTCGATTTTTGGATTCTACGTACCTTGAAACGTAAACCATCAAATTTTGAGGGGGTGTTAAAATTTTTTTTTCTTGGTCGATTCCAAAGGTTGATCATTGAAAATAATAAACCAAAAATGCATTCTCCATTCATCGTAAGAAATTAAATTCTAGTTAAGGTTAGGTCGAGTGACAGTAAAACCAGCTTACGAGTAAGTAGTAAATATAAGCTTACCAACATACGTATGTCAGAGATTAGCACCTAAAATCAAACTAAGTTATTTCCTTAAAAATCCAACTTTTTAGCATTGGGACGCGATGTTTACCTTAATAAGTACAAGATAAATAGCATGTGTTTCGTTTCAAAAATCTCTGGGCCCTTTGTATGAAGTTTTGATATTTAATTAAGAATTTAAGGAGTTCAAATCACGTGAAAATTCTACAAATTACTAAATAATAAAAAATAATTAGAATAATTACACCAGTTTTTGTACACTATTTAACAAGTGATTTACAGGAGTAGAATCTTGAAAATTGGAAAATTGGAAATGTATGAAAACAAGGTGGAAAATTGGAGCGAGGAATTTCGTAAGAAAATCTTGTTGAATTTATCTAAGAATTATTTACTTTACTACACCGGTTCAAACAATTTCGGTCCGAAAAAGTAAATTTCTTTAAAGTTTTTATGAAACTTTCGAATTACTGTGGTGGACACATTATCTATCTAGGCATCAATAGTGGATATCGGTAATTCGGAGAAGTTTTATAAGATGCATTTAATAGGTGTAATGAATGGTTTCTTACCGACAGAAGATCAATGAACATGAACGACAGGTGTGTTGACATCGGTAAATCATCTCTTTTTGCCACTTTCACAATTGGTACGAAATCGATAGCACCTGAAGAAGAAAATTATTACTCAACAAATTTCACTGGGATCGATCTGAAATTTAAATTAGGATCAGTTTTGTTAAGAACACGAAGAAGTTATGTGTCACACTCCGGATTTCATCCATTCTTCATTAATTTTCGTATTACGTGTATAAACATTACTAGTATTAGGAGTTAGTGTGTTAAATTTACTCGTAATAGATAAATTCTGGTGACGCTCAGGCTGCAGAAATCACCGTAACCTAATCTTATAAAAATTAAATTTCTTCTTGAAAACTTTAATAGGTGAGAAATTTTGATCGATTTCATTCTACTGCCCTCTTCAGGATCTACTGGAAATGTTGGTTTTATTCCTTACAGCTGATTTGATTCCCTCCCGCAGTAACTTCGTCTTCTTATCTCCCTTGAGAGAAGTTAGCTTGACTCCTCTCACTCCTGATCCGTCTTCCTCCCGATCACTACCTACCAATGGTCCACAAGAGGCAGCGGGCCAAATTTCGGATTTCCGAAATTTCAGTTTTCTACGACCAGGTCGGGAAGGTAGCTGTGTCGCTACCACAACTGATCTGAGTCCCTCCCGGACACTCCCGGTGGTACCCAAGATGCTGTGTATAGTCAGCGATTTAAAATTAATAATTTCAATCTAATAAAATTCACTCCATCGCACAAACAGCTCGTTTGTCTTTCTCCTCATCTCCAAATCCGCTAAAAAAAATCATAGGTGTATTTTGTTGAGTGTGTGACCAAATCTGGGTACTCAGCCCAGGCCTCAGTTTCCAACGATTTGCGAGGTTATTAGAAACCTGTCTAGCTGTTAACTAAGACGCCGGAACTTTGAAATTTGTAATTAAGAGGGAGGAATGGATGGTTATTTCCTAAAAATAATGCGCATCCTGACAACATTTTTAGCAAGCTGCCTAATCCTCAATTCTCAACCAATTTGCCTGTTTTTTTTTGTTATTTTTTTTTACTTAAAACAATTTATATAGAGTTCTTCTATCGTATTGATAATGAGCTTGATCCACATCGATATGCCAATATTAATTTTTTTCTGAGCTTCGGGAGCGGCCTCTTCTCTAATTTCTTAGTAGGTAGGGGTGTTCCATCCTCTAACCCCATTCCGAGGCATCTGATGCTCTTCCTCGAGCCTCGAACACATCGGGAGACTGCACGGATGATTGATATTTGGAGTTTTGTTCTTACCCATCCAGCAATGGCTGATCATGATTTACTCCATTTATCAGCGAGCACATTCACGAGCCTCTTCTGGAAGGCTAGGAACTCCACTTGCAACACCCCTTCACACGAACACACTAATGGAGTAAATGAAGCTTTCAGATCTTCAGCCGGCTGATCGTTCCTCACAGAAACTTCTTAGCTATACCTTACACCACCAGAGCATCGAAAAGAGGGCAAGAGGGGTAATATATTCACAAAATACCTGATTTTTCAATATTTCGGTTCCTATTATGGCTTATTAATGTAACCCAAGCTTTGAAATTCTGGGAACCTAATCAAATACCTCTGGATTTTCATGAACTATTTTTCTTTTTTTTGTCACCTAGGAACAAAAGGAGTGCTGACATTATAGTGTCATGACACCAGAAACCGCAATTAACTCTCGAATACACATGTTGGGCATCGCAGACCATAGATTCCAAAATGCTATTAAAATTCAAGTCTTTCATACCGCTAGAAATGTTTTGGTGGCAAGTGATGACACAAATATTTTTAGTACTGTCGGAATTATTTGATTTTTTAAACAAAGTGAATTAGAAATTGTTGGGAAGATTATTTTTACCTAGGATTTTCTCGTTGTATTCCGGTCTGCTGGTTAGTAAGACGAAGTGGAAGGTGCATCCTAACGACATGCAGCTGTACATCATCCGATGGTGGCCGGTGGATTTCTCGATAAAGTCTATAAAAGCGGGTAAATCGTACACGCCTGTCTCGTGAAATCTGAAAATAAAACATAAATGATTTAGTGATGCAGACAGTTTAAAGTCTCTTTAGAAAGGGGAAAAATTGGTAGCTTAAAATTCTATGAATCCGTTTTGATGATACAGCAAATACTCACGAGAAGTCCCAATACTCTGGTTGCTGCATGGTGAGATTGACGTGTTTCATGGACCTTATTGATCCTCGCTGGTCGCCTAGCCAAACGTCATAGCCCTTTTTGGCCCACGTTCCCGCTGGAATAATTTATATTGGTTAACTAATACGTAATCATAAATTAATTCGTCAAACAATACTTTGAAACAAAATTAGGGACCTAAGATAGGTAGGATTTAACCCTGATTGGACCATGGTGTCACTAGTGTCACCAGAAACATCTAAGGAACTCCAAGGTTCCACATCCCAAAGTGTCACCGGAGTAACCAAAATTAAAATGCAATTTTAAATTTAATGGAAAGCAGAATTTGTTTGTGCTATTGGAAGTTTCAAAATAAAGATGATACAAATTTCCGTGGATATCGATTAAAAAAGTTTCAAAATTTCCTTGGAAATCGATGAAAAAAGTTTCAAAATTATTATCATAACATCATTTTTTGACTTCAAACAACTTTCAAAAAATTCAGCTGTCATTAATTTTTAAATTGCAATTTAAATCTAGTTGATCTGGTGACACCTTGGGACAGCTGTGGAATTCCCAAGATGTTTTTGGTGACACTAGTGACACTAGGGTAAATATGTATCAACTCCACTTTCTCGTTCATTCCTGACTTATTGGCTATTGATAGCTCGTCTGCCATGTACTATAGTCCCTCCCATTCTCCTACTATTTTTAGGATTCAATTTTTTATCAAAATTCCTTATTTTAAACTATTTTAACCCTTTTCTATTAAAAAAGCTAGATAATCACAATCCGAGTTCTAATTTGGATTCAGCACTCCCGAGTATGAAGTATGATGGTTACAAACGGGATTATACCTAAATATTTCATTTTAAGTGACGATTTGCTATCGTTGAAACAAGGTATATGAGAGCTACTACCTATTCACAAATATAGGACAAACTAGAAGAACTTCTTCCATTGCCGATTACTTAGTACCTTACCTCCCTATTTGTTTTGAATAGCTGTGTAAATTTGAAAAAATGGAATTTTGGTTACCGATGTTGCTATCTACCAATCCTTGGACCAACCAGGCCTCCGAGTGCATGAATAGGCCGTTGACGAGGAGGATGGGCACTCCTCTGTCTCGTCTCTTCACCATCTTGGGGGTGACGATCCTATTGAGGTTGAGGATGTAGCCGTCCTCCGTGGTCACGCTGTAGGATTCGTACAGCAATCCCAGCCCTTCGATCAGATCTCTCTAAAATATTTTGACAGTTAGCAACATAATAAAACCTTTAAAACTCAAATTTCTTGTCAGTAGACACCAAAAGTCTGTGTTTGATGAGTAGGTATTTACTGCATATTTGGGAGATACCGATTATTTTGGTGCAATAATCGAAATTTTGAACTCGTTACGCCCATTTTGCGCGTCCAAACACTTTCGTTCCATAATCCAGTTTCTTAGGAGAGTTTCAACCAGCCAATTGACTTCTATGTATAGTTAATATGGTTAATACAACAAATTAGCTTGAAATGTATAATTAATATAAACTTTGAATTAATTAATATAGTATGAAATACTATTGGTATTTAATATATAAATTGTAATATAATTTGGTATTTTTTAATATTTTGGTATTTTTTGGTATTTAATATAATAAATTTGATTGGTGCTTAGAGACAAAATGATGAGATCGTTGGAATAACAGTGTCCTACTGAATTAGTGTGATGGAACGGTAAATGACATGAATCAACAAGAATCCTAGTTTGAAGTTCTGAACTTGGACAAGATGGCCCTCAAACTACCCCTGGTCGCAAAACTGACCTCCTTTACATCTCCAAGAATCGGGGGCAGATTGATTTCTCCAAATAATTCTACCCTTGGAAATAAATGAGCCTCGCGTGACTGTACTTCAGGGTGTAGGTATGAGACTCGCCCACTTTCTCCGTATGTGAAGGTACCTGCTGTCAACCTAGTCGTTTCCTGCGGTTCTACCTCACACTTCTTATAATATCAAGGAAATTATTCGACCAAAAGAGAATCCGCTGGAAAACATCTGCCAGTTAGTATATTATGTTTGAAGATATTTATGTTCATAGCGGACCATCTGACATTACTTGAAAATTTCATCGAAATCGGCCAGAAAGTTGTAACAACGTACAGTTTTGCCCGTTACAAGGATTTGCGGAGACGCGGAAAGACAGGGAATTAAATAGTTATGGAAGGTCTAAAAAGGGAAAAGTGAGTGTAAAATTTGATTATTAGAAGACTTTTTTTCTCCTCCAAAAGTGAAGAAATGCTTACGCTACCTTCGATAGGTTATAATCAATGATGTTTCGATCTTAAAGAGAAATTTAACTATTCAATAAATGACTAACAAAATTATAACACGTACATAATTTTTTGTGCGCTGTTAGTTATAATAAGGTGAGTGAATGCTAAGGGTGGTGGTATATTGAATATTACTACACAATCACAATGTTGGTTGTGAAATTTTACTGAAGATTTGCATCATTCCAAACTTTCTTGTTTAAATTTCAACTATGGTTCAAATATATTAGTCCCTATTAGTTCATACAAATACCGCCGATCCTTGGGAACATTAAATGTTCTTACAAATCCTCAAAGAAATTTTCTTTGAGGATTTGTAAGAAGTTCGACTTTTTGACATTTTCATGTCTTTGTTTTGGCACATAAACTGAAAAATCGTCACGAAAACTAAGCAAGTCTTGCTCACGCGACCAATAAATGAAATAGACTCACTGTGTTGTGTAGAGAATATCAACTGTTTTCTTATTTTGATGCTTGGGTTGAACTAACAACCTTACTTCACTACCTTGTTGTGTAGTGGTTGACATGAAAATGTCCCAATGTGTTGCAGACTCGTATGCAAGCATTTAGAGAGCATTTCTAAATTATGATAAATTACGAATGTAATCAAAGGATCATGAAACCTTGGTTTTTAGTTGTCATGTGTTCTTCGACGTTTTAGATATTTTCGATTTCTTAATAATAACAATATCTTTGGGACATCAAGAGGTGAATGAAATGACGAGCGATTTGAAAAGCAGGCCCATGAAGAGCTAAATTAAAACAACAGACAACAAATTCCTGATAAAAGGGTACAGCAAACAAACAAAACAAGGCTGAAGCATGTTCCATGTTTCTTGAATTTAAGCCGAAGGATCTAAGCAGCAACCATCCGGGGGCCTCCTGACGATGCTCGAGGGGCCGAGTTTTATATTTGTTTATTATTCTCAATTATGAACCTTTGGAATCGACCAAGAAAAAATCAGTTTAACCCCCCCTCAAAATTTGTTGGTTTACGTTTCAAGGTACGTAGAATCCAAAAATCTAATAAAAATGTGGCCGTCCGTCCGCCATAGGCGGCACTTTACTTAGTTCCCAATTTGATTAAATTTGGTATATAGGCTCCATTTGGGGTCTAGTTGTGCCACGAAGCTTTTGGTTGATGTCGGTCACTTCTAAGGGTTGAAATTTTGAACACGCCCTAGCTAAAAAAAGTTCAATTTAAGATTTCCATCAATTTAAGATAGTATTTGAATTTTTAGAATTTTTAGAAACCACGCGGAGCTCTGTAGGACAAATTGTTCGCTCCCTACGAGAACTTAAGGGTTGGACTTACGATAAATAAGAAACACGAGTGAGAATCGCAAAAGAGGCCTAATCTCCGTTCAAATTTTAGCTGACCAAAATGTGATCGCTGTAGGTACGTGGTAGGCAGGTAGTATCTATGGTTGGTAGATGACAAATGCAAAGCCGAGTTCTGTACACACGAGTGATCTATAGAGAAAAATAATAAACCTTTGTGTAATAATTTACAGCGTTTTTTACTGTTTCCCGAACGCTGTGGCTACTACTGATTCGAATGCAATGACATTTATAAGCAACTGTCTTGGAGTCTAAAGAAAATACGAAATCGTAGTTCAAAGGAATTCGTGTTTACGCTTCCACACACGCTACTTATATAGCCGAAAGCAATGAAATTCATTGAAGACTGTCTATGGACTAATCCGCATATTTTCTGGAAATTTCAACAACATTGTACAATATTTTGTACGGTTTTGAGATAGAAAGACCGGGATCAAAACTGTTTAAGGACGTTCTGAAACACAAAATGAAAATGAAAATTACATTTTGAAAGAACTTCCGATTACATCGCTTCTTCATTAAAAAAAAAAAAAAAAAAAAAAGTCAAGTTCAGAAAGGACGACATAATTTTTTTGATTATTTACATAATGTCTCTAAAAGAATTTTTAATTTCAAATGCAACAATAATTTGTTGATTTTTTTATTATTATTATTTATTTGTATTTTTTCAGTTGCTTGAAGAACAATTCAATTTTCAACTTACAATAGCTGTAACATTCACACTCTTCGGGTAGGCCATTTTCTTCTGCACATTTTGTGGCGCCGCAAAGGAACTTGGCGGCAAAAAAGAACAAACACAAAGTAGAAGCGCGACAAAAAATGATTCTGGATACATGGTCGGTAGGACCGGCGATGAAGTCGACTAGAGTCGGGGGTGTTGCACAAGTCGAATAAGAATCCTTCGGTCCAGACCAAACCACCTCCAGCATCACTAAGCTGTACTTTCAGGGTCACGGTATACGCACGGGAAAAAACTAGGCAGTCAATAGAACGCTGAGAGGACACAAAAAGGAGCAGGTACATATCGAGAAATTAGTGGAACAATGGAAGTAATCAAAGCCAAGGAATATGACAACCAATTGAAAATCATTGTGACGTGCTTCCAACGTAAAAAAATACAACGGCGGAAGAAAGAACAAGGTTGATAAATGATCTTCGCACATCTGTTGCCGAACTTGTACAATTCTCCATAATTGGTCGCCCAAATACCTAAATGATGTTGATGGGAGTTGAAATCGAGGAACCGTCGTCAACTATAATCAATCACCGTTGTTGTGTGACAAACGAGCTTTAAAAATTAATTCACTTCCAATCAATTCAAATTCCTAGTGCGATCAATCTGGGGTAAAGGACGAAAACATTCATCGGAGAAAAAAAATTACCACACAAAGAAAATCTGAAAAATCCAAATTTACGAAAAAAAAACCCTTGGGTAGGTGTGACTGTGTGTACATACCTACCACAGGTAGGTATAAATCTTGTAAGTACTGAATAGGTACAAGTATGTATACTCTGCCAAGGCCTCATTCTCCAACCGAGTTGCCAAGTTTTTATGGTTTAATATATTAATGTTGTGCTTCCCAGACAACCAACAACCAAATAACTATTGGTTTATTTTTTGGTAGGTTCCTTCTGCTTCAAAATAAATTTGATAGTGGAGTTTGCGCAAAAATATAGTTGGTACCTAGGTGCTGGCCATCGCAAAGCGGTTTTCATTGCAGGAGAGTGGTCTATGAAGAAAAATAATAAACCATTGTGTAAAGATTTGCAGCGTTTTTTGTTCGACGCGGAAATTTATCTAGTTGTACACTACGTCGCCGGTATATCGAATTTTGCCTTTGAAGGGGGTGCATGTGCAAATTAGCATGTGAAACGGGGAGTTGGGGTAATATTCACAAAATATACGATTTTCAGTATTTCGGTGTCTATTAAGGTTTACTAATGAAACCCAATCATTGAAATTAGGGAACATAATCAATAAACCTGCCTCTGAATATTCATGAACTATTCTTCATGCCACCGTGGATCAAATCAGTGGTGACACCATGGTGCCAGGACATCAGTAACCTCGCGTTGCGTGAGTTTTTGGGTGTCACCTTCAGTGCAGATGTGATCTTCTACGGACTACCTGTCAAACTAACAGATTTACAAGTCCATCGTTACGACCGCTGTGGGGTTGGATGGGGGGGGGGATTTAATTCTGATGTTGGGTATCATAGATCGTAGATTTTAAAACACTGTTCAAATACGAGGCTAAAATTGGAAAGCTACTAAATTAAAACGACCATTTATCAGTTATGTTGATGAATATCAAATGCATAACGAATGTAATGAGTTCGAAAATCTCTCGAATGAAAAGCTTGATCTCATAAGGACACGTTTGTCAACGTGGGTTAACTAGTTGATCCTCAACAGAGGATCAAGGACCGCTATATTACTGTTTAAAAAGGCCATTTCACGGTTTAAACCTACCGGAATTATATCATCCTCCCTGGAGATTACTTCATGTTAATCCACGGATGAAAATCATTCCTGGCTCCGAGATGCATCTACGCTGGTGAAACCGGCCCGGGAACCTACCACTTTTGAGATGACGCGTTGTTTATCGATTTGTCATTCAAAATCATTGATATAACTTATCCGTGTAATACAATAACATGATAATGGTAGGACGTTTTGCATACAGGGTGTCTACACCTAAATTGAGCATAACTGCAGGTTTCGATTCTACTCTACAAGGTATTTCCAACAACAAATGTCTCCAACCAATTTTGTTTCGAAATCCCTTTTATAATTTGAGGAGTTTTCTTTCAAACGAGCTCATATCCACTTGGGATGTTTTGTGGAAAATTAAGAAAAACTAATTTCATGGCGAAAGAAGTTGTCTAGGGTTCCCAATTTTTCAAATAGTTTTTTCATAGAACTTATGATTGTAAGACTAAATTTCGAAATTTTGGCATGCGTTTTGAGGGAGACGCAGCCATTTTGACCGACTTCAACAGCGGCGACAGGCGCACGAAGGAAGGAGGTATACAGTTCGGTGTGTTATTGGTTTATTATTCAAAATTTGTTGTTTTACGTTTCAAGGTACGTAGAATCTGTTGTTGTTTTACGTTTCAAATTTGTTGTTATTGGTTTATTATTCAAAATTTGTTGTTTTACGTTTCAAGGTACGTAGAATCTGAAATTCGAATAAAAATTTGGCCGTCCGTCCGCCGTACGCGGCACTTTCCTTAGTTAATATTGACCAATTTTGATGAAATTTGATATACAGGCTCCATTTGGGGTCTAGTTGTGCACCGAAGATTTTGTTTGATGTTGGTCATGGAAACAGATTTGCCATTGCCACTACCTATCAACCAAATTTTCCCTTCACAATCAAGTTTATTTTGAAGGAATGCACGATTAACAAAAACAGTCGAAGGAAAGAGTTGTGGGTGCCTTCATAGGAAATGTGATTACTGGTTGCTAAAGACGCAAAACTGAACAACGATCGCATTTAATAAGTCAGATAAAATTTAAACGGCGAATATTTACGTAGGCCTCTTTTGCGATTCACACTCGTGTTTCTGATTTATTATAAGTCCAACCCTTAAGTTCTCATGGGGAGCGAACGGTTTGTCCTGCAGAGCTCTGTGTGATCTCATTCGATTCTATAACTGCAATACTGATTTAAATTTATGAAAAAATAAAACCTTTACTTATATCGAGAATTTTTGAGTTAGGACGTTTCAAAATTTCAACCCATAGAAGTGATTGAAATCAACCAAAAGCTTCGGGGCACAACTAGATCCCAAATGGAGCCTGTGAAACGTAAAACATCAAATTTTGAGGGGTATTAAAAGAAAAATTTCTTGGTCGATTCCAAAGGTTTATTATAAAGTCATTTTTATTATAAAGGTTTATTAAACCAAAAGTAGAAACAATAAATTATTACATTAAAAATGTCATTATTTACAAAATGCGTGTGATCTGTAGAATTATTCGGTTGCTCGTCAGTTAAGATGCCTGATCCACTCCATCGACGGACACTTGCCGGATTTGAATTTCTCCGTGTCGTTACTTCGTCCTGTGAGGGAATCCAAAAGGTTGATCACGTCGGGCAAAACGAATCTGAAAGTCGACCCCGCTGCGACGTCCAAGTGGTTGAAGTTAGGAAGCTCACAGGTGTAACTGGGACCGCCTAATAACTTAATTGTCTTTTGCAACCCCTAGAAATATCGAACACATAATTATTATAGATACTAGGAAAGAGTACGAGGGTTATGCAAAAAGTATAAGTATCAAGTTATAATTTTGTTAACAGAAGAAAATTTAATTCGTTTGCATGGGTAAGTGTGTTGACCGCACCAGCCTTCAAATCAGGGAAAGATGGGAAGACATTGTTTCAACTGGTAGATTATGTTGTTTTCTAGGTACCTATTAAGTGTTTTGATGGATTTGCCAGTCGCAGATTCATCCACGTGCGGTTTGTGATTCGTTTTTTGACCGCTCATGGCGAAAGTGGGGGGCAAACGCTAACCAACAACGCACCAATAAGTTTGTCATCTCAAATTATGGGGGTTTTTCCGCAAATTATGTAGATCGACCCAACAAACAGACTATGTCAATTGATTGGGACTGGGGTCAAGGATGTCTGGATTCTCCCTTCAAAATGAAGGTCGATTGAAGGATTCCTGAAGATAAACTCTATGGGTGGAGACGCCACCATAATTATAGAAGATCAAAATTTCATAAAATAAAAAAATGAATAAAAACACCGGATTTTCGTACAGAACAATAAATTATACAACAATATATTACGACTCGCAGCTTATAGAGAATCAATCAATCAATCCTCTATAAGCTGCGAGTCGTTATATTTGTATAATTTATTGTTCTGTACCAAAAGCCGGTGTTTGTTCATTGTTTCATTTTACCGTGAAATTTTGATTTTGTATAATTAGGTATCCATCTCTTTTTATGTTGACGTTTGGTGGTTTCACTAAATAAAACATCCTTCAAGCCCTGAAGAAGGTAATAAATTTACCAAATCTCGGCGAAGAAGGTGTTGAATTTTCAGTTTTCTCAGTCCCAATCAACTGCCGTAACTGTAACTGTCGTAACTGTAACCTAAACTTGTGATGAACTGAAAACAGTTCATCACAAGTTTAGGTTACAGTTTTGCCCTAGGAAGTCAAAAAATGAATCACTGAGTGCAAATTATTACTCATTGGTTTATACTATTTTTCCCTATTTATCACCCATCAGCAAAGACACGGCTTATCTATCAATAAACCATGTTTTTTCGTTTTTATTTATTGGTTGCCAACTTTGTTCCTTGTTCGTCACTTCAATACGAGATCGAATTTTTGACCGACTTCAACGAAAGAGGAGGTACTCATTCGGGTTGTTTTAACATGAATATTGTTTTTGCGGTGGCCTACCAGAGTCGAAACGTGTCACGAAGTTTATGTCACTAAGTTTATGTCACGAAATTATGTCACGAAGATGAGCACAAAGAGGAATATGATAAAGATGAGCACAAAGCGGAATGTGATAAAGATGAGCACAAAGAGGAATGTGATAAAGATGAGCACAAAGAGGAATGTGATAAAGATGAGCACAAAGAGGAATGTGATAAAGATGAGCGCAAAGAGGAATGTGATGAAGAATTACCAACGTTACCTTTGTTACCTACGAATAACTAGTTACCTACGTATTATAAAAAAATAATACATTTTCCCAACATTTTTTATCATTTTTCATACAGACGAAGAAAAGGGATAAGGAAAAGGGGAAACGGGACGCAAAAACATTATTCATGAATTATGATGTTAGCCATAGGCTCAAAGTAGGGGCGAGGCGCGGAGCGCCGAGTTTTTTTTTTTTTTTTTTTGTATGTCCGAGTCGCTTGCATTTCTTCATTCTGGGACCAATCTGTCTGATTCTTTTTGAAATGTGTTCTACCAGTATCCGTGGTGGTCCCGTTTCAAACAGATTTCATTTTGCTTTGTTAAAAGTATCGAAAATTTGTGATAGAAGTTGAAAAACGTGGTTCCCGTTTTCGGGAATATTGGTCCGCATTCACTCTTCTTGCCCTGTGACTTCCGACTGAGTCGATGGAGGACCATTTGTGTATAGTCAAATTGAAGGTCTGATTGTAAGCTTTAAAATGATATGCTATATGAGGGGGGTTCCGATGACTAAAAGGTGCTGCAGGGGATGAGAAACGGGGAAATTATAGTTGCTTTTAGGTCAGAACCTGCATGAGCCATATCAAACGTGTCTACGAATGCTCGTGTATGTGAGTTTTCCTACCAAGTATGAGCGATAATTATAGTAGTGTTAGTTAGGTATTCTACCAAGTGGGTGTAGCACATAGCTCCCTCGTCATTCATAATATAGTTGGGTATGTAACGGTATAGGAGATTGTCGGAACTGAATAGTTCAGTACCAAATATGATGTAGGTATATATAGTACAACTAGGTGATGAGAAGGTATTTTACCAAGTGGGTGTAGCACATAGCCCCCTCATCACCGATAACATGATTAGGTAGGTAATAGAAGAGGGCATCGTCAGAACTGCATAGTGCTGTACCAAATATGAGGTATGTAATAGTACAGTTAAGTGATGAGAGAGTATTCTACCGAGTGGGTGTAACACATAGCTTCCTAGTCATCCATAATATAGATGGGTATGTAATGGTATAGGAGATTGTCGGAACTGAATAGTGCAGTACCAAATATGATGTAGGTATATATAGTACAATTAGGTAATGAGAGGGTATTCTACCAAGTGGGTGTAGCACATAGCTCCCTCGTCATTCATAGTATAGTTGGATATCTAATGGTATAGGAGATCGTCATAACTGCATAGTGCTGTACCAAATATGAGGTATGTAATAGTACAGTTAAGTGATGAGAGAGTATTCTACCGAGTGGGTGTAACACATAGCTTCCTAGTCATCCATAATATAGATGGGTATGTAATGGTATAGGAGATTGTCGGAACTGAATAGTGCAGTACCAAATATGATGTAGGTATATATAGTACAATTAGGTAATGAGAGGGTATTCTACCAAGTGGGTGTAGCACATAGCTCCCTCGTCATTCATAATATAGTTGGATATCTAATGGTATAGGACATCGTCAGAACTGCATAGTGCTGTACCAAATATGAGGTATATAGTACAACTCGGTGATGAGAGGGTGTACTACAAAGTGAGTGTAGCAAATAGCTTCCTCCTCATCCATAATATAGTTGGGTATGTAATGGTATAGGAGATCGTCAGATCTGAATAGTACAGTACCAAATATGAGGTAGGTATATAGTACAATTAGGTGATGAGAGGGTATTCTACCAAGTGGGTGTAGCACATAGCCCCCTCATCACCAATAACATGATTAGGTTGGTAATAGTAGAGGACATCGTCAGAACTGCATAGTGCTGTACCAAATATGAAGTATATAGTACAACTCGGTGATGAGAGGGTGTACTACCAAGTAGCACATAGCTTCCTCTCATCCATAATATAGTTGGGTAGGAGGGAGGATGCCATATAGGAGATTGTTGGAACTGAATAGTGCAGTACCAAATATGAGGTATATAGTACAGTTAGGTGATGAGAGGGTATTCTACCAAGTGGGTGTAGCACATAGCTTCCTCGTCATTCATAATATAGTTGGGTAGGTAATGGTATAGAAGATCGTCAGAACTGCATAGTGCTGTACCAAATATGAGGTATATAGTACAACTCGGTGATGAAAGGGTGTACTACAAAGTGAGTGTAGCAAATAGCTTCCTCTCATCCATAATATAGTTGGGTAGGAGGGAGGATGCCATATAGGAGATTGTTGGAACTGAATAGTGCAGTACCAAATATGAGGTATATAGTACAGTTAGGTGATGAGAGGGTATTCTACCAAGTGGGTGTAGCACATAGCCCCCTCATCACCAATAACATGATTAGGTTGGTAATAGTAGAGGACATCGTCAGAACTGCATAGTGCTGTACCAAATATGAGGTATATAGTACAACTCGGTGATGAGAGGGTGTACTACAAAGTGAGTGTAGCAAATAGCTTCCTCCTCATCCATAATATAGTTGGGTATGTAATGGTATAGGAGATCGTCAGATCTGAATAGTACAGTACCAAATATGAGGTAGGTATATAGTACAATTAGGTGATGAGAGGGTTTTCTACCAAGTGGATGTAGCACATAGCTCCCTCGTCAATCATGTCATGGTTGAATTGTGTTGTCAAAACTACCAAGTACTTAGCAATTATGAACAAAGTCGACCAGTTAGGGGATAAGAGAGTAGATTGGTAAGTAGGAAAGTGAACCAAATACCTCCTGAAACTGATCCTAAAACGGAAACTCATCTATATATATGGAAACTGATCCAGATTACAGAATGTGGTCCACCCTGCGGCTTCTGGTTCACCTTACTGAAATGATTCACAGTATTACCAACTAAATCTGTTCGAAAAACTGCGGGTAAATTAATTTCAGATTTATATTGAGGACCACTAAAAAGTGAAAAATAAAAATTAATATAAAATGGAAAAATAATAAAATAAAAACCTTTTTAACAAAAAAATGGACCGACCTCAAAAATGATGTCTGTAAACACCAAAAAGGGAAAAATAATCATCTCAGCGAATACATACTTGATGTAGTAGGTTGTTGGACATAGATATCTAGTCAACCGATGGTATGTAGGAATACCAATAATTATTTTTAGTGTGATTCACACTTATCTCACACTCATATCCTCCATCTTACGATAGCAGTGACATACCTACTGCCCAATAGTTTTGGAACACTTATATCTACTCGTATTCATGTTTTGTATTGCACGATCGACGCATGTTGTAATACTCACCAGATCATGTGAGTAGTACATAATAACCACAGCGTATCCAGATAGGTAGGTACGCATTGAAGTCGCCGCCGTGCCCATCTGTAGACACAAATGTCTCCTAGATGTTCTACTAACCAACGTTTTATTCGTTTTCTGAAATATAGGTACCTCCCATACCACAGACATGCTTCCATACCGAGTATGAACGTAGATATCTTTTTGTCTAAAATTGTGGACGGTTTTGAACGTTAATTACGTAACAACGCTTCCGAAGGTGTGTTGCTACATTATAATATGTCCACCAATAATAATAGAGTCTCAAAATACTCGTCACAACCATTCCTAGGGACACTTACTATCATACTCATATGGCAGCAGAGACGTACTAGGTACCTGATAGTTTGGGGAGCACATTTTAACTCAATGGTGCTTACTCTTGTAATGCTACTGTAAGCCTTATGGGCCCCACGCTTGATGGCAGCTGAATTTAAATGAAGCCAACAAGCGGTGATGGGCGTTTGGGGGTCGGGTTGGTTGATAAAAATCAACGAACACGAGCACCAAACGTTTGCACACGAGTTCGGGGGGTTTTGATTTGAAGTTACTTTAGCTGAAATAAAATATCGAAAACACTTAGAATTTAAAATGGTAGCAAATGATATTTACCTGTGGCGACAAAGCGTGGCGACGTCGGCGACTGCGTGGCGATCGTCGTACAGCAAAACTTGAAAGCCTGAAGGGCGAAATAAAGTGAAACAGGTACACAAGTGTGTCCTTTTGCCAGAGGGGCTGACGGTTGTCCTTAAGGGACCTAATACCAATTGAGGGGTGTCGTTGCACTCTCCTCTAACCTTTTACTGAACCAGGTATACTCAGAAGAAGAACTACAAAGTACAACTAGCAGGTGGATTTATTAGAAATTAAGAACGGCAAATGACTTCCCCACAAGTGTGGCGGTTAGGAGCTGAAGGCTTTCAAGTAAAGTTTTTACAAAACACAGTATGGTTCTCAGTTTCAACAAGTACATTCAAAATTCCAATCTCATTCATCAGTTTCCAATGCATAGGTCATCAACTTCAAAATCCAGGTAAGTATTTGTTTAAGTTTGTTCAATGTTTCAATTCTACTAAAGTTCTCAAATTTACTCAATGTTCTCAATTTACTCAATGTTGTTTTACTAATGTCTTTTACTCTTACTCTAGCACAGTTGCATAAATAATTGGCCAATGTATGTATGCTAAAGGTTTCAACACTCACTGTCGGGCCCGGAGGTATCCTCAAGCTGGGTGTGGCGATGGCGAAGATTTCGTGACGATCGTAGCGCGAAGTCGTGGCGATCGTGGCGAATAAGGGGGGGGGGTTACGGGAGGAAGATTTGTCAGGATGGGGCGGACTCTCTGTCACTGACTTTGAACGCTGCTGGACTGGGTATGAGGCGATCGTCGTTGGCGGGGAGCTCAGGTGGAGTCCTCCCCCCTCCGCCCCGCCTGAAGATGGTAGTGGGGACGGCTGGTTGAGTGGGGGAGAGACCGTTGGGTCCCTCCCAGCTGAGGGGGGAGGGACGCGCGGGGTGGCGTTCGGCGTCGAGTGTCTTGCATCCACCTGAGCTGATGACGTCACCTACGAGACTGGCCGAAGGGGGCTAATGGTGCCCAGCTCCCGCTTCACTGGAAATGGGGCCCAGAGAGCGAGAGCTCACACCCCCCGCCTCCCTGGGAGCCAGCGTCGTCGGAGATGACGCTGGGGATTTCCAGGGGTGCGAGAGGGCGCGCCTTCTTAATGGCCAGCTCGTAGGCGAGCCGGCGGCATCCCTTGCAGCTGTCTGGCCGTCTCCTGCTGGTGTGGTCCTGGCTGCAGGTTGGGAGCGGCTTGCCCTGCCGGTGGTAGCTCTTCATGCGCTGCCAAAATTCCTTACAGGCAGGGCATCGGAAGCTGAAGAGCTTCGCCACCGGCTTGGTGCAGACGGGGCAGGATGGCTTCGGTTTCCTGTTGATCTTCAGCACAATGCGTGGGTGGGACGAGGTGGTGGTCTTCCGTCTGCCGCTCTTTGGTGCTGCCCGAGGTGTTGTGGGCTGGGGTTCTGGTGGTGGTGAACCCGCAGCTGACGAGTCTGAAGGGGCGAAGACGCCGGTCCGGCTGCTGGATCTCGACGGTAGGGCTGGGGATGTTGGCAGAGAAGCGAATGGTGATGCTCTCGGTGAGGCATGTCTCTCAGGTGGTGGGAGAGACAGCGGGCTGAATATCGGTGATGGTGATGGGGGTTGGTCTGTGGAGGGGGCCAAATCCCCCACAGGCTCCGCAGACCTCGCCGCAGGTGCCTCTGCGGGCGCCTGCGGGGTCGCCTCAGGCGCTGCTGTCCTTGCCGCAGGTGGCTCAGCAACCACCTGTGCTTGGACCCGCTCCACTTTCTCCCAGGCGGTGTTTGCGATCGATGGTCAACAGCTGCTTCTCCTCTAGCCATGTCTTCTGGCCGCTTCAGCAAGATATCACGCTCTTGGGCTATGCGTTGATAAGCAGGGAACCATTTGGCTACTTCTAGGGCAGAGAGGAGGGCAGCTTTTCCGGTTATGCTTCGCGCCGTTGGGGTGTCCGCACACATCGTGAACCGAATAAAGTTCGTCAGCGTTTCAAGGGAAGGGAAGGGATCGGCGACGGGTTCCTTGGTCTCTACGAAGCCTTCTGGTAGTTTCTTGTATCCTTCGTTGGCTTGTTCTACCCGCTTCCTCATGAGGAGCACTGCCGGATCGGGCGTTCTCGGGCCTCCCTCCAAAACCCAATCTTCCACCTGCTGTTGGGTCATTGCCTAGAACAATCGGAAACAAAAACCCTACTGTGACATCCTGATCTAGGAAAAGTGACTTCAAGATTCTACGTACTTCATCTACTTCAATTTTCCTAGCTGGCCATAATTCAGGACAACTGGCAGAGGTAAGGTTTTATTGATCTGAAGGATCCAAGTGTAATGTTGTGATCTGAAGGATCCAAGGGAAATGTTGTGATCTGAAGGATCCAAGTGTAATGTTGTGATCTGAAGGATCCAAAGTTATGTTATGTCCTAATGTGTGTGTGTGTATGTTCGTACATGTCTCCCTATTAGTCAGTTAGTTAGTCTTTTTCCCTAAGTGGAGCTGTCGATAATCGATCGAAGCATCTCGTTTACGGAACGGGTAGCGAGAGGTCGATTCATTGGCGTCTCCACGGGATTTCTTTGATGGTGGATTTTCTTCAGCTTCTTCAAACTCGTCTGCGGACGATTCAGACACGGTGGGTGGTTCAGGTAAGTCGACTACTGGGATTTCCACTGGACTTCTTGGGCTTTGTTCATCGTGGCGACTTTCGTTGCGATCGCTGTGGCGGTTGCTGTGGCGATCGTCGTGGCGATCGTCGTGGCGATCGATCTCGTCCCGCAACGTCTCGTTCCCGAGGTGAGTATTTCCTTCTTGTGTTTCTTGTTCGGCGTAGCGATCAAATTGGTGATCCGCATCCGCCGTCCTTTGTGTGTCCGAAGGGGAACTTAGTCGGGTCGATGCCTCGTTTTGGGGGTGTCCTCGATGAATTCCCTTTTTGGCAGGTGATGGGTGGAATCATGGTGGTGGTTTTTTGCAGTGGTCGACCATCCATACTCTTCAATAAACTCTCTTTCTGTTTCAGGTGTCATCTCTTCCTGGTGTGTCGACGTCGTGGCGCCATGCATGTCGGGTCTGATCCGTTCGGGGTCAACGAAGACTTCGTCCGGAACACCTAACTCGAATGCAGGCTTCAAACGGTTGATGTGGACAGTCTGGCGGCGGATGTCCGGTAAGTCTCTTATCTCGTACGTCACATCCGAGTACTTTTTCCACGACTATCCAGGGTCCGCTCCAGGGACTCCAAAACTTCTTAACAACCCCTGGGGTGCTTGCATGTCTTTGAGATACACGGCGTCACCACCTTCGAATGAGCGTAGCGTTCGACGGCTGTTGATGGCGTCGCTACGTTTTCGCCACGCCTCATGAAGGCTCTGTTGAGTGGCTTCTCGGGCTATTCTCAGATTCTTCAGTGTGGTAGGTTCGTCGGGACGTGGTTTCAGGCTTTGTAGCGATTCGTTCGGCAACCGGAGTTCTCGGCCGAAGGTCAAGAAGTTCGGGCTGAACCCTGTGCTCTTGTGTGGGGTTGCGCGGTAAGCCGCGAGTGCCAACGGGTAACATGCTCTCCCAATCCTTCGTTCTTTCGAGATTTTAGCGATGATATTGGCGAGGGTACGGTGAAATCTCTCGCAGACGCCGTTGCTCTCGGGGTGATACGCCGTTGTGAAAATCTGTCTGATACCCCATTGATCGCACAGCGCCCTGGTTGATCCGGCCGTAAAAGCGGTTCCGCGGTCCGAGACCAATCGTTCCGGAACGCCATGAGTGGGTATATACTTTCTTGCGAGGTTTCGGGCCACTGTTGTGGCGGTGCAGTCCGTGGTGACATACGCTTCCGCATATTTTGTGAAATGGTCTATGACCGTCAACAGATATTTTGTGGTTTTTCCTCCCGCAATCGGTCCGACGAAATCAATTCCAACGATTTGTCCGGGGCGCTCGGGGAGTAAAGGTTTCTGGATTGGATTACGGAGACCGGGCGGGGTGTTGCGTCGTGAACACGTTTCGCATCGTTGTATGTTTTCGCGAACGTCTTTAGCTAACCCAGGCCAAGTTCCGAGTTTCCGTACTATCTTTTCTGTCACCTCCGCTCCGGGATGTCCGGCCCATTCATTTTTGTGACATCTATCGATGAGCCATTCCCGAAGTGAGGAGGGAATGAGCGGCACCCATTCATGTTGTCCGTCGTATCGAACGCGTGTCTCCCATACGCCGTTGGTTTTGCGTAAGTCCTCTCTGTGGCGGTCTAAAGTGATCGCTTGGATCCAATTGTCGAGGTCTTGAGCGGCGATCATAAGCTCTCGCGGAACTCGAGAGTAACTACAGCTATGTCTCCGCGGCTCAATCCGTCGGCATGACCCATTTGTGTTCCTGGTCGGTAGCGGGGTGTGAAGTCGTACTCTGCCAATCTGAGTACCCATCGTCCGATGCGCGAAGTCGGGTCACGGAGGTGCATAGCGGCGGTAAGGGCCATATGGTCGGTTTGGAGTTCGAAGGTCTGTCCGAGGAGGTATTCCTGGAAGTGTCGAACCGCCCAAACGACCGCTAGGAGCTCACGTTCGGTGACCGAGTACCTGGTTTCGGCCGGGTTTAATTTGCGACTCGCATACGCCACGGGCCTCTCTTCCCCATTAAAGCTTTGTGAGAGGACGGCTCCCAAGGCGAAGCCGGATGCATCGGTTGCGAGGATAAACGGTTTAGTCAGGTCAGGATAGGCGAGTATGGGTTCACTGGTCAACTTTTCTTTGAGGTCATCGAACGCTTTCTGTTGTCGGGTCGTCCACTCAAAAGGCTGGGTTTTTTTCAACAACTCGGTCAAGGGCACCACTATTTCCGAAAAGTTCGGAATGAACCGTCGGTAGAAACTGGCGAGACCTAAAAAGGACTGAAGCTTTACTACGGAGGTCGGTACGGGGAATTCCTTGATCGCTTTTGTCTTCTCCGGCTCAGTGAGGATCCCTTCTGTTGTTATTCGATGTCCCAAAAAGCGAACTTCATTCTTGAGGAATTCGCACTTCGCGAGGTTGACTTGAAGTCGAGCCTCGGACAATCGATCGAAAACTTGTGCGAGTTTCTCAAGATGCTCTTCTCGTGTGGCTGAGAAAACAATTACATCATCCAAATACACAAGACAATTGTTTCCCAGAATTCCGTCTAATGCGTCGTTCATTACGCGCTGAAACGTGGCGGGAGCGTTTTTGAGCCCGAAGGGCATTTTCTCGTAATGGAAGTGTCTTCCGAGGACCGAAAAAGCAGTTTTTTCTTTGGAGTCAGCGTGGACCGGATCTGATGATAACCCGCGATGAGATCGATTGTTGAAAAACCATTTACATTGTCCGAGCATGGCGAGCGTCTCCCTGCAAACGTGGAGGGGGTAAGCGTCTCCTTGGTGATCTTGTTTAATTGACGGAAGTCAGTACAGAATCTCCAAAGCTGCTTTTCCCTGGCGGCGTCTTCTTTTTTACTAATAAGACGGGCGCGCACCACGGGCTGGTAGATGGGCTAATCACTCCGGATTCCAACAATCCTTAATTTGCGTTCGACTACCTCCCGGAGCGCGTGAGGAACGGGGTAAGGTTTTGTTGAGTCCACGGTGGGTTGGGTGAGAATAATCTCGTGGGACACGTTGAGGTTGCATCCCGCCCCCGTCGGTGGCTTAAACAAGTCCCGGTAAGTATTCAACACTCCTTCGTTGGCTCAGCGTCCGGTGTAGTTAAATGTTGCAGTTTTTGTTCAAGGACGGGTCTCAAATTGTGGTAAAGGCGGATCCCATTGATCGGTCGGAACTTCTCCCCATTCTTCCTCATCCGACGTTTCTTGAAGAGAATTAATCACGCCCTCTTTTTCATCGTTTTGAACAATGGGTGGATCGTTTCTTGGGCGTTTTCGCTCGGGTGGGTTCATCTCGCGTAATATCATATCAAGATGTTGATCAATGCAGGTTCAATCTGGGAGGTTGTTGAAATTTCCGAAAATTTAATTTCATTTTTATTTTCAGGTGTGGCGAGGACCGTGTCGAATGTGGCGATGGTATGCTCATTTGGTGTTGGCGACGACCATGGCGACATGGTATTGTGTGTCGATCGGGTGTGGCGACGACCGTGTTCGGTGTGGCGATGACCACATCTGGTGTGGCGACAACCACCTCCGGTGTGGCGATGGTATGCCGAGTCGGTGTGCCGATGATCTCATTCATCATGGTGTCGGTGTGCCGATTTGGTGTGCCGATATCTGTGTCATTTGTGGCGTTGGTGTGCCGATATGGTGTGTCGACGACCCTATTTACAAATAAATCGGGTGTCGTGGCGGTCAGATGGTTTACTGTGGCGGCGGACTCGTCGATGGTGCGTACCGCTCGATCAACGGCCGCGTCGATGTACCGATCAAGAGATGAATCGTCAAACGTATCGGAACTCGTACCGGAACGTGGTGGATAGTCGGTAGCGGCGTGGCGACGCATTCTTCATCGCGTACTACTCCCGGTATCTCGAAACGGACTCTTCTGGCTTCTTCCGTATCGCGTTCCTCCTCGTTCGGTGCGGAAACCGAATCCAATTTTTCGTGGCGAGTCGCATGATCGTACAAATCGGCGGGTGTGTCGATTGGTGTGGTGACTCCTCGGAAGTGTCTACTCCAAAATTTCATTCCACCGGATCCGCTGCTGTTGTTAGCGGAGGTCGTAGGTGTGCTCGTCGCGCCGGTACGTGTGTCGAGAACAGAGGTATCGCGTTCTACGACGTTGAGTGTGGCTGTTGCCGCCGAAAGGGTACTAGGGAGAGGTGTGCTTGTGTCGCGATTGTGGATACGATCATCAAGCAACCCGGTTTCCCGCCCCTCCGGCCGCAACACCACACCCACACTGTACGGCTCATCTAGCATCTCGACGGGCGTAAAAGGTCTTATTTTCCCTTCCGGTGTGTGGTACTTCATAGTCGGCCCGTGGTGAAAGTAATCGGTACTCTTCTTAGCACATCTAATCCCAACAAATCAAGTGTGGCGCATTTACGTGCGAACACCAAAAAGTATGCTCGAACGTGCACCCACCGATACGTGTTACGAGATGTTGTTCTCCCGAGAAATGCAAGGGCATCCCGTCCGCGCCCCACGCGACCGCTCGTGTCGGGTACAATTTTATTCCCTTGACGGGAGTTGATAAAACCGAAAGTGCGGCGCCCGTGTCGACAATCATGTCTCTTTCCTCGGGGCCCAAACCTACGGTAATTTTCAGGGTGCGTGACATCGGGGCTTCAACTGCGGGGATGTGGTCCTCTTCTGCGGGCTTCTTGTACCGAGCTATCTCCATCGTGTGTGCGGGGGCGCTATTGGTTGCGAAACAGGGAGTAAACGCTTCTTCTTATAACAATCGGCCTCTAGGTGTTCTCTCATACCACAAAAGTCGCAAAAAATGGTCTTCTGCGGACTAAATGGGCAATTCAGGGGAAATGCGCGCGGTCGGCACAAAACATACAAGGATAGCGCGGGCTTGGCTTCTCCTCGTTTCGTGGCTCGCTTGGCTTCTCCCGGCGATAGTCCTCTTCTTTGTGGCGATTGTGTCGTGGTGTATGGTCATCTTTCCGAGGGCATCGTGCTGCGAAATGATCGTGGCTTCCGCAGCTATAACATCGACGGTCGTTCGTGACGGCCGCGAGGTCCCATCTTTCCTCTATATCGGTGGTATCATCAAGGGTTTCTTCAAGCTCTTCTGCTTTACTCAACGCATCTTGAATATTTCGTGGTCGGTTGGTTATCAATAGGGCACTCATGTTCTTACCGACGCCGCGAATGAAGGCGTCCTTTGTCTTCTTTTCGACCCATTCGTTGCGTTCGTGGCGGCGTAGGCGCGTCCCCTCTTCCATGACGGCACATCTTGCTATCCCGCGCACGCGATCGGCGAATTGACGGAGCGTTTCGGTTGTGTTGCGTTTAACCGTCCACAATAATGCTGCGGCATGCTGCGGATTTTCTTTCTGGAACCATCGCAACATGTCTTCACGGACGATTTCATAAACGTTATCCACGTCAACGGCGTCATCGCGATCGATTAGGAATTGTTTGGCTATCCCGCGTGCTTTGGTACGAAGTAGCCGATACCGTTGTTGTGAGGTTAGGCCCGCGGTCACTAGATCAAAATTCGCAAAAAATGAAACTACACTGAGTGCACCTGGTGTATCGGGGTCCCATGGTTCGAGTTCGAGGAATACCGAGCGCGGTATGTCCCCTCTCTCACCCTCGTGTGTCGCAGTATTGTAACGTTGAAGGAGCACGTTCATCTCCCTCATCGTTTGTGTCATGATTTCAACAGCCTCTGTGCCGGCGGAGGAGTGTGTACCTTCTCCCCTATCACTAGCTCCCGACAAATTTAAAGACATCGTGTCGGTTGAAGAGGTATTGAGGATGAGTGTGTCGACTTATGTGGACTACCACTTAGGCAAAAGGAAATCTGTACGCGTGTGTTCAGTTGTGTGTCGGTAGTAGTTAGGTCTATTGAGAAAATCAGCTTCTCGTGGCGATTATGGCGATCAAAAAATATAGGAGGCTGCGTTGCGTCACTTTTCCTAGGAATACAATAAACGGATGCACATCCTACCTAATTGTATACCTGGTCAGTTTTTGTGTTTTCGATAGACTCTACTTTTAAATTTTTAGAACTCGTGGCGAAACAAGACCTACTATTTTTTTTGTGTGGATTCGTGTGAGGCGAACTCACAACAATCCCGCGTGTCGCCACAACTTTATACACCTTTTACGGTGAATCAAGTTGGGGAGACAAGAGGGTATTGCAATCCAAACTGCTGCCACCAATTTTGTAAGCCTTATGGGCCCCACGCTTGATGGCAGCTGAATTTAAATGAAGCCAACAAGCGGTGATGGGCGTTTGGGGTCGGGTGGTTGATAAAAATCAACGAACACGAGCACCAAACGTTTGCACACGAGTTCGGGGGGTTTGATTTGAAGTTAATTTAGCTGAAATAAAATATCGAAAACACTTAGAATTTAAAATGGTAGCAAATGATATTTACCTGTGGCGAATAAGCGTGGCGACGTCGGCGACTGCGTGGCGATCGTCGTACTGCAAGATTTGAAAGCCTGAAGGGCAAAATAAAGAGAAAACAGGTACACAAGTGTGTCCTTTGCCAGAGGGGCTGACGTTTGTCCTGAAGGGACCTAATACCAATTGAGGGGTGTCGTTGCACTCTCCTCTAACCTTTTACTGAACCAGGTATACTCAGATGAAAACTACAAAGTACAACTAGCAGGTGGAATTTATTAGAAATCAGGAACGGCAATGACTTCCCCACAAGTGTGGCGGTTAGGAGCTGAAGGCTTTCAAGTAAGTTTTTACAACACAGTATGGTTCTCAGTTTCAACAAGTACATTCAAATTCCAATCTCATTTATCATTTCCAATGCATAGGTCATCAATTTCAAAATCCAGGTAAGTATTTGTTTAAGTTTGTTCAATGTTTCATCAATTCTACTAAATGTTCTCAAATTTACTCAATGTTCTCAATTTACTCAATGTGTGTTTTACTAATGTCTTTTACTCTTACTCTAGCACAGTTGCATAATAATTGGCCAATGTATGTATGCTAAAGGTTTCAACACTCACTGTCGGGCCCGGAGGTATCCTCAAGCTGGGTGTGGCGATGGCGAAGATTCGTGACGATCGTAGCGCGAAGTCGTGGCGATCGTGGCGAATAAGGGGGGGGTACGGGAGGAAGATTTGTCAGGATGGGGCGGACTCTCTGTCACTGACTTTGAACGCTGCTGGACTGGGTATGAGGCGATCGTCGTTGGCGGGGAGCTCAGGTGGAGTCCTCCCCCCTCCGCCCCGCCTGAAGATGGTAGTGGGGACGGCTGGTTGAGTGGGGGAGAGACCGTTGGGTCCCTCCCAGCTGAGGGGGAGGGACGCGCGGGGTGGCGTTCGGCGTCGAGTGTCTTGCATCCACCTGAGCTGATGACGTCACCTACGAGGCTGGCCGAAGGGGGCTAATGGTGCCCAGCTCCCGCTTCACTGGAAATGGGGCCCAGAGA
>CM019170.2:30965284-31225266 GCA_009739505.2 Apolygus lucorum | reverse complement strand
TCATAACTCTCTTAAATTACACTCAAAAATTAAAAATAAGGATACCGTTGGAAAGAGCGTCAAATTTCCTATCTCCCTGATACCAAATAACAAATTTTTAGTTGAATTACACGAGGAATGAAGCAACCTAAAAAGTGAACTTAGTGAATTTTCGAAAAATTCCCGTTTTTCAACGCCTATAAATCTAGATATTACCAGGTAAAGTTGTGTTGCCGGAAAGCCTAAAAACTGCGCCAGAATCTCAGCTTTCCAACGATATAATCAAAACATATTTTACAACCGAATTTAGGGGAGAATTTTGTGTTTGAACGCGGAAAAACGTGCATTTTTTCAACGAAATCGGCGCTCCGCCTAGTCGATCTGAGGGGTCGGACGATGAGAGTGGGTGAGTCGGCCAGACACCGAACAGACCGAACAGGAGGCCAGAGCGCCGATTTCGTTGAAAAAATGCACGTTTTTCCGCGTTCAAACACGAAATTCTCCCCTAAATTCGGTTGTAAAATATGTTTTGATTATACCGTTGGAAAGCTGAGATTTTGGCGCAGTTTTTAGGCTTTCCGGCAACACAACTTTACCTGGTAATATCTAGATTTATAGGCGTTGAAAAACGGGAATTTTTCGAAAATTTACTAAGTTCACTTTTTAGGTTGCTTCATTCCTCGTGTAATTCAACTAAAAATTTGTTATTTGGTATCAGGGAGATAGGAAATTTGACGCTCTTTCCAACGGTATCCTTATTTTTAATTTTTGAGTGTAATTTAAGAGAGTTATGACCGTTTTAATGGTGTAAGGTCGAAAACACGAAAAAAAACTTGAAAGCGAAAAAAGTCGGTTAAAGAGGCGTTTTTAAAAAAATTTCTACGAGACACTTTTTGTTGGAAATTAGTTGTAGAATCGACCCCTTGAATTCCTTACAACTGTTTTGTAGACACCCTGTATACAGGGTGTCTACAAAACAGTTGTAAGGAATTCAAAGGGTCGATTCTACAACTAATTTCCAACAAAAAGTGTCTCCTAGAAATTTTTTTTAAAACGCCTCTTTAACCGACTTTTTTCATTTTCAAGTTTTTTTTCGTGTTTTCGACCTTACACCATTAAAACGGTCATAACTCTCTTAAATTACACTCAAAAATTAAAAATAAGGATACCGTTGGAAAGAGCGTCAAATTTCCTATCTCCCTGATACCAAATAACAAATTTTCAGCAGAATTACACGGGGAATAAAGCAACCTAAAAAGTGAACTTAGTAAATTTTCGAAAAATTCCCGTTTTTCAACGCCTAAAATCTCTAAATATTAACTGGTAAAGTTCTGTTGCCGGAAAGCCTAAAAACTGCGCCAGAATCTCAGCTTTCCAACGGTATAATCAAAACATATTTTACAACCGCATTTAGGGGAGAATTTTGTGTTTGAACGCGGAAAAACGTGCATTTTTTTCAACGAAATTGGCGCTCCGCCTAGTCGATCTGAGGGGTCGGACGATAGCAGTGGGTGGGCGGGCGCCGCAGTAGACCGCGAGGCCTCCGGAAACAGGAGGCCAGAGCGCCGATTTCGTTGAAAAAATGCACGTTTTTCCGCGTTCAAACACAAAATTCTCCTCTAAATTCGGTTGTAAAATATGTTTTGATGATACCGTTGGAAAGCTGAGATTCTGGCGCAGTTTTTAGGCTTTCCGGCAACAGAACTTTACCTGGTAATATTTGGAGATTTTAGGCGTTGAAAAACGGGAATTTTTCGAAAATTTACTAAGTTCACTTTTTAGGTTGCTTTATTCCCCGTGTAATTCAACTGAAAATTTGTTATTTGGTATCAGGGAGATAGGAAATTTGACGCTCTTTCCAACGGTATCCTTATTTTTAATTTTTGAGTATAATTTAAGAGAGTTATGACCGTTTTAATGGTGTAAGGTCGAAAACACGAAAAAAAACTTGAAAGTGAAAAAAGTCGGTTAAAGAGGCGTTTTAAAAAAAATTAATAAGAGACACTTTTTGTTGGAAATTAGTTGTAGAATCGACCCCTTGAATTCCTTACAACTGTTTTGTAGACACCCTGTATATATATATTTCAATATAAACCCTTAAATTTACGTAGGGAGCGAACGGTTTGTCCTACAGAGCTCCGCGTGGTCTCAAAAAATTTTAAAAATTCCATAGAATCCAAAATTGAAGGAAAAACAATACCTTTATATCAAAATTTTTTGAGTTAGGGCGTTTTCAAAATTTCAAAATTGATTTTGGAACCCTTAGGAGTGACCTACATCAACCAAAAGCTTCGGGGCACAACTAGACCCCAAATGGAGCCTACATACCAAATTTCATCAAAATCGGTCAATGCTAAGTGGCAAAAGTGCCGCGTACGGCGTACGGCGTACGGCGTACGGCGTACGGCGTACGGCGGACGGACGGCCAAATTTTTATTCGATTTTTGGATTCTACGTACGTAGAAACGTAAACCATCAAATTTTGAGGGGGTGTTAAAATTTTTTTTCTTGGTCGATTCCAAAGGTTCATTATTGAAAATAATAAACCAAAAGCTCTTAGTCTTATATGCTTATATGCTTATATGGTACTGCACGATTACCACAGGAAATTTCGTTTGACCTTCTTTTGTTCATGATACAATTATTACGTACGTATTCAAATTGTCGTCCGGAGTGACATATCATGTCGTTAGGTATTTCAAAATAATTTTCGAAGCTAGATACTGTAAATTTTGAGGGTATTGCAATAATTTAATTTTTCCAAAGTGCATTAAAATCTAGATGAAAAACGCTGCAAATTATTACACAATGGTTTATTATTTTTTATTTTTCTATATAGATCACTCGTCTGCAAAGCCACCAACCATCCAACATGAAGAAAAACATCGATCGCATTTCGGTCAGCTTTAATTTGAACGGAGATTAGGCCTCTTTTGCGATTCACACTCGTGTTTCTGATTCATCGTACGTCCAAACTTTAAATTCTCGTAGCGAGCGAACGGTTTGTCCTACAGAGCTCTGGGTGGTCTCAAAAAATTCTAAAAATTTTATAGAATCTTAAATTGAAGGAAAAACAATACCTTTATATCAAATTTTTTTAGTTAGGGCGTTTTCAAAATTTAAAAATTGATTTTGGAACCCTTAGAACTGACCTACATCAACCAAAAGCTTCGAGGCACAACTAGACCCCAAATGGAGCCTACATACCAAATTTCATCAAAATCGGTCAATGCTAAGTGGCAAAAGTGCCGCGTACGGCGGACGGCGGACGGACGGCCAAATTTTTATACGATTTTTGGATTCTATGTACCTTGAAACGTAAACCATCAAATTTTGAGGGGGTGTTAAAAAAAATTTTTCTTGGTCGATTCCAAAGGTTCGTTATTGAAAATGATAAACGAAAAGAGGGGAAGTCAATGATTGAATGATAATGAATGAATTTAAATCACATAAAAAACTAACAATATTTTTCCTGTACAATAGAATTTAACAGTGCATATCAAGTGATATCACATCTTTTTATTATTGTTATGCTCGTATCAACTAGCGATGAGCTTATTTGATATTTTGGGACTTCTTTCCTGTTCCCAGTAACTGAACAATATTTGAAACTATGAAAATGCAAAGGAAAAGGTCTACTCGTCTTAAGACAGTGCAGTTGACGTCAACAATTTCAGGATGAGGTCTACTTCCAATTAAAAATTACAATGAACCATTCTTCCAACCTTGTGCACAGCTCATTGTGCCATTGGTTAGTATTAGATCACAACTGGTAAATAAGTGACATAATTCAATTTTTTCTAACTTTTTCGAGTGGATCATTTTTTGATATATGGTAGTAATATATGGTACACTCGGATTCAGCACAAAATGTCTGATATCAATGCGTTTTCCAAAAATGAAAATTGTGATAATTTTCGTAGGGGACACGCCAACCCGCACAATCCCTGAAAATTTCATCGAAATCGGACAATAACTTCGTATAGTTATGCCGGTTACAAGGATTTCATGACAGACACACAGACAGACGGAACCAAAATTATTCAGAAAGGTCTGAAACGTAAAACGCGAGTGGAAATTTCCATTTTGGAAAACTTTTTTTTCGCCCTTGAAAAGTGAAAACTTCTATCTTCTACCTCACACCGCGCGTTGCGTGAGTTTTTGGGTGTTTCACCTTGAGTGCAGATGTGATCTTCTACGGACTACCTATCAAACTAACAGATACAAGTCCATCGTTACGACCGCTGTTGGGTTGTTGGGGGGGGGGGGGATTTAATTCTGATGTTGGGTATCATAGATCGTGGATTTTGAAACACTGTTCAAATTCGAGGCTCAAATTGGAAAGCTACTAAATTAAAACGACCGTTTATCAGTGATGTTGATGAACATCAAATGCATGACGAATGTAATATGAGTTCGAAAATTTCTCGATGGAATGAAAAACTTGATCTCATAAAGACGTGGTTCCTCAACAGAGGACAAAGGACCGCTATATCAAAGCCGCCGAACGACGTTGGAGTTGTCTAGAAGACGGAGGACTTCGTGATTTATATGTCCATGAAGCCGATGTTCGTGTTTAATCGCAAATAGCTTGATCACTTCACTGACAGTTTCCATTTTTAGGTAACAATGGAGATCGTCATTTCGGACGTACCAGGGAGCGTTTACAATGCTCCTCAGTACCTTATTTTGGAAGGATTGGATAATCTTAACATTCGATTTCTTCGTACAGCCCCAGAGCTGAATATATGTCCAGACAGGTTTCAATAGTTGCTTATAAATTAGAAGTTTGTTGTGTATGAACAGCTCAGAATGTCTATCGAGCAACCAGAACAATTTTCCAAATTTGATGTTCAGTTCCTCCTTTTGGTTTATTATTTTCAATAATAAGCCTTTGGAATCGAGCAAGAAAAAAAAAATTTTAACCCCCCTCAAAATTTGATGTTTTACGTTTCAAGGTACGTAGAATCCGAAAATCGAATAAAAAAATTTCCGTCCGTCCGCCGTCCGCCGTACGCCGTACGCGGCACTTTTCTTAGCAACACTGGACCGATTTGGTTCAAATTTGGTATATGGGCTCCATTTGGGGTCTAGTTGTGCCGCGAAGCTTTTGGTTGACGTCAGTCACTTCTAAGGGGTGAAAATTAAGGGTTGAAATTTTCAAGAGTGCCCTAGCTCGAAAACTCTCGAAATAAAGGTATCGTTTTTTCACCAATTTTAAATAGTACAAAATTTTTAAAATTTTTTGAGACCACCCGGAGCTCTGTAGGACAAACCGTTCGGTCCCTACGAGTATTTGAAGGTTTTCCTTCGATAAAACAGAATCATGAGTGTGAATCGCAAAAGAGGTCTAATCGCCGTTCAAATTTTATCTGACTAAAATGCGATCGCTGTTCATTTCTTCGAGTTGTATTCAGTTTTGCCTTCTGCGTAACCAGTAATCAAATTTCCATATCAAGCTTTCTATTTTTCGAATCGAGTGTGAAGCGTTTAGTTCTTTCTAATAAACTTGATTGTGAAGGTGTGAAGCCATTATAGTGTGGTAGGTAGTACCTACCAATAGTTGGTAGGTAAAAAAAATTGGTAGGTAAAACAATGTTTGTAGGTAAAAAACGCTGCAAATCATTGCTCACTGATGAGATCACTGATCAGCTGAGTGAGCTCCGAAGCCATTTTCTATGCTATTGAATGGAAGTGCTCTTCCAGGCGTCTCCAGCATTCGAGGAGATCTTCTTCACTCCTCACATCACTGATCAGCTGAGTGAGCTCCGAAGCCATTTTCAATCCTATTGAATGGAGGTGCTCTTCCAGGCGTCTCCAGCATTCGAGGAGATCTTCTTCACTCCTCACATCACTGATCAGCTGAGTGAGCTCGAAAGCCATTTTCAATCCTATTGAATGGAAGTGCTCTTCCAGGCGTCTCCAGCATTCGAGGAGATCTTCTTCACTCTTCTGATCACTGATCAGCTGAGTGAGCTCCGAAGCCATTTTCAATCCTATTGAACGCAGGAGCTGAAATTTGAGAGGGAAGGTCAAGGGAGAATACAGATGGTGGTAGGTGCTATTGATGGAGAACCAGTGATCTATACAGAAGGATGATCTATACATAAAATAATAAACCTTTGAGCAATGATTTGCAGCGTTTTTCTTTCTATCATGTCATCATCTTTCCACTTTAATTTTATGCCAAGGGTCATTCGCGAATATTTCGCAGTGTTCGCTATCGGAATTGCTTGTCCATTAAGCAGTACCTATTGGCAGGCAGTTGAGTCTTTTGTATGTGAAGTTGATGTGGGTAGATTTTAACACATTCAGCTTTAGTCGCCATTTTTTGGTCCATTCACTGACGTCGTTAACAGTACGCTGTAGCTTTGTCGTTGCTTCTTCAACGGTTTCATCCACTGCTAGTAGGGCAAATGTTGCAATGGTTGAGTCCTCGTTGCTTGGGATATCATTTGCGTAGAGAAGATACAGTAACGGCCCAAGAACTTCAATCCTGTACACCTAAATTGAGCATAACTTCAGGTTACGATTCTACAAGGTATTTTCAACCATAAATGTCTCCAACCAATTTTGTTTCGAAATCCCTTTCATAATTCATTGTTAATATGTTTCTTAAATAATATTTATATTAACTCTATATTGAGATACTCAATAACATGTATATCAAACTTCATTTCAATTTGTTGGTTTCATTCGCTCATCACCAAAAAAGTAGGAAAGCTATTCATACTTGTAGCAGATGGGTGGGTGTGTGTGTGCCTTCAAAATCAAAATTTCTACACACATTGTGCGTTAGAGGTCTTTGAACAACTTGTAGAGTCCGTGTCAGTTGCTTGCTCCGGTATGTAACAATATGATATCACGGTTCGATTTTGAACATTTCAGGGTGATTTTCCTTAAACACCGATATCTTACGCCTGCTATGGTCGATTTTTCTCACATAAGAGGGCTTGATTTCAAGAATATTCTATCTGTAAGAATCACAGCACATGTAAAAATTGCCATCATGATCTACACCAAATTTTCGATCGTGTCGATGTTTGTTTTTTCCGAAACTTGCAACATAATAATGACGATCATGTTTCATAGGGATTTTATCAATAGGTAAGTAGGCCTTGAGTATTTATGTACCTTTGATCTTGTTATTTTATGTAAGTAAGCAATACAGCTCAGTTTTGTTGGATGGTAAAACCGGGATCTCTTTAGGGCCGAATAGTTCAGAGTTTTAATTATGCTTCTTGAGGCGTGTATTATTTGAAAGGTACTCAAATGACACTCACGATGACAAAAATTACACTAATCCTTCTCTATGACTCAATTACTAATTGTCGAACCATTACCTAGACCCGGTCCTTGGGGTTTCATTGCCGCGGAGGCAGTTTCGTACATCCGGGTGTCGCAAGCGTATAGAATTTTAATGCGCTTATCTGATTTGTCTTGGAAAAATCTTCTCAAATACCGAGGTAACGAAGAAAAAATGACGAGATACGATGAGGACTTTAACCGCATAATAACTGGTGACCGTGACCGTCATGTCATCTGAGATACTCGTACGTTCTTACTCGCACAACCCAAAGTACTTACGAGTAGCTTCGTACCAACAGCGCACAGGAATAATTGGGTTATATTTTGCCTAAAATACGTCAACAGGTATTGTTCAGCAGATGAGTTGTTGGGTATATAATTTGTAACATCTTGGAGCCCACAATCGTGGGAATATCTACAACGACTGCTAAATGAGATGGTAGTATAGAATTACGCGAGATTGGAATCTCGTGAGACTACAAATCCGAAAAATGTCCAGTGAGCGAGCGAAGCGAGCAAACATGTTAGTATCCTATACAATCATCATTCTTACTGTCAAATCAAAGGCATAAGTCTTGTAAACAACTTGTGTAAACTATTAACTTCAATCTTAAAAACGTAGCAAATTATTACACAAAATATTTTATTTTTCTATAAAGATCACTCCTCGGCAATGAAAACAGATTTGCCATTGCCACTACCTATCAACCAAATTTTCCCTTCACAATCAAGTTTATTTTGAAGGAATGCACGATCAACAAAAATAGTCGAAGGAAAGAGTTGTGGGTGCCTTCATTAGGAAATGTGATTACTGGTTGCTAAAGACGCAAAACTGAACAAGGATCGCATTTAGGTCAAATAAAATTTAACCCTTCATTTCCCACTTGTTCAAATAATTTGTTTTTTCGAATTTTTAAAAATTTAAGTTAGATGTATTTTGACAAATCTGTAGAATATTTGAGTAGAAGGTTCCTCCTTTGAGGAACTGGGCTTTTGCCCTATTACAGTCTGACAGCTCAAGAATGATCTCTCCATGGGCCGCACTAGCGCTATGTCAGCAGTACCTGTCTATAAACTCAATTTTGCTATAGTAGAAGAAAGAAACTTAGAAAGATCCTTGGTGGGATTTTGGGATCTGTGCTAGGTACTTTGGAAAGTGGCGCCATGTCTGACGAGGATACCCAACTAGCAGCCTACAAGGTGAGAAATGAGAGTAGAAGGCCCTATTACAATCGGTCGACGCGAGAATAATTTTTTTCTTCGAATTTTTTTGTTTTTACTATTACGTTTTTCTTACACAATCGATAGTTGGAGTATCAAGGTAGCCAACGGCTGTCAGTTTTGGCTTAAAAGTAGACAAATTGTTGCTGGTAAAAAATGAACTTCCCAAAAGATACCTCAGAATATTTAGGGCTAAACGGAAAATATTTATGTAGGCCTCTTTTGCGATTCACACTCGTGTTTCTGATTTATTGTAAGTCCAACTCTTATGTACTCATGGGGAGCGAACGGTTTGTCCTGCAGAGCTCTGTGTGATCTCATTCGATACTAAAAATTCAATACTGTTTTAAATTGGCGAAAAAATGAAAACCTTTACTTTTATCGCGAATTTTTGAGTTAGGACGTTTCAAAATTTCAGCGCTTATTTTTCAACCCTTAGAAGTGATTGACATCAACCAAAAGCTTCGGGGCACAACTAGATCCCAAATGGAGCCCATAAACCTAATTTCATTAAAATCGGTCTATGTTAACTAACAAAAGGGCCGCGAACGGAGGACGGACGGATTTTTATATATTCCAATTTCGGATTCCACGTAAAACATCAAATTTTGAGGGGTGTTAAAAGAAAAATTTCTTGGTCGATTCCAAAGGTTTATTATTATAATAAACCAAAAGTAGAAACAATAAATTATTACATTAAAAATGTCATTATTTACAAAACGCGTGTGATCTGTAGAATTATTCGGTCGCTCGTCAGTTAAGATGCCTGATCCACTCCATCGACGGACACTTGCCGGATTTGAATTTCTCCGTGTCGTTACTTCGTCCTGTGAGGGAATCCAAAAGGTTGATCACGTCGGGCAAAACGAATCTGAAAGTCGACCCCGCTGCGACGTCCAAGTGGTTGAAGTTAGGAAGCTCACAGGTGTAACTGGGACCGCCTAATAACTTAATTGTCTTCTGCAACCCCTAGAAATATCAAACACATAATTATTATAGATATTAGGAAAGAGTACGAGGATTATGCTAAAAGTATAAGTATTAAGTTATAATTTTGTTAACAGAAAAAAATTTAATTCCTTTGCATGGGTGTATTGGCCGCACCAGCCTTCAAATCAGGGGAAGATGGGAAGACATTGTTTCAACTGGTAGATTATGTTGTTTTCTAGGTACCTATTAAGTGTTATGATGGATTTGCCAGTCGCAGATTCAACCACCTGCGGTTTGTTATTCGTTTTTTGACCGCCCATGGCGAAAGTGGGGGGCAAATGCTAACCAACCACGCACCAATGGGTTTGTCATCGCAAATTATGGGGGTTTTTCCGCAAATTATGTACTCGTAGATCGACCCAACAAACAGACTATGTCAATTGAATGGGACTGGGGTCAAGGATGTCTGGATTCTCCCTTCAAAATGAAGGTCGATTGAAGGATTCCTGGAGATAAACTCTATGGGTGGAGACGCCACCATAATTATAGAAGATCAAAATTTCATGGTAAAATAAAAACGCTGCAAATCATTGCTCAAAGGTTTATTATTTTCTGTATAGATCACCTTTCTGTATAAATCCCTCCCTACCAACCGTAGGTAACTACTACCTACTAGGGCATTTTTGAAAATGTCAACCCCAACCACCAACCAAATGGAAATGAAGGGTTAAAATTTTCAAAAGAGGGATCTATACAGAAGGGTGATCTATACAGAAAACAATGAACCTTTGGGCAATGATTTGCAGCGTTTTTTTACCTTCCAACTTTGTTTACCTATTTTTTTACCTAACAAATTTTTTTTATACCTACCAACTTTTTTCACCTACTTTTTTTTTCCTACCAACCATTGGTAGGTACTACCTACCACACCATACTGCCTTCACACCTTCACAATCAAGTTTATTAAAAAGAACTAAACGCTTCACAATAGATTCAAAAAATAGGGAGCTTCATATGGAAATTTGATTACTGGTTGCACAGAAAGCAAAACTGTATACAAATCGAAGAAATGAGCAGCGATCGCATTTTAGTCAGATAAAATTTGAACGGAGATTAGACCTCTTTTGTGATTCACACTCGTTATTCTGTTTTATCGGAGGAAAGCCCTTAAGTACTCGTAGGGAGCGAACGGTTTGTTCTGCAGAGCTCCGGGTGGTCTCAAAATTTTTTTAAATTCTATACTATTTAAAATTGGTGAAAAAAATATATATTCATTTCGAGAGTTTTCGAGCTAGGGCACTCTTGAGAATTTCAACCTTCAATTTTCACCCCTTAGAAGTGACTGACATCAACCAAAAGCTTCGCGGCACAAGTAGACCCCAAATGGAGCCCAAATACCAAATTTGAACCAAATCGGTCCAGTGTTGCTAAGAAAAGTGCCGCGTACGGCGCACAGTGGGGCCGGAGTGGAAAAAACTCCATTTTTGCAAAGTGACTAAAAAAGAAATGTAATGTGGTTTTCTCAAAGTCTATTACCTGTAGAATCAGGGTGTGAAGGACCTTCAATGTTTAAAAATTGTTTTCACTGCTAAATGGGGGCTCAAACCTGATATTTCGAGATTTTAAGCACTTTGAGAGTGGAATTTGAAAATTTCCTAACACGTTCTATGTGTTTCAAAAAATTAAAATGAAATTGTTTAATGTTCGATGTATATATGTAGTATCTCTAAAAAATACTAATCATTTTTTCATAACATTTTAGCTTGAACATTAGCTCCAGATTTGGGTTTTTATAGCAAAATACAACTTTAGAGGAGTGGAAAAACCGAGCTTCGCCTTCCTTCGGTTTGGCTCATTTTTTTTCTTGAAGTTCTGACCATTATAAAGAAGCTGTAAAAATTTCATAGCCGAATTTCACCGAATTTAGATGTAGTGGGTTAAAATGTGATTAAAGGTACACCAAGAACGCCGTCTCTACCGTCACCGCAGCTTCAGAGTAAAACCCTTCTAAAGGTTGTAACTTCTACATTTTCCTCTCGAAATCGATAAAATGTCCAGGGATTGTGAATGTTGACATGTAGAATGTCCCCTATGTGGGCTGCTAGCTACAATCACAGAGTAACGGAGTCAAGTTAAGGCTACATTGGTCGGATCATCTATACAATCGGGTTATGGATACTGGGAAGTTATGTGCCACACCCATTTGGCAGACATTTTTTGTTTTATTTTTATTGGAAAACAGAATGATGTAAATAGCGACGTTTTCGTAAAATATTTCTGCTAAGAGTCAACAAGGTTCGGTTTGAACAAACCAGGTTCTTTGGATTGTCATTCGCAGTAGTGTGGTCAGATCGTACTGTCGCGACATACCGAGAACATGTCATCGTTGAAAATCTCTTATTCGGATTTAGCAAACGTTTAATTTGGATTCGTTCCAATATTCGATCGCTTACTATTCAATTTTCAGAGGTTTTTATCACTCAAAATTTCGTCAAAATTAAATATATAAATATATATTTACACATATATAGGTATTTACATATATATATTTACATACATATATAAAGAAACCTCAATTCAATCATCTTTATCGTATCCTATAACCTCTAAAACGAAAAAAAAAAAAATAATAACACACACCCATCGCCTGTAAAACCGCTTTTTTCACACGCTTTTCCACTTTGAGTAACATTATTTTTTTCAAAATTCAAGATTTAGTACTAAAAAAATAAATTTAAACGTCAGAAAACATATTTTTCTAATGTATTTTCGTATTCGGAATCGAATGAAACCATTCCTAAGACGATACAGTAATTCGTTCAAAAGATAATGACTTTTTTCCGCTTTTTGGCCATTTGGCCCCACTGTGCGGCGTACGGCGGACGGACGGAAATTTTTTTTATTGAATTTTTGGATTCTATGTACCTTGAAACGTAAACATCAAATTTTGAGGGGGGATTAAAAAAAAATTTCTTGCTCGATTCCAAAGGCTTATTATAAAAACATTAAACCAAAAATGAATAAAAACACCGGCTTTTTGTACAGAACAATAAATTATACAAATATTACGACTCGAAGCTTATACAGAATCAATTCTCCAGAAGCTACGAGTCGTTATATCTGTATAATTTATTGTTCTGTACCAAAAGCCGGTGTTATTCATTGTTTCATTTTACCATACAGTTTTGATCGTGTGTAATTATCTCCACCATCTTTTTTTATTTTGACGTTTGGTCGTTTCACTAAATAAAACATCAAGCAATTCAAAAAACAAGCCCCGAAGAAGGTAATAAATTTACCGAATCTCGGCGAAGAAGGTGTTGAATTTCCAGTTGACCCCAGTCCCAATCAACTGTCGTAACTATTTTCAGTTCATCACAAGTTTAGGTTACAGTTTTGCCCTTGGAAGTCGATAAATGAATCACAGATCGCAAATTATTACTCATTGGTTTATATTATTTTTCCCTATTGATCACCCAACAGCAAAGGCGGATGATTATCTATCAATAAACCATGTTTTTTTGTTTTTATTTATTGGTTGCCAACTTTGTTCCTTGTTCGTCACTTCAATACGAAATCGAATTTTAAAAAAACCATAGATCATTTCTCAAACTCTTCATTCGAGTCAATATTGTTCAATCTACATCACCCTGATCACAGTTGACGATAAATAAGGAAATGAGAGATCAAGCCAGTTTCTAACACTGAATGCTGCTGACTAGTGCTTACTCTGGGACTGGTAAATTGGTCAATATCGCTATAGTAAAAAGCGATTGGAGTTGTGATTTTTTTCAAATCATACAGAGGTGGCAGCGCCGTGCCGTACTTCTTCAGGTTTTCCTCTCTGCCGTAATCAAACTCGGAAAAACCAGCTGAAAAATAAATTTTAAGGAAATTGAATAGACTTGGCCTCTTGCATACTTGGAGTAACATTCTTGTGACATGTTGGTAAAGGTTGAAAAAGGATAATCGTAGGAAGAATCAAGAATGAAATAAATACAGACTGCATTGACGATATTACTTCTGAAAGAAGTTGGAGTACAAACTACTACTTTATTATTAAAATGTGTCTTCCTTTTAGTTTCGGTGTAATAATCTTCTTCAATGTAGAGCAAATAGAAAAGACTCAAAAATAAAACTTGTTTAGGTAACAATAGGGTGAAAGTAATTACCGTTGTCGAACACTTGAACAATGTGTTTAGTAACTCTAGAACTTGCACCTCCCAGTGAGAGAGCTATAACGTTGCACATTTTCTCCTAAAATGGAAAAAACGCATGATAAAATTCACTGCAAGGCACTGGATAATCATAATTCGATTCACAACTTGTCATTCTAGTTGCATAGGTCAACTTACGTGTGGTATATGAAAACCAGAACCAAACATGATTTTAGCGAACAGCCAGTATAAATTATAACCAAGTAAACGGCAGACATGGTAGAATTCTTTCTTGAGATTTCCAAGGTTCGGGTGCCATTCGATCCGGCCAGACTTCTCCGAAATCTCCTGCGTAAACAAGTCCCATTTGTGCTGTATGAGTGAATGAGGAAACTTTCATAGAAATATTTTAACCGATTTTTACCCATTGTTGAACTATAATATAAATATTCTTCTACTTTATAAAGTGGATATGCTTAAAAGAAATTTCTTGCTGATTCCGCATATATTAATAAGGTCAAGATAGAATTTTACACCAAATCAAAAAATGTGTATTTGACTCAAAAAAGTAATCGCAATGTTGATTTTTTTCGATTTTTGGTTTATTATTTTCAATAATATACCTTTGGAATCGAGCCAGAAAAAAGTAGTACCCCCCCTCCCCCCCTCCCAATTTCATGGTTTACGTCTCCTGGTTCGTAGAACCCAAGAATCGAATAAAACATTTTCCGTAGGAAATGTGAAAGGCCTTTTAGAGCAGCTCCCTTGGACCGTTTTTTTTTTAATAAAATAAGGTATTTTGGCTCCATTTTCCATAAAAATTTTCGCATAAATCGAGAGGTTTCCAACGAGTGGATAACGACTTCTGTTGGTGGAAAACAGCTGAGTAACATTTCCCTGATTACGAGGATTTGACATGAATAATTTTCCTTCGAACATTCTCTATAATTGTTTAAAAGGGTTTGTAGTAACCAGGGGTAGCTGTGAGGTAAAATCGGATGTTTTTCATGACGGTTCGAGAAGAGATGCTGCAAATTAATTCTCACCTAGGGCAAAGAGACATATTCATGTCACAATGCATCAGCGTAAAGGTTTGATACTGTCTCCATTTTTTTTCTTTTCGTAAAGATCACCCGACTTGAATTTTACTCGTCTAAAGATCACCTATCTTCAATTTCAGCCGCCAAGAAATTTGTTTCATTTGATTCTTGGATTTTACGTACCTCAAACGTAAACTATCAAACTACGAAGGGAGTTGAATTTTTTTCTTGATTCAAACAGTTTGTTACTGAAAATAATAAACCGAAAACGAAGCTTATTGTCAGCAATAGGATTCCTCTCCATAATTGTATTTCAGAATACCAACAGAACCAAAAACGCTGCAAATTATTACACAACGGTTTATTATTCTTATATAGATCACTCGTCTGCAGAGTCACCAACCATCCAACATGAAGAAAAACATCGATCGCATTTCGGTCAGCTAAAATTTAAACGGAGATTAGGCCTCTTTTGCGATTCACACTCGTGTTTCTGATTTATCGTACGTAAAAACCTTCAAATTCTCGTAGGGAGCGAACGGTTTGTCCTACAGAGCTCCGCGTGGTCAAAAAAAATTCTAAAAATTCTATAGAATCTTAAATTGAAGTAAAAACAATACCTTTATATCAAAATTTTTTGAGTTAGGGCGTTTTCAAAATTTCAAAATTCATTTTGGAACCCTTAGAACTGACCTATATGAACCAAAATCTTCGGGGCACAACTAGACCCCAAATGGAGACTACGTACCAAATTTCATCAAAATCGGTCAATGCTAAGTGGCAAAAGTGCCGCGTACGGCGTATTGCGGACGGCCGGCCAAATTTTGGTCTATTATTTTCAACTAGCTGAAAAGCCTACTAAAAGCAGGCAAAGACTATTCCTCCGACTCTCCTCCCGCCACCAACTCCCTCCGACTCCTCCCGCCCCCAACCCCTCCGACTCCTCTCGCCTCCGACTCCTCCCGCACCCAACCCCTCCGACTCCTCTCGCCCCCGACCCTTCCCACCCCCAACCCCTCCGACTCCTCTCGCCTCCGACTCCTCCCGCCCCCAACCCCTCCGACTCCTCTCGCCTCCGACTCCTCCCGCCCCCAACCCCTCCAGCCTACAACTCTCCCTCTGCCACGACCCCTCCGTGCATACGTACGTACGTACGTACGGTTGGCGTTTTATATAATTAGATAATAAGCCTTTGGAATCGAGCAACAAAAAAAATTTTAACCCCCCCTCAAAATTTGATGTTTTACGTTTCAAGGTACGTAGAATACGAAAATCGAATAAAAAAATTTCCGTCCGTCCGCCGTACGCCGTACGCGGCACTTTTCTTAGCAACACTGGACCGATTTGGTTCAAATTTGGAATATGAGCTCCATTTGAGGTCTAGTTGTGCCGCGAAGCTTTTGGTTGACGTCAGTCACTTCTAAGGGGTGAAAATTAATGGTTGAAATTTTCAAGAGTGCCCTAGCTCGAAAACTCTCGAAATAAAGATATCGTTTTTTCACCAATTTTAAATAGTATTGAATTTTTAAAAATTTTTGAGACCACCCGGAGCTCTGTAGGACAAACCGTTCGGTCCCTACGAGTACTTGAAGGTTTTCCTTCGATAAAACAGAATCATGAGTGTGAATCGCAAAAGAGGTCTAATCGCCGTTTAAATTTTATCATTTCTTCGATTTGTATACAGTTTTGCCTCCTGCGTAACCAGTAATCAAATTTCCATATGAAGCTTTCTATTTTTCGAATCGAGTGTGATACGTTTAGTTCTTTCTAATAAACTTGATTGTGAAGGTGTGAAGCAGTATGGTATAGTAGGAAGTACTCACCAATAGTTGGCAGGTAAAAAAAATGTTGGTAGGCATAAAACGCTGCAAATCATTGCCCAAAGGTTTATTATTTTCTGTATAGATCACCCTTCTGTATAGATCACTGGTTCTCCATCAATAGCACCTACCACCATCTGTATTCTCCCTTGACCTTCCCTCTCAAATTTCAGCTTCCTGCGTTCAATAGGATTGAAAATGGCTTCGGAGCTCACTCAGCTGATCAGTGCTCTTCCAGGCGTCTCCAGCATTCGAGAAGATCTTCTTCACTCTTAAGATCACTGATCAGCTGAGTGAGCTCCGAAGCCATTTTCAATCCTATTGAACGCAGGAAGCTGAAATTTGAGAGGGAAGGTCAAGGGAGAATACAGATGGTGGTAGGTGCTATTGATGGAGAACCAGTGATCTATACAGAAGGGTGATCGATACAGAAAATAATAAACCTTTGAGCAACGATTTGCAGCGTTTAATTCGATTTTTGGATTCTACGTACCTTGAAACGTAAACCATCAAATTTTGAGGGGATGTTAAAATTTTTTTTTCTTGGTCGATTCCAAAGGTTCATTATTGCAAATAATAAACCAAAATGACTTACTGTTAGCGCTGGTACCGTCCTAAGCATTAGGTACACGAGTGAATTAAGTTCTTCTGGTTGGCGGTTGTTGCTGATGACAGGGACGAAGTAAATGGCCGCCCGGATTTTTTGGTTGTATGAAGGCCTTTTCGAACCGAGCACCGAGTGGAAAGTGCAGCCGAGCGACATGCAGCTGAATATCAAGTCTTCGTGGTTGGTCTTGTTCAGAATGAAGTCTATGAAGGCTGGGAAATCATATACTCCAGTCTCGTGGTAACTATGCAGTAGGAGGATAATTCATTAATTACTTTTTAATAGGTTCCTATATTATCATTAAATACTTGTACACTATGAAAAATTGAAGGATGATGACCAGCAGGTTATCAAGGTCTCAAGAGGTCTCAGGGGTACGGTGTACACTACAGGTAATCATTCAAAAACAGTTCCTAAAGTAAAAATGTTAACCAGCATATTCAGACGTCAGGGAGAGGAAATGCAATTATGTTTCACTGTTTGCATAGGATTAAAATTGTATTACATTATTTTTCAACTGTGAATCTTGCATACTCAAGTAATCATCAAGTAGGTATTGATTGTAACATAATGAACCATCGGGTAGTAATGCTCATCAATTCCTGCGTCATCAATTGCCCTCATAAATTATCGGTTCACCAAACAGCGTTTTGGGTAAGTCGGATTTTATAGATTGTTGATTCAAATTGACGATTAAATAAAACAATGATTATTTTAAATCGTGGTTAGATTAGTTGTGCGCAGATTTCCATCAATGACATTACGAATGCTTCATTAGTAAAGTGAGAAAAATTGGATTGTTTATGAACTAAAGTTAGAGATTATCATGATAGCAATTGATACCTGCATGATGGCTTTAATATATGAGTATAACTAATGGTGTTCCTAAAGTTGTTCTATTGTTGTTCCTAAAGTAAAAATGTTAACCAACACATTCAGAGGTCAGGGAGAGGAAATGCAATTATGTTTCACTGTTTGCATAGGATTAAAATTGTATTACAATATTTTTCAACTGTGAATCTTGCATACTCAAGTAATCATCAAGTAGATATCGACTGTAACATAATGAACCATCGGGTAGTAATGCTCATCAATTCCTGCGTCATCAATTGCCCTCATAAAATATCGGTTCACCAAACAACGTTTTGGGTAAGTTGGATTTTATAGATTGTTGATTTATATTGACGATTTAATAAAACAAGGATTATTTTAAATCGTGGTTAGAATAGTTGTGCGCAGATGTCCATCAATGACATTACGAATGCTTCATTAGTAAAGTGAGACTGAAAAATTTGACTGCTTATAAACTAAAGTTAGAGATTATCATGATAGCAATTGATACCTACATGATGGCTTTAATATATAAGAATAATGTATGGTGAGTATTCCCAAAATGGGGTTATAAGTAGAGATGTTCTAAATTTGAGTGAAACAACTTACGTGAAATCCCACAATTTGGATTCGTCTATAGTTTGGTTGATATGGCCTTTTGACCTCTCTGTACCTCTTTGGTCTCCTAACCAAACATCGTAACCTTTATCGGCAAACACAAATCCTGGAACAAACCATTACAGATAAAACTGTGATTATTCCCATGAATGGAAATCTATAGGTACCAACCTATAACGGTGTGACACAAAATTGAACTCGATCAAATCTACGAAAAGGGACTAGAAGGTAGGTGGTGGTACCCTCATAAATAACCGACGGCTCACGCCGAGATAGGAAGTCAGGGGGAGTCAAGGTGGAAGCTCTGAGTCAGAAACTCTCCTCTCTCTCAACTTTGTGTTCTCAATTATCTAAAAACCTAAAACCTCTCCAAATCTTTTTGGTCTGTTTTGGTTCATCCCTCTTAGAGTTATTGACAGAGTCCTTGAACAGGAACACGTCCCTGGTAACACCTGCTATTCCTCTCCACCTCCAGTACATCATAAATTACTTGCTTGGGTGTGGGACCCCCACGGTAACACCTGCAATTTGTGTGTACAACCTCCTTCTAGTTCCGAATTAAATTCAACCAATTTTAAAGCTAGTACCAAATTATATATTAGGAAAGGCAATTTAGTAAAGAACTCCAACATTAGTTCCTTTACACTAGGTAATGTCAGTTTTTGAAGAAAAAAACTATGCCGTGTTTGTTTGGCATATAGCTTTCTCCGATGCAAGGTAGACAATCCCAAAATCTCTCAAATTCTCTACACTACCCTCCACCAACTCCCCAACTCACATAATCCCAGAAAATTTCATCGAAATCGGTTGGAGACATTAGAAGCTTCGCTTGTAAAAGGTTTCACGTTTATGAGCATGCGCAGAGGCTACTATCAATCCGGGTGTGATGAGTTTTGTTTGGGGCTGTCTAAACGTCAACCCCACACAAATTTCATCAATATCAGACTGTAACTTCCATAGTTCTGCCCATTAAGAGGATTTGTTATACTATTTACTAACTATTCCGAGTTGTGATGGTATTGTTGCCAATCGCCGTTTCGTTCACCCGCTCAGTTGTGATTCGTTTTTTGACTGCCAAGGGCAAAACTGTTACCTAAATTTGTGATGGACTGTCAACAGTTATGGCAGAAGATTGATGTCAAGCCCAACGGTGCATTCTTAATCTACGTGTGTACCTCAATACAGAGGTCAAAATACAGGTGGATGAATCGGCGATAGGCAACGAAACCAAAATTGTTCACGAAGGTTAACAACGTACAAAGTTGATTCCTTTTAACTTGAAAAGTGAAAACAATGCTTACTCTACCTTGGTAGACTCGCAGATTAAAATTTGTGCTTAACCGAGCCGAATACCGATTGTTTTGCATTTACCTAAGTTGGAATCAAGTTCTTGTTGCACGAGCCATGCTTCTGACTGCATGAAGTATCCATTGACCAGTAGAAGAGGGTATCCACGGTCAGAACCTGTTCTGTTCGGGTGGACAATTCGGTTGAGATTCAACAAATAGCCATCTTCTGTGGTGACAGTGTAATTCTCGTAGCCGTAACCATTTCCTTCGATCAACAGCCTCTGCAAACAAACGAATCATTCATTCATATCGAAACCATGTAGAGCAATAGAAAGCGAGTTATACATGTTTTTGAGTTGTAAATAATGCTCTCATTGGGATTTCCAAAACTTGATACGATTATATGGTATTATATTATAAAAATCAAGAGTTACTCACAATCGAATTTAGCCCAAAAGTGCGTGGAAAAATGGTTTTTCCTCGTGATTGACATAATCCAGCAGCTACTGCACCACACACGAGACACAAAACGAAAAGAAAATTCGAACTGCTCATATTGATGGCCATTTGGCGTTTAGCGCCTAAATCAACTCCAAAAATCCCAAGAAGATTACCCTCATCATTTCTCCCCTCTTATCAAGTCAATACCAGTGAACTGATGGAACTCATGCATATGGAAAGTGCCACGGGTAATTTCATTCGCCCTTCTTTTTTTTATAATTGGTTTTACGCGTTGTGTCACCTTGGCAAGTCCTCAGCATATTAACTCCTACAGTCATGATAGGAATATTTATCTTCTGTGGATAGTACGGGAAAAGTCCATTTATGTAGTACGAGTTAATGTGCGAATTTTCAAGGAAATCTTCAAAGCTATGGTTAAGAAAATGAAATATAAGGTACTTGACAGAGTAGTCAACCTTGTGGTCTGCCACATAGCACGATTCGTTAAAATTATGCTAAGTATCAACCTCTTGGATATTTTTTTTAATCTCAAAAAGTACTCTCGTCACTCCGAATTTATAGAGTAGGTAACCACACGTAAACTTTCATTTTTTTCCTATTTACCGTATACCATACCAACATATAGGTACTGCACGATTACCACAGGAAATTTCATTTGACCTTCTTTTGTTCATGATAAAATTATTACGTACGTATTCAATTTGTCGTCCGGAGTGACATATTATGTCGTTAGATATATCAAAATAATTATCGAAGCTGAATAAGTAGTATAAATTTTGTAAATTTTTGAGAAAAAAAAATTTTAACCCCCCCTCAAAATTTGATGTTTTACGTTACAAGGTACGTAGAATACGAAAATCGAATAGAAAAATTTCCGTCCGTCCGCCGTACGCCGTACGCGGCACTTTTCTTAGCAACACTGGACCGATTTGGTTCAAATTTGGAATATGAGCTCCATTTGGGGTCTAGTTGTGCCGCGAAGCTTTTGGTTGATGTAGGTCACTTTTAAGGGGTGAAAATTAAGGGTTGAAATTTTCAAGAGTGCCCTAGCTCGAAAACTCTCGAAATAAAGGTATCGTTTTTTGGCCAATTTTAAATAGTATTGAATTTTTAAAAATTTTTGAGACCACCCGGAGCTCTGTAGGACAAACCGTTCGGTCCCTACGAGTACTTGAAGGTTTTCCTTCGATAAAACAGAATCATGAGTGTGAATCGCAAAAGAGGTCTAATCTCCATTCAAATTTTATCGGACTAAAATGCGATCGCTGTTCATTTCTTCGATTTGTATACAGTTTTGCCTTCTGCGTAACCAGTAATCAAATTTCCATATGAAGCTTTCTATTTTTCCAATCGAGTGTGAAGCGTTTAGTTCTTTCTAATAAACTTGATTGTGAAGGTGTGAAGCCAGTATGGTGTGGTAGGTAGTACCTAGCTGGTAGGTAAAAAAAAGTTGGTAGGTAAAAAAAATGTTGGTGGGTAAAAAACGCTGCAAATCATTGCTCAAAGGCTTCTTCACTCTTCAGATCACTGATCAGCTGAGTGAGCTCCGAAGCCATTTTCAATCCTATTGAATGGAAGTGCTCTTCCAGGCATCTCCAGCATTCGAGGAAATCGTCTTCACTCCTCAGATCACTGATCAGCTGAGTGAGCTCCAAAGCCATTTTCAATCCTATTGAATGGAAGTGCTCTTCCAGTCGTCTTCAGCATTCGAGGAGATCTTCTTCACTCTTCAGATCACTGATCAGCTGAGTGAGGTCCGAAGTCATTTTCAATACTATTGAACGCAGGAAGCTGAAATTTGAGAGGGAAGGTCAAGGGAGAATACAGATGGTGGTAGGTGCTATTGATGGAGAACCAGTGATCTATACAGAAGGTTGATCTATACAGAAAATAATAAACCTTTGAGCAATGATTTGCAGCGTTTTTTCAAAGTGCGTTAAAATCTAGATGAAAAACGCTGCAAATTATTACACAATGGTTTATTATTTTTTATTTTTCTATATAGATCACTCGTCTGCAAAGCCACCAACCATCCAACATGAAGAAAAACATCGATCGCATTTCGGTCAGCTTTAATTTGAACGGAGATTAGGCCTCTTTTGCGATTCACACTCGTGTTTCTGATTCTTCGTACGTCCAAACTTTAAATTCTCGTAGCGAGCGAACGGTATGTCCTACAGAGCTCCGGGTGGTCTCAAAAAATTCTATAGAATCTTAAATTGAAGGAAAAACAATACCTTTATATCAAATTTTTTTGAGTTAGGGCGTTTTCAAAATTTCAAAATTGATTTTGGAACCCTTAGAACTGACCTATATGAACCAAAATCTTCGGGGCACAACTAGACCCCAAATGGAGCCAACATACCAAATTTCATCAAAATCGGTCAATGCTAAGTGGCAAAAGTGCCGCGTACGGCGGACGGCGGACGGACGGCCAAATTTTCATTCGATTTTTGGATTCTACGTACCTTGAAACGTAAACCATCAAATTTTGAGGGGGTATTAAAAAAAATTTTTTCTTGGTCGATTCCAAAGGTTCATTATTGAAAATAATAAACCAAAAGAGGGGAAGTGAATGATTGAATGATAATGAATGAATTTAAATCACATAAAAAACGAACAATAATGTTTTTCCTGTACAATAGAATTTAACAGTGCATATCAAGTGATATCACATCTTTTTATTATTGTTATGCTCGTATCAACTAGCGATGAGCTTATTTGATATTTTGGGACTTCTCTCCTGTTCACAGTAACTGAACAGTATTTGAAAGTATGAAAATGCAAAGGGAAAGGTCCACTCGTCTTAGGACAGTGCGGTTGACGTCAACAATTTCAGGATGAGGTCTACTTTCAATTAAAAATTACAATGAACCATTCTTACAACCTTGTGCACAGCTCATTGTGCCATTGGTTAGTATTAGATCACAACTGGTAGATAAGTGACATAATTCAATTTTTTCTAACTTTTTCGAGTGGATCATTTTTTGATATATGGTAGTAATATAATATATTACTACCATATATCAAAAAATTTTCATTTTTGGAAAACGCATTGATATCAGACATTTTGTGCTGAATCCAAGTGTACCATATTATGGTACACTTGGATTCAGCACAAAATGTCTGATATCAATGCGTTTTCCAAAAATGAAAATTGTGATGATTTTCGTAGGGGTCACGCCAACCCGCACAATCCCTGAAAATTTCATCGAAATCGGACAATAACTTCGTATAGTTATGCCGGTTACAAGGATTTCATGACAGACACACGGACAGACACGGAACCAAAATTGTTCAGAAAGGTCTGAAACGTAAAACGCGTGTGGAAATTTTGATGTTGCAGAACTTTTTTTTCAACCTTGAAAAGTGAAAACAAAGCTTCCTCTACCTTGGTAGACTCGGAAGCAAAAAGTGCCGTGAACGGAGGACGGACGGATTTTTTTATATTCCATTTTCGGATTCCACATACATACTGAGAAACGTAAAATATCCAATTTCAAGGGGTGTTAAAAGAAAAATTTCTTGGTCGAATCAAAGATTTATTATTATAATAAACCAAAAGTAGAAACAATAAATTATTACATTAAAAATGTCATTATTTACAAAACGCGTTTGATCTGTAGAATTATTCGGTTGCTCGTCAGTTAAGATGCCTGATCCACTCCATCGACGGACACTTGCCGGATTTGAATTTCTCCGTGTCGTTACTTCGTCCTGTGAGGGAATCCAAAAGGTTGATCACGTCGGGCAAAACGAATCTGAAAGTCGACCCCGCTGCGACGTCCAAGTGGTTGAAGTTAGGAAGCTCACAGGTGTAACTGGGACCGCCTAATAACTTAATTGTCTTCTGCAACCCCTAGAAATATCAAACACATAATTATTATAGATATTAGGAAAGAGTACGAGAGGTATGCAAAAGAATAAGTTTCAAGTTAGAATTTAATAAAATCCTAACTAAAAAAATAATAAAATATTTAAAAAATTTATAAAAATGGAAAAGTGTTTTGGCAACACCAGCCCTCAAATCAGGGGAAGACGGGAAGACATTGTTTCAACTGGTAGATTATGTTGTTTTCTAGGTACCTATTAAGTGTTATGATGGATTTGCCAGTCGCAGATTCAACCACCTGCGGTTTGTTATTCGTTTTTTGACCGCCCATGGCGAAAGTGGGGGGCAAATGCTAACCAACCACGCACCAATGGGTTTGTCATCGCAAATTATGGGGGTTTTTCAGCAAATTATGTAGATCGACCCAACAAATAGACCATGTCAATTGATTGGGACTGGGGTCAAGGATGTCTGGATTCTCCTTCAAAATGAAGGCCGATTGAAGGATTCCTGGAGATAAACTCTATGGGTGGAGACGCCACGATAATTATAGAAGATCAAATATACAGAATCAATTCTCTATAAGCTGCGAGTCGTTATATTTGTATAATTTATTGTTCTGTACCAAAAGCCGGTGTTTATTCATTGTTTCATTTTACCATAAAATTTTGATCGTGTATAATTATCTCCACCATCTCTTTTTATGATGACGTTTGGTGGTTTCACTTAATAAAACATCCTTCGAGCCCTGAAGAAGGTAATAAATTTACCGAATCTCGGCGAAGAAGGTGTTGAATTTTCAGTTGCCTCAGTCCCAATCAACTGTCGTAACTGTAACTGTAACCTAAACTTGTGATGAACTGAAAACAGTTCATCACAAGTTTAGGTTACTGTTTCAACCGGGTAAAGATGAAATAAATACGTCGATAACGTTTCAAATCCGCACTATATTTTTCTCGATTCAAACAAACTAACGTCGAAAAACAATACTACTCCCGGGCAAGTAACAGCCGCCGAAACTCTGAACAGGTCTGCCCCGCACAAGTGTACCAACATGCCCCAAAATACGTAGAACACAGTCAAAACCCACAACATCCTCCCACCTTTGCTAATTAATCAACAATTAATTAGAAAAACTCAAATATTAATAAAGCAAACAAAATTTGAAAGTTACAAAACTGCAAATTTGTCAAAGTTACAAAATCTAAATATTACAAATTCAAAATTGTCAATAGTTATAAAAATTGCAATTAATTGATGTCACAAAATCAAAAAGTTACAAAACTAAAATTTGTCAAAAGTTACAAATCAAACATTTTTGGAGGCTTCACCTGTCGTCCACTCCGAGTCACTTGTCGATCTGCCTCCTCAGTCATCTTCTTGGAGTCAGTATCCCAACCACCAATCTCTGTAAGAGATGAATCTTGAACACGTTCGGTCAATCCCTCCTCGGCCTCGGAGGAAGCGTCCTCCTTTTGAACGTTAATCGATTCCATTGGGTCTCCATGCACTTCCAGAGGGTATATCTTTTGTAGGGGACGAAGAATCTCACCATTCTTGGTTAAAAGTCTGGCCAGTCTTGTGATACCATCTCGTCCTGGTTTCAACTCCAGGACTCTTGCCAAAGGCCATTCCAAACGACGTTTATTGTCACTTCCAATTAAGACAATGTCTCCAATCTCCAGCTGATCAGTTCGCTTAGGTCTGGCATTTCTTAATATTCCTAGATATTCCTTACTGAACCGCTTCCTGAGCCCATCACGAACTGATTGGAGGTAATTCCATCTCTTTTCCAAGCAAGTAGATTCTATGTGATCCAAATCATCGACCTCATTCCCGCTCAAACTACGAATAAACATGGAGGGTGTCAGAGGGGTCAATTCATCTGGGCTGTCCGATAGGTAGGTCAAGGGACGATTGTTCACAACTGCCTCACATTCACACAACAGTGTAGCCAAATCTTCATGTTCCAGAGAAGCCTGTCCCAGATTTTTCTTGAGAAGATCCTTCACCAATCCTATCAGCCGCTCCCAGAAGCCTCCCCACCAGGAGGCTGTTGGTGGGTTGAACTTCCATCGAATCCTCCCCAAATCACAATCCCTTTCCATCTGATGCCAATCAATCTTCTGGAATAGGTTGTCCAATCCTACAAAATTCGTTCCATTGTCCGAGTAAATTACCCTAGGGCGACCTCTCCGGGCAATAAAACGTCTTAGGGCCTGAATGAAGGCTTCAGTGCTCAAGGATGAGGTCAACTCAAGGTGAATAGCTCGGTAGACTGCACAGGTAAATATGACAATCCAGGCTTTGCCTCTGTCTTTCAAGAAAAGAGGTCCAGCTAGGTCTACGCCTGAGATCTGGAAGGTTGCTGATGTTCTGGTTCGATCTGCTGGCAAAGGAGGTATCGGAACCTGTAGCGGCTGGGATTGAACCTTTCTACATCCAACACACTTCTTCACCACCATACCCACTGCCCGTCTTCCATGAATAAGCCAAAACTTTTCCCTCAACAGCACGAGAAGTGTGCGTACCCCTGCATGGTTATTCGCCAAATGCTGGTACTCAATCATTCTCAATACGAGAGGATGCTTACCTGGTAGTATGATTGGGCAACTAAACTCCTCCGTATGATCGTCATCCAAAATCCTTGACTTAACACGAATGAGTCCACGATCATCAGAAAAACAGGAAAATCCTTTGAGTGCGTTTTTACTCCCATTTTCTTCAAAATACTCTCGTTGTATGTGGCAAATCAGAATCCGCTCTGCATTTGAAAACTTCTCCCTGTAGGATCCTCCTCTCAAAATCATGTTATCCTCAAGTCCACAAAACTGGATGAAGCCTGGGCAAATTATACAAATTGCATCAATGACATGCATCACAACTTTCACAATTCTCTGAAAATTTGACACTCGATCCGCCAATCCAGTAAGTGAGAAATGCTGCACCTGTGTTGTGGAGGCAGTGATGACAGTTTTCCTTCTCTCCTGATCAACCTCATTGGAAGGGGGTGACTCCTTACTACATGGCCAAAATTGGCGTTCCAAGTAGAGCCAAGAAGGTCCCTCCCACCATTTATCCTTCACCAGCTGTCTCGGAGTACACCCTCGTGATAACAAATCAGCTGGATTTGCAGATCCAGGCAAGTGCCTCCACTGACAAGGATCGCTATGACTTTGTATTTCTCGGACTCTATTAGTTACAAAAGTGTTCCAAGGGCCTGCATTTCTTATCCAATTTATCACCACAGAAGAATCCGACCAGAAAATTGTGTTCTCAGAAGGTATATTGAAACCACTGGAAACCAACTCATACAGTCTTGACCCTATCAGTGCTGCAATCAGTTCCAGACGAGGTATTGTGACACTCTCTAGTGGAGCCACCCTTGACTTAGCCATTACCAGGTTGACTGAAACACTGTCTTTGTGTTCTGTCCGGATGAAAACACAAGCAGCTGAAGCCATCTTACTTGCGTCACAGAAAATGTGCATTGTGCTTGTCATATTTGTTGCTATTCTACGTGGAATCTTGCAGTTCCTCAGATGAGGAATCTCCTCAACCCATTCCCTGAAATCCTCACAGACCTTATCCGGTAGTGGATCATCCCAGCGAGCCTGGTTAGACCAAGACAGCTGTAGGAGAGTCTTTGGGACGATACTGATAGGCACTGAGAATCCAATAGGATCATAAACCCGCTGGGCTATTGACAACAACACTCGTCGAGTCAATGGTTCTGGCACCCCCAACAACGGCCTCATGTTCAACCCAATCTCATCTGAATCACAATACCACTTCAAACCAAGCACACTTTCCACTCGATCTGGGTTCCTCGAGTTAGTGACCCATCCTCGAAGATTGAAACCCACAGCTGACAAAATTTGCTGTGATTCGCTGATAAAAGTATCCACTTCATCTTCAGAATTGAGCGACGTGAGGCAGTTGTCCACATAAAACGAACCGTTCAGTTTGCCAACTGTCTTGATCATAGAAGAGTCTGCATTCCTGAGTGCATGATTCAACACAGCCCCTAGGAGGTAGGGACTAGCAGAAATTCCGAATACCACTCTACAATATCGCAAGACCAAAATCTCTCCATTTCTCCACCAGAGAAATCTGACAAAATCCCGGTCAGACGGAGACAGGGCAATCTGAAGAAATGCCTTCTCAATGTCCGAAGAAATTCCAATTTTTCCTTGTCGAAATTTAAACAATATTGTTGGAATTAACTCAATAAGGTTAGGTCCTTTTTCTAAAGATCTGTTGAGCGAATTCCCGTTGCGGTCTTTGTTAGAAGCATCAAAGACTGGTCTAACTCTAGTTGTGCTGTCCTCCTTTATTACTGCCCTGTGTGGCAAGTAATGACCATACTGAGAAACTTCACTGTCAGGAACGACCTCCACTATACCCAGATCTATCCATTGTCTAAAGACAGCATCGTAGTCATCAAATAAATTGGAGTCTCGAAGTTTTTTAGATACTGTCTCCAACCTTCGTCGAGCCGATTCCCAGTTATCCTCCAAACGGTCGTGACCTTCAACCCATGGTAGGCTGACTGTGTATCTGCCGCCATGAATCCCTACAGTAGCTTCAAAAAACTCCTCAACTTGACGGTCTTTCTCCTGCTGAGTAACTTTTACTGCCGAATCCTGTATCCCAAGAAGCTCCAACTTCCAGAGGTGTTCCAATTGTGTGTGGCAAGTGAGTAAAGTTAGCAATGTTGAGGCAACAGTTCCCTTATCCTCGGCCGATCCAAGAACCGTCCATCCCAGTTTTGTATTTATGGCTAGGAGTCCTGGTCGAATTTCAACATGTTCTGAAGGCAATACCTTGGTCCATGAATCAGCACCCAACAGGATCTGAACTTCATCGCAAGTGTTGTCACCAACAATATGTTTCGAAAAATCAGACAGCAGAATCCCTCTCTTCTGGAGTTCCTCATACAAATCCAAATCGTGTAGCTTGGGGACAAAACTACAGATTTGGTCCTGGTCCAGAAGCTCAAATTCATTCTCATACGAATTGTCAAAGGACCTCAATTTTATGGAGTAAACACCATGCGAGCTTACAGCTGTGCGACTCCCTCCAAAAACCTCCTGCTGTATGAGAACCCTTTTCAGCCGACTCAGTCTCAAATTCCTCACACACGTCTTCACTATGTAACTCTTTTGTGAGCCAGAATCACATAACACTCGCACCCAAGTCTCTTGATCCCTGACAACAATCTTTGCCATCATCGTTTGCAGAAATGTGGTAGGACCACTGGTCACTCTCCCACCAGAGGCCAGCGCTGTTGTAGGTTCAGTAGCCTTTTCAATTTCAAGTCTATGCGCAGATCCTCGACACATCAGAGGATAGTGTCGTCCTTTACATATCACACATTTGATGAAAAGTTTACACTTGGAACTCAGATGTCCGGCTCTACGTAAACATTTGTAACACGCACCTCTTTTCTTAATTATTTCGTTTCTCTCATCTAGTGTCATGTCTACAGCTGCAGCACACTCCTGTGAAGGATGCGATTTGTCACAAAAAATACAAACCCTATCTTCAGAATGGATTCCATCAGTGGTCAATAACGACGCAGCAGTCGGAATAGTCAATTTTGATTCCACTGGAGTGTTTTCAGAGGTGACAGTACTTGAACGTTCAGAGAAGTTATGGCCTCGCAGCTTCAGTCTCTCTTCTCCATCAACCTCTGTGCGAAGAAAAGCAAGCAGTTCAGACAGACAATCTGCTGGTTCCTTCATCGATGCATCCTTTGCCACACGATACCGCTCCCACACCTTAAAGGTCGCCTCTGGTACGGCTGACTCAACTAAAGGGAACAACATTGCCGCGTATTTTTCTTTAGTTACCTTAAGAGTATCAAGTGCATTCAGCTGTATCTCCAATTCATCATGGAGCTCAGAAATGGTTCGCCCATCAGCTCTAGTCAAGACCAATGAAAGCAATTTCCGCACATAAAACTCTATAAGGTACTCCTCACGCCCATACCTAGACTGCAATAGGTCCACTGCCTTCTTATAGTTTTCATCCGATGGTGGGAACCTCGCCATCAACTTGGCCGCTGGAGAGTCAGGTTTGAGACCTCCCAACAGAATATCAAATTTTTCGTCATCAGTCCATTTATCTGATAAGTGTATTTTCCCAAATTGGGTCCAAAAACCTATCCAATTTCCTATGTCCCCATCAAATTTTCTTGAAATTTCAGGTTTGAATTTGTGTTTGAGGTATGACGTAACATTACGATCAGATTCTGCCATGGTCGGAGGATGTGATACACTATCCTCGCGATTTGTTTCCAGTAAATGATCAACCAATTGTTTGACATAACTATACCTTTCCTCGTACTCACCGCTCCGGGCGAATTCCTCTTCTAAAGCATCGTCATCTAGGTACGGGGTCCTGAGTAACGAAGTTTCTGCATCGTCGTTTTCTTTTGCAAGTCTTTCGAAACGCGATGTCAACAAAGTCATTTTCGAAACTATCAGAGCTCGCCCCGAATTTTCATCTTCTAACAATTTCTCCAGAGCATTGGCCTCTTTCGTAAATAATGCTCTAAGTACGCGCCGGGTTTGAGATTCCGTATACTTTCCGTCGCCGAGACCCATAATGTGAGTGAACTCAAAACCACAACGAAATTCGATAAAGTTGTACAACGATGTCGACGTCCAAAATCAACCACGGTTCCTATCACGGTCGCCAAATGTTTCAACCGGGTAAAGATGAAATAAATACGTCGATAACGTTTCAAATCCGCACTATATTTTTCTCGAATCAAACAAACTAACGTCGAAAAACAATACTACTCCCGGGCAAGTAACAACCGCCGAAACTCTGAACAGGTCTGCCCCGCACAAGTGTACCAACATGCCCCAAAATACGTAGAACACAGTCAAAACCCACAACAGATACAGTTTTGCCCTTGGAAGTCAAAAAATGAATCACAGAGTGCAAATTATTACTCATTGGTTTATATTATTCTTCCCTATTGGTCACCCATCAGCAAAGGACACGGCTTATCTATCAATAAACCATGTTTTTTCGTTTTTATTTATTGGTTGCCAACTTTGTTCCTTGTTCGTCACTTCAATATGAGATCGAATTTTTAAAAAACCATAGATAATATTTTGAGTCAATATTGTTCAATCTGCATCACCCTGAACACAGTTGACGATAGATGAGGAGATAAGAGATATTAAAAGCCAGTTTTTAACACTGAATGCTGCTGACTAGTGCTTACTTTGGGACTGGTAAATTGGTCAATATCGCTATAGTAAAAAGCGATTGGAGTTGTGATTTTTTTCAAATCATACAGAGGGGGCAGCGCCGTGCCGTACTTCTTCAGGTTTTCCTCTCTGCCGTAATCAAACTCGGAAAAACCAGCTGAAAAATAAATGTTAAGGAAATTGAATAGACTTGGCCTCTTGCATACTTGGAGTAACATTCTTATGACATGTTGGTAAAGGTTGATGAAGGATAATCATAAGAAGAATCAAGAATGAAATAAATACAGACTGCATAGACGATATTACTTCTGAAAGAAGTTGGAGTACAACTTTATTATTGAAATGTGTCTTCCTTTTAGTTTCGATGTAATAATCTTCTTCAATGTAGAGCAAATAGAAAATACTCAAAAATAAAACTTGTTTAGGTACCTTACAATAGTGTGAAAGTAATTACCGTTGTCGAACACTTGAACAATGTGTTTAGTAACTCTAGAACTTGCACCTCCCAGTGAGAGAGCCACAACGTTGCACATGTTCTCCTAAAATGGAAATGACGCATGATAAATTTTAGTGCAAGGCACTGGATAATCATAATTCGATTCACAACTTGTCATTCTAGTTGCATAGGTCAACTTACGTGTGGTATATGAAAACCAGTACCAGTGATGATTTCAGCGAACAGCCAGTATAAATTATAACCAACTAGACGGCAGACATGGTATAATTCTTTCTTGAGATTTCCAAGGTTCGGGTGCCATTCGATCAGGCCAGACTTCTCCAAGATCTCCTACGTAAACAAGTCCCATTTGTGCTGTATGAGTGAATGAGGAAACTTTCATAGAAATATTTTAACCGATTCTTACCCATTGTTGAACTATAATATAAATATTCTTCTACTTTATAAAGTGGATATGCTTAAAAGAAATTTCTTGCTGATTCCGCATTTATTAATGAATTCAAGATAGAATTTTTCACCAAATCAAAAAATGTGTATTTGACTCAAAAAAGTAATCGCAATGTTGATTTTTTCGATTTTTGGTTTATTATTTTCAATAGTATAACTTTGGAATCGAGCCAGAAAAAAGTAGTACTCCCCCCCCCCCATCATAATTTGATGGTTTACGTCTCCTGGTTCGTAGAACCCAAGAATCGAATAAAACATTTTCCGTAGGAAATGTGAAAGGCCTTTTAGAGCAGCTCCCTTGGACCGTTTTTTATAAAATAAGGTATTTCGGCTCCATTTTCCATAAAAATTTTCGCATAAATCGAGAGGTTTCGAGTGGATAACGATTTCTGTTGGTGGAAAACAACTGAGTAACATTTCCCTGATTACGAGGATTTGACATGAATAATTTTCCTTCGAACAGTCTCTATAATTTTTTAAAAGGGTTTGTGGTAACCAGGGGTAGTAGTGAGGTGAAATCAGATGTTTTTCATGACGGTTCGAGAAGCGATGCTGCAAATTAATTCTTACCTAGGGCAAAGAGACATATCCATGTCACAATGCATCAGCGTAAAGGGTTGATACTTTCTCCATTTTTTTTCTTTTCGTAAAGATCGCCCGACTCGCATTTTACTCGTCTAAAAACCACCTATCTTCAATTTCAGCCGCCAAGAAATTTGTTTCATTTGATTCTTGGATTTTACGTACCTCGAACGTAAACTATCAAACTACGAAGGGAGTTGATTTTTTTTCTCGATTCAAACAGTTTGTTAATGAAAATAATAAACCGAAAACGAAGCTTCTTGTCAGCAATAGGATTCCTCTCCATAATTGAATTTCAGAATACCAACAGAACCAAAAAACGTCTGCCAAGTGGGTGTGGCACATAGCTTCCTCGTATCCATAACCCGATTATATAGATGATCCGATGCATAGTAGTTAACCTCAAAACACCAATCTCCAAGTACCTTCCCCTCATAGGGGACCATCTACACGCTGATCTGGACAATCCTAGAAAATTTCATCAAATTCGGATGAAAAATTAAGTAAGTAGATGTATGTGATTGAATCAAAGAAATACTTAGCCTCGTTCGGGATTCGAACCCGCGACCCCTGGGGGACAGTTGAAGTTACGGCTGTTACAAGTAATTCACGTTTGCGCATGCGCAGTCGCTTCTATCAGTCCGAGGATGATGATTTTCATAGGGGACTATCTACAACCTAATCCACATAATCTCTGAAAATTTCATCGAAATCGGGTGGAAAATGTGGAAGTTATGGCCGTTACAAGGGAATTCACGTTTGCGCATGCGCAGTGGCTACTATCAGTCCGAAGGTGATGATTTTCATAGGGAACCATGTAAATACTAGTTTGTAACATCCCTGAAAATTTCTTCGAAATCGGATGGAAAATGTAGAAGTTATGGCCGTTACAAGGAATTCACGTTTGCGCATGCGCAGTCGCTTCTATCAGTCCGAGGATGATGATTTTCATAGGGGACCGTCTACACACCAACCCGCACAATCCCTGAAAATTTCATAGAAATCGGACAATAACTTCGTATAGTTATGCGCGTTACAAGGAATTCATGACAGACACACAGACAGACAGACAGACAGACACGGAACCAAAATTGTTCAGAAAGGTCTAAAACGCAAAACGCGAGTGGAAATTTTGATTTTGGAGAACTTTTTTTTTCGTCCTTGAAAAGTGAAAACAATGCTTCCGCTACCTTGGTAGACTCGGAAGCAAAATGACTTACTGTTAGCGCTGGTGTTGTCCTAAGCATTAGATACACGAGTGAATTAAGTTCTTCTGGTTGGCGATTGTTGCTGAAGACAGGGACGAAGTAAATGGCCGCCCGGATTTTTTGGTTGTATGAAGGCCTTTTCGAACCGAGCACCGAGTGGAAAGTGCAGCCGAGCGACATGCAGCTGAATATCAAGTCTTCGTGGTTGGTCTTGTTCAGAATGAAGTCTATGAAGGCTGGGAAATCATATACTCCAGTCTCGTGGTAACTATGCAGTAGGAGGATAATTCCTTAATTACTTTTCAAATAGGTTCCTACATTATCATTAAGTACTTGTGCATCATGAAAAAGTTGAAGGATGATGACCAGCAGGTTATCAAGGTCTCAAGAGGTCTCAGGGGTACGGTGTACACTACAGGTAATCATTCAAGAACAATTCCTAAAGTAAAAATGTTAACCAGCATATTCAGACGTCAGGGAGAGGAAATGCAATTATGTTTCACTGTTTGCATAGGATTAAAATTGTATTACATTATTTTTCAACTGTGAATCTTGCATACTCAAGTAGTCATCAAGTAGGTATCGATTGTAACATAATGAACCATCGGGTAGTAATGCTCATCAATACCTGCGTCATCAATTGCCCTCATAAATTATCGGTTCACCAAACAGCGTTTTGGTAAGTCGGATTTTATAGATTGTTGATTCAAATTGACGATTAAATAAAACAATGATTATTTTAAATCGTGGTTAGATTAGTTGTGCGCAGATTTCCATCAATGACATTACGAATGCTTCATTAGTAAAGTGAGACTGAAAAATTGGATTGTTTATGAACTAAAGTTAGAGATTAACATGATAGCAATTGATAACTACATGATGGCTTTAATATATGAGTATAATGAATGGTGTTCCTAAAGTAAAAATGTTAACCAACACATTCAGACGTCAGGGAGAGGAAATGCAATTATGTTTCACTGTTTGCATAGGATTAAAATTGTATTACAATATTTTTCAACTGTGAATCTTGCATACTCAAGAAATCATCAAGTAGGTATCGATTGTAACATAATGAACCATCGGGTAGTAATGCTCATCAATTCCTGCGCCATCAATTGCCCTCATAAAATATCGGTTCACCAAACAGCGTTTTGGGTAAGTCGGATTTTATAGATTGTTGATTCAAATTGACGATGATTATTATAAATTATTATTTTAAATCAAGGTTGGAATAGTTGTGCGCAGATGTCCATCAATGACATTACGAATGCTTCATTAGTAAAGTGAGACTGAAAAATTTGACTGCTTATAAACTAAAGTTAGAGATTATCATGATAGCAATTGATACCTACATGATGGCTTTAATATATAAGTATAATGAATGGTGAGTATTCCCAAAATGGGGTTATAAGTAGAGATGTTCTAAATTTGAGTGAAACAACTTACGTGAAATCCCACAATTTGGATTCGTCTATAGTTTGGTTGATATGGCCTTTTGACCTCTGTGTACCTCTTTGGTCTCCTAACCAAACATCGTAACCTTTATCGGCAAACACAAATCCTGGAACAAACCATTACAGATAAAACTGTGATTATTCCCATGAATGGAAATCTATAGGTACCAACCTATAACAGTGCGACACAAAATTGAACTCGATCAAAATCTACGGAAAGGGAAGAGGAGGTAGGTGGTGGTACCCTCATAAATAACCGACGGCTCAAGCCGAGATAGGAAGTCAGGGGGAGTCAAGGTGGAAGCTCTGAGTCAGAAACTCTCCTCTCTCTCAACTTTGTGTTCTCAATTATCTAAAAACCTAAAACCTCTCCAAATCTTTTTGGTCTGTTTTGGTTCATCCCTCTTAGAGTTATTGATAGTGTCCTTGAACAGGAACACGTCCCTGGTAACACCTGCTATTCCTTTCCATCTCCAGTACATCATAAATTACTTGCTTGGGTGTGGGACCCCCACGGTAACACCTGCAATTTATGTGTACAACCTCCTTCTAGTTCCGAATTAAATTCAACCAATTTTAAAGCTAGTACCAAATTATATATTAGGAAAGGCAATTTAGTAAAGAACTCTAACATTAGTTCCTTTACACTAGGTAATGTCAGTTTTTGAAGAAAAAAACTATGCCGTGTTTGTTTGGCATATATATAGGCATATATATAGCATATATACATAGCTTTCTCCGATGCAAGGTAGACAATCCCAAAATCTCTCAAATTTTCTACACTACCCTCCACCAACTACCCAACTCACATAATCACAGAAAATTTCATCGAATTCGGTGGGAGACATTAGAAGCTTCGGTTGTTAGGATTTCACGTTTTTGTGCATGCGCAGAGGCTTTTATCGATCCGGGTGTGATGAGTTTTGTTGGGGGCTGTCTAAACGTCAACCCCACACAAATTTCATCAATATCAGACTGTAACTTCCATAGTTCTGCCCATTAAAAGGATTTGTTATACTATTTACTAACTATTCAGAGTTGTGATGGTATTGTTGCCAATCGCCGTTTCGTTCACCCGCTAAGTTGTGATTCCTTTTTTGACTGCCAAGGGCAAAACTGTTACCTAAATTTGTGATGGACTGTCAACAGTTATGGCAGAAGATTGATGTCAAACCCAACGGTGCATTCTTAATCTACGTGTGTACCTCAATACAGAGGTCAAAATACAGGTGGATGAATCGGCGATAGGCAACGAAACCAAAATTGTTCATGAAGGTTAACAACGTACAAAGTTGATTCCTTTTAACTTGAAAAGTGAAAGCAATGCTTACTCTACCTTGGTAGACTCGCAGATTAAAATTTGTGCTTAACCGAGCCGAATACCGATTGTTGTGCATTTACCTAAGTTGGAATCAAGTTCTTGTTGCACGAGCCATGCTTCTGACTGCATGAAGTATCCATTGACCAGTAGAAGAGGGTATCCACGGTCAGAACCTGTTCTGTTCGGGTGGACAATTCGGTTGAGATTCAACAAATAGCCATCTTCTGTGGTGACAGTGTAATTCTCGTAGCCGTAACCATTTCCTTCGATCAACAGCCTCTGCAAACAAACGAATCATTCATTCTTATCGAAACCATGTAGAGCAATAGAAAGCGAGTTATACATGTTTTTGAGTAGTAAATAATACTCTCATTGGGATTTCCAAAACTTGATACGATTATATGGTATTATATTATAAAAATCAAGAGTTACTCACAATCGAATTTAGCCCAAAAGTGCGTGGAAAAATGGTTTTTCCTCGTGATTGACATAATCCAGCAGCTACTGCACCACACACGAGACACAAAACGAAAAGAAAATTCGAACTGCTCATATTGATGGCCATTTGGCGTTTAGCGCCTAAATCAACTCCAAAAATCCCAAGAAGATTACCCTCATCATTTCTCCCCTCTTATCAAGTCAATACCAGTGAACTAATGCATATGGAAAGTGCCACGGGTAATTTCATTCGCCCTTCTTTTGTTTTATAATTGGTTTTACGCGTTGTGTCACCTTGGCAAGTCCTCAGCATATTAACTCCTACAGTCATGCTAGAAAATTTATCTTCTGTTGATTGTACGGGAAAAGTTCATTTATGTAGTACGAGTTAATGTGCGAATTTTCAAGGAAATCTTCAAAGCTATGGTTAAGAAAATCGAAATATAAGGTACTTGACAGAGTAGTCAACCTTGTGGTCTGCCACATAGCACGATTCGTTAAAATTATACCAAGTATCAACCTCTTGGATAATTTTTTTTTAATCTCAAAAAGAACTCCCGTCACCCCGAATTTATAGAGTAGGTAACCACACGTAAACTTTTATTTTTTTCCTATTTGCCGTAAGTACACCACACCAACATATAGATACTGTACGATTACCACAGGAAATTTCGTTTGACCTTCTTTTGTGATCATACAATTATTACGTACGTATTCAAATTGTCGTCCGGAGTATATTATGTCGTTAGTTATATCAAAATAATTTTCAAACCTAGATACTGTAAATATTCACGTTATTGCAACATCCTAATTTTGGTTTATTATTTTCAATAAAAATTTTTTTTAACACTCCCTCAAAATTTGATGGTTTACGTTTCAAGGAACGTAGAATCCAAAAATCGAATGAAAATTATCAAAGTCAATAATAATTTTTGATAATTATAAAAAATTATCAATCGAATTAAAATAAAAATTTTCAAAGTGCGTTAAAATCTTGATGAAAAAGAGGAGAAGTGAATGATTGAATGATAATCAATGAATGAATTTAAATCACATAAAAAAATAAACAATAATGTTTTTCCTGTACAATAGAATTTAACAGTGCAAATCAAGTGATATCACATCTTTTTTATTATTTTTTATTATTGTTATGCTCGTATCAATTAGCCATCAGCTTATTTGATATTTTGGGACTTCTCTCCTGTTCACAGTAACTGAACAGTATTTGAAACTATGAAAATGCAAAGGAAAAGGTCTACTCGTCTTAAGACAGTGCGGTTGACGTCAACAATTTCAGGATCAGATCTACTTTCAATTAAAAATTACTATGGACCATTTTTCCAACCTTGAGCACAGCTCATTGTGCCATTGGTTAGTATTAGATCACAACTGGTAGATAAGTGACGGAATTCAATTTTTTCCAACTTTTTCGAATGGATCATTTTTTGATATATGGTAGTAATATATGGTACATTCGGATTCAGCACAAAATGTCTGATATCAATGCGTTTTTCAAAAATGAAAATTGTCCGAAATTATGAAAAGTAACTAAGTAATTAAGTTCGTAACAACAAACAATAGGTCAAGTTCGTTAACCAGCAATTTTGAACAATACAAAGTGGTTCAAAATTCAAAAAAAGTCCAAAAAATGGGGTTTTCAGATTTTTGTGGTTATTACTTTCAAAATTATGGTAATATATGGTATATTCGGATTCAGTACAAAATTTCTGATATTAATGCTTTTTCAAAAATGAAAATTGTCCAAAATTAAGAAAATGTTGTATCTATTTATATATATAATGAAAACGTGCTTATATTTGTTGTACCCAGAAATGCAGTAGACGTGTGGGTACTCTATGAGTTCGTGTAGACGAGTAGAACATGAATATGTACTCCTAAGATCTTCAAAGCATATCCAGTGCATACAGTATGTTGGTAAGGTAGGTATACTGAAAATCGAAAAAACCAACAATAGCCATGTGGGTACTCTATGAGTTTTTGGAGACGAGTAGAACATGAATGTGGACTGCTAACATCTTCAAAGCATGCCCAGTGCATACAGTATGTTGGTATGGTATACTTAAAATCGAAAAAAACCAACAATAGCCATGTGGTTACTCTATGAGTTTGTGGAGGCAAGTAGAACATGAATATAGACTGCTAACATCTTCAAAGCATACCCAGTGCATACAGTATGTTGGTATGGTATACTGAAAATCGAAAAAACCAAGAATCGTGTAAACAAACTTTCTAAAAGAAATGTCAACATCATTGTTTCTTTTCTTAACCATACCTTCAACTGAAAATTTTCTAAAATGTAGTCATAATTTAGAAATTTTTACAAGACTTGTAAGATACTTAGTACCTAGCACACTGCCCTAGACAAAAAAAATAGATAACAACATTTCTGCAAAATTTGAAATGGTTTAGGGGTTAGTTGAAGTTTTTGAAAGTTGTAGGTTTCAAGTAGCAAAAAAAAAAAGGCTTTTAGTGAGGGTTCTTTCATTAGTGTGTTCAATGGCCCAGGAATACTAATTTGTGTTAGTATTTTGAGATATTCGGCATTTCTGTAAACTCTTAGCTACGATGTGTTCCGAAAGACAATTTACAAGAGTTATTTCATATTGTAGTAAGTACACAATAATGACCAAAGTGGGAATAACGTTCCTCACTTAACACCTAAAAGAAGGAATCCATTTCAACAAGACTCGTTTTGAATGCCTTCTCAAGGGCTTTTCTTCTTCTGCCTTCTCAAGGGCATTCATCTCCAGAGCACTTCTGCCAAAGATACAGACACCCCTCCCACGAATTTTTGGTGAACTGTCGACAGTTATAGGAGTCGTATTTTAAATTAATGAATAAATAATACATTTACATTGATACTTTTCAAGATAGAGCGTTTTGAAAATGTTTTTTTCCTCCTTTTTACCCCTTAGAAGTGACTGACAATAACAAACATCTTCGGGGCACAACTAGACCCCAAATGCAGCCGGTATCCCACATTTCATCAAAATTGGTCCACGGGAACAGGGCAAAGTACGACATACGGCGGACGAACGGACAAGGTTCTATTAGATTTTTGAATATTCTAAATACCTTGAAATAAACCATCAAATTTTGAGGGGGGGAGGGGTAACATTTTTTCCATGCTCGCTACCAAAGATTCATTTTAGAAGATAATAAACCGAAATAAAGAATTCCATTTAAAAATAAAACATTTTTTAATCATTCCTCCAAGTACATTGGCACGTTTTCTATTTAGGAACAATAAATTACTTAAAAAAAGAAAATACCCACTGGCAGTGAAGTTTCAAGTCTTAAGACGCCAAACTTAGTGAGCTCATTATGTTCGTACATACAATGCTCTATCATTTATTACTTGTACATGTCAAAAAACGCGTACTATATACAACAATTTATGTTATTTCAATCATTTGATACAGGAAATTTATTACTTAGGTAATACAGGGAACTTTTACTTAGGTAATACAGGGAATTTATTACGTTAATTGCCTATATTCGTTAATCCGGCGAGACAAAATTGTACATACACGATGGTTATATGATACCTACTGTTGACCTGCAAAATTCCGGTTATGTAAATAATAACACTATTTATTTCTTACTACTATTATCTTGGTAGGTTCATGAAATAATGATAAATAAGGTAGAGAGAGACATTTCAATATGAACGAGTTCTACAAAAGAAATATGAAATACTTGGTATTTATAATTTAACGGATCAGAGTTGTTGGTTGAAGTATGAAATTGTTGGTTTTATTATATACCTACTCCATCTAGTTATTACAGAGATTACAACTTATCGATCGGTAAAATTAATATGAATTGCAATCAAATACCAAATTACTTCAAAAACGAATGTAATTTACTTTATTTTTTCGTATCATCAAACAGATGAGAGGGGTTAGCAGATCGACGCTGAACGTTATTTACATATTATTGCTTCCGAGTCTACCAAGGTTGCGGAAGCATCGAATTGTCGTATACCCAAAGGGGAGGCGACAATTGCCAAACACTCCCAACTGTTCATTATCTCATTATTCAGAAGGTAGAATTGTCTTACCCCCGGAATATGCTGATATTATGAAGGAAACTGTCTTACTGCCATGATAATTGCCACCATAATATACAGGGTGGCGCACAAGTTGCCCCCCCCCCCCCCCCTGATAAAATCTTCCAGATAGTGGTAAACAAAATTTCAAATTTGTATCCTACATATCAATACCTTAAAGCACAAAGGGGTTACGTCCATCCATCTTCCACATTTTAAATTTTTTTTCAATCTCAGAAAAACTCAAATTTTAACAACACTATTATTGACCTTCTTGACGATTATAGCTCGAAAATTTCTTGAAGAAATGAAAGAGTTTGGTGTAATAAGCCATTATTTTAGGAGTTGTGTACTGGTGATAACTTCTTTTGCGTTTTTCTCAAAACTCCGTTCTCTGGACATAACCCCTTTGTGCTTTTAGGTATCGATATTCTTTAGAGGATTTTACTGGAATGTTTCGAAACGCCGGCCGAAAATTAGGTGGGTTTTAATGGAAATTCGCTCTTTTTCCATCCTTATGAGTTACGACGCAACTTTGAGAAAGGAGGAGGGAAAGACAATAAAATGTAGGGGTAGAGTTAGCCACTCGAACTAATTAAATTTGCGTCGTAACTCATGGATGGAGAGGATGGAAGGATGGGACTCAAGGATGGAATAAGAGCGATTTTCCATCAAAAACCACCTAATTTTCGGCCGCCGTTTCGAAACATTCCAGTAAAATCCGAAAATGGATACCACCATGTGATTCAGCGTGGAAAATTAATGAAAACACATGTATCACACTTGGGGTCTACCTTCATCTCAATTTAAGCACAATCCAGGGGTTGCGTATGTCTGCGCGGTCACTGCACGGGTTGCGCGCAACCGGAAAAACGCTGCAAATTATTACACAATGGTTTAATATTTTTCTATAGATCACTCGTCTGCAAAGCCACCAACCATCCAACATGAAGAAAAACATCGATCGTATTTCGGTCAGCTATAATTTGAACGGAGATTAGGCCTCTTTTGCGATTCACACTCGTGTTTCTGATTTATCGTACGTCCAAACCTTAAATTCTCGTAGTGAGCGAACGGTTTGCCCTACAAAGCTCCGGGTGGTCTCAAAAAATGCTAAAAATTCTATAGAATCTTAAATTGAAGGAAAAACAATACTTTTATACCAAAATGTTTTGAGTTAGAGCGTTTTCAAAATTTCAAAATTCATTTTTGAACGCTTAGAAGTGACCTACATCAACCAAAATATTCGGGGCGCAACTAGACCCCAAATGGAGGCTACATACCAAATTTCATCAAAATCGGTCAATGCTAGGTGGCAAAAGTGCCGCGTACGGCGTACGGCGGACGGCGGATGGACGGCCAAATTTGTATTCGATTTTTGGATTCTAAGTACCTTGAAACGTAAACCATCAAATTTTGAGGGGGCGTTAAAAATATTTTTTTTCTTGGTCGATTCCAAAGGTTCATTATTGAAAATAATAAATCAAAAAATTGGTTGAGGGGTCTAAAATTCATGAAATTTCACGTAGAATCCAAATCTGCAATAGAAAATAGGGGTTCTCATTTGAAATAATAAAGTTGGTGTGCGTTGCGCACGTCCTCAATGAGCACCGTGGTCATATTTGAGATTCTTGAAAAAAATCATACAGATTTTAACAAACATTTTTTTACCACTATCTGGATGATTTTAGCAGGGGGAACAACTCGTGCTCCACTCTGTATAGCAAATAAAATACCTAAGTAGTTATTTCATAAATTACATCATTTTCAAGGTAGAAATAAACACTTGAAATGTACAAATTATTCATCTCAGTAAATCAATCAGTGCAAAATTGAAGTTTCCTAACTAAAATTGTGCCTTGGAGATCCTTTATCAGTATAATGTGACTCTTTGGCGTTGGCAGACAAGTAGTTTTCCCAAAAAGGTTTGAACCCTTGATCTGAACGAAAATCATCTTTTGTTCGGGTAGAGGGGATTCGGCATCTTTGCTGCAAGGAAGAAGAATATTGATGTAAATTACATTGCACTAAGATAGTTATGCACCTTATCTAAACAATAATGAATATATTTCATGGTGGATTAGCCGAATTTCATTGGAAAAATTATGATAAATGGAACAATGAGAATATAAAGGCCGGAACATCAATTTGTGTACATTTATTCTCTAAAACACAAAGTATTGAATTGAAGCTGAGCTGTACAATATTAAGGAATGACCTACAGTTTTACGAAGAGTGTAGTGATAACGTTTCAAGACTAGGGATTTATTTCCCTTAGTTAATAATTGTTATTATTATTATTTTCTTCTTTCTATTTCTTTGTTGACGTTTGTTATGCCAGCTGAGGCGTTTTGCAAAAAATAACAAGTGGGTATGGCACATACCTTCCTCGTATCCATAACCCGATTATATAGATGATCCGATGCATAGTAGTTAATCTCAAAACACCAATCACTAAGTACCTTTCACTACCCTCATAGGGGACAATCCTAGAAAATGTCATCAAATTCGGATTAAAAATGTAAATGTTATGGCTGTTAGAAGGATTTTACGTTTGGGCATGCGCAGTGGCTACTGTAAATTTTAAGGCCTTGATTTTCATTGGAGACCATCTACAACCTAATCCGCGTAATCCCTGAAAATTTCACTGAAATCGGGTAGAAAATGAGGAAGTTGTGGCCGTTACAAGGAAATTCACGTTTGCGCATGCGCAGTGGCTACTATCAGTCCGAAGGTAGTGATTTTCATAGGGGACCATCTAAATACCAATCTGTAATGTCCCTGAAAATTTCATTGAAATCGGATGAAAAATGTAGAAGTTATGGCCGTTACAAGGAATTCACGTTTGCGCATGCGCAGTAGCTTCTATCAGTCCGGGGATGATGATTTTTCTAGGGGACCGTCTACACACCAACCCGCACAATCCCTGAAAATTTCATAGAAATCGGACAATAACTTCGTATAGTTATGCGCGTTACAAGGAATTCATGACAGACACACAGACACGGAACCAAAATTGTTCAGAAAGGTCTAAAACGCAAAACGCGAGTGAAAATTTTGATTTTGGAGAACTTTTTTTTCATCCTTGAAAAGTGAAAACAAAGCTTCAGCTACCTTGGTAGACTCGGAAGCAATATATAATATAATATTATTATTACCTGAGGTTTGTATGTTTTGACGTAATAAATGGCTGGCCGGGGGGGGGGGGGGTGGACCAGATACCCAAGCCTTTTTTGGTGAAAATGGAGATATCTTCACTGTAGGCGTTATTTTGTGTCAGCTTTGGTTTGCGAGTATCAGCGTAAGTCTACCATGCTTCCTATTGGCTCGGGCGTTTAGTGATTATTCGGTTCTCTCATTCCCGAAATTTCGGTTTCGAGAACAGACCGGTAAGTAACTGAGTTTACCTACTCTTCACAGTGTACTAAATTGTGCTTAACCAGGCAAGTAGGTTTTCTTATTGTGGGTGAGCCTGAAAATTTGGTTGCTCGTAACCAAGTAACTAGGGAAATTCGACTGCACGTAACAAGGTAACTCGACAATTTTTAAGAAAAACTATTGAATATACCATTAACCCTTAATTTCCCACTAGTTCAAGAAATCAGTTTTTCTTCCGGATTTTTTGCTTCCGAGTCTACCAAGGTAGCGGAAGCTTTGTTTTCACTTTACAAGGTCGAAAAAAAAAAGTTCTCCAAAATCAAAATTTTCACTCGCGTTTTGCGTTTTAGACCTTTCTGAACAATTTTGGTTCAGTGTCTGTGTGTCTGTGTGTCTGTCTGTCTGTGTGTCTGTCATGAATTCCTTGTAACGCGCATAACTATACGAAGTTATTGTCCGATTTCAATGAAATTTTCAGAGATTGTGCGGGTTGGTGTGTAGACGGTCCCCTATGAAAATCATCATCCCCGGACTGATAGAAGCGACAGCGCATGCGCAAACGTGAATTCCTTGTAACGGCCATAACTTCTACATTTTCCATCCGATTTCAATGAAATTTTCAGGGATTGTGCGGGTTGGTGTGTAGACGGTCCCCTATGAAAATCATCACCTTCGGACTGATAGTAGCCACTGCGCATGCGCAAACGTGAATTTCCTTGTAACGGCTATAACTTCCACTTTTTCTACCCGATTTCGATGAAATTGTCAGGGATTATGCGGATTAGGTTGTAGATGGTCTCCAATGAAGATCACCACCTTTGGACTGATAGTAACCACTGCACATGCGCAAACGTGAATTTCCTTGTAACGCCCATAATTTCTACATTTTCTATCCGATTTCAATGAAATTTTCAGGGATGTTACAGATTAGTATTTAGATGGTCCCCTATGAAAATCACCACCTTCGGACTGATAGAAGCGACTGCGCAAACGTTAATTCCTTGTAACGGCCATAACTTCTACATTTTCCATCCGATTTCAATGAAATTTTCAGGGATGTTACAGATTAACTTGTTTTGATGTTTTGCGATTAACTACTATGCATCGGATCATCTATACAATCGGGTTATGGATACGAGGAAGCTATGTGCCACACCCACTTGGCAGACTTTTTTTCAATTAAACTTACATGTATTTTGACAAATCTATTGAATGTTTGGGCATAAGGTACCTCAAAGGCTCTACTTCAGTCTATCAGCTCGATGATCTTTCCAAGGGCCATCTGCATCAGCAGAATCTGTCTATCAACCCAATTTTGTTGGAGTAGAAGAAAAAAACTTGATAAAATCCTTGGTGGGATGTTGGTGTATGTTATTTCTCATAAAGCGCAGAACCAATGAATGAGGTGGAGAAGGTTCACTTCATAGAGGAATCTGTGCTGCCTACTCTGAGGAAACCGAACTAATAGTCTACAAGGTGAGGATTGAGAATAGAAAGTACCTCGAAGGCCCTCCTACAGTCTGTCAGCTCGAGAATTACCTATAACTTTTTTTTCCAAGTTACCATATTTTTTTTACACAATCGATAGTTGAAGTATCAAGATAGCCAACGGCTATCACTTTTGGCTTAAAATTGTATCAACTATTGCAGGTAAAAATCGGACTTCCGAAAAGATACCTTAGGATATTAAGGGTTAAGATGTAATGTGAGGTGCAGTTCGAGCTATCATTTCGGTTTTAGGATAGTGAATTCTTGAATTAGGAATAAAATTTGAAACTTTAAAATGCTCTCCTGTGAAATCCCCCCCCCCCGCCCCCCCCCGTCAGACAAATATGAGTGTGTATTATTATGCCTAATCACTATTCTCAACTGCTGATCAAGCGATTTTTAAAATTGAGCTCTAGCACCAGGTAGGTAAAAACTGGTACTAAAAACGATTTGATCAATTTTGTAATTATCAGGTATTTGAAGGTAGTGAGGGAAGGTAAAAGTTGAATCCTCGATCCCAACATTTTTTTTCGATTTCGGTAATATTCGGTTGTGAAGGTTGGACTCTATAATATTATGGTCAAAATTAACGCACCCAAACTTCAACTTATCAACTTTGAGGAATGGTAGATGAGGACAACCGTGGTTGATGATCCGACAACCATGTTTTGAACTATACAAAGTCGCCACACCAAATTGATGGAAGTTTTTATAGAAACTTCAAGATAGTGCTAAACTCCGTAACACTTGGCCTCAGTGCTCCACACAGGAAGTTGTGGCAGGTCATAAACCAGACTTCGATTACTACTCCTGGCCTCCCACTTTTGAATGAGTCGATATCTCTCGGTGTCTAGCACAGCTTTCCTCCGCCTTCCGAAACCGCCTCCTGCGTTTTTATTTTGTTATTTTACTTCAAACCATGGAAGAACCAGACATTGTCAGTCAGGTAAAAAGAAAAACTTCTTTTCCTCTCAGTCTTTTATGACAGCTTGTAAACTTTTTCCCGAATACGCCTTCACACGTTTGCACGGCATATCTTGCACAGAAGGTGATTTCTCCTGATACATGGCGTGTGCTTTGAGAACAACTAGTAATAACAATCTATACCAAAGATTTGGGAAAGGTCTACACTAATCAAGCATGTTATTTAAGTGATATATCCTACTAATTCGTACTTATTCCAATAACTTCAAGATCTCGTAAAATTTGGCAAATCGTGATAAATTGAAAATCACGTTTGAGCCCCTATGGTTCCGGTGGCGATGAAAGAGGAAAAAATATTTTGGGACTAAACCTGCACAAATTCTGAAAACGTCACGGACCAGGATTTTGTATAGTTTTTCCTGGAACAGACCTACATTCAGACATGGAACCAAAATGGGAGTGGAAATTTTTATGAAAAAAAAAAAAACGGTCGGTAGATCTACGGTTCTACAGTCATCATTTAATAATTAATTTTTACGACCCTCTCGGTTGATATCGCACCTTTGCGACCGATCGTCACTTTGTGGTTCAAGAAAGCGTTACCATGTTTTTCTAGTAACAAACAATGCATTTTTCCGTGACGGTTGGAAAAATAATAGAAACCTCTTGTCAATCATCATTAAATTATGAAATGTTTGGAACTTGCTGCACTACAATTAGCTTCCCTATCTTCGATAGTGAGAAAGCAAAATCGGAAATCACCATTTTTCTTCAAAAATTCAAAATTAGGTAACTTACTTATGTTTTACAGATATTTTCAATTGTATAATACGAAATATCAGACATAATTCCAATAAATATCTGCATCCATAAGTGCATCAGACACAAATGCATAATGAGATGGAAATTACCTTAAATTGTGAGCCAACCAAAAAATAATATTAGGTACCTACTCCCACTAATTTAAATGAGCCTTGCAGTATTATGGCCATTACCTACTAAATTTCTATCACCATCATGTTGACATGTACGTGACGAAAAGTGTTCGTAATGTGGAAGTGAACTTCCACCTCGTTGGGGGTACATATTAGTGTAATTACATTCATTATTATTAGATAATTATTATGTTGGTGTCCATCATGATGTCCGTGAGTTGAAGTACCCAAAGTTGTGTACCCATACTATGTTCGCATGGTTGTGGATATGCAGGTATTTCAAAATTTTGACGATCATCTCATCGTTATTTAGTGAGATTAATAAATAATTGGGTTCATTTCCGTGTCTACTATTCAGTCTCAAGAAGCTTGGTCGTCTAAATTTCTGTGATTTCTGACTGTCACGTTCTTCCCAACCTCCTTCACTTTCCTTTGCCAATTGGAATCAAGTTCCCTTCCAGTTGAACTGGATAATATCAATCAATCACAATTAACCTATTTGTTTTGAAATGGCACGAGAGGGGGGATAAGGGTGTCCAAACTGCTGAAACACGTTCAAACCATAGCCGAACGGCGGAACCAATCTATACAGGGTGTCTACCATCAGGATGGACCAAACTTCAAGGATCGATTCTTCAACTAATTTGCAACAAAAAATGTCTCTTAGCAATTTGTTTAAAATCTACTCAAAATTCTATTTTTTCCATTTTGAAGTTTTTATTCGTATTTTCGACTATGCGGCACTAAGACAGTCATAAAACTTCAAATCTGACTACCCCGTTGGATAAAGCGTTAAATTTCCTATCCGTTTAGTGGGAAACCCAGTTTCTTAAAGCCATTTGTGAAAGTAATAAAATAAGTCAAAGTCAACATTTATAATTTTTCCCAAAAATCGCTATTTTTCAAGCTAACGATTTCCCCGTAAAATAAAGCGCTGTTGGGAGCCACTCAACATCCCTACATCACTACCTCAAGATCCCACCTTTCCAACGGTATGTTAGTTTCAAGGGTTTGGCTAGAAGTTTCTTGAAAAACTGAGTTTTATGCAGAAAAACGAGCTTCTTTAGGAATATTTCGCTTCAGAGTCGACCAAGTATTACTGCTTTCACTTTTCTAGGATTGCAATAAAAAGTCCTCCAAAATCAAATTTCCACTCGTACTTTACGTTTTAGACCTCCCTGAACAATTTTGGTACCGTGTCTGTCTAACACACGGTGAAGTAAGAGACATGTCTTATGTATACTTCTTCTTTGTGTCTATATGAGGCAGAAATCTTCACTTTTCACTAGTTTTCATCGATTTCCCCACTGTAACTTCAGGTCTGTATAATGTCCTTAAAAACTGATTTGTTGTTCACCACCTGGGACAACTAGTAGCTATCAAGCAGATAAGGAGCGCTTTATTCACTGTACTCCTAAGACTTCCAGTAAGTATTACGCGATAGCCAAAGTTTATAGGAACAAACAGTGCCTACATGAAACTTGGAAATCACGCTTCATTTACATATTTGATCCCCACGCTCTGGGACACACCAGTATAGCGTTCTGCTGGCTGAAGTGCAGTTTAATCTAAGATAATGAACGGTTGACTTTCCTATCAGATTCAAAAGAAAACGGATTTCCCGGTACTATGTGGATACCCGCATCGGATTCATTGCACCTTCGAAAAGAAATTTACGACTATCGTTTAATCGAGGCCGAGGTAATTTTGGTTGCTTCACTCATTTTGGTTCACTGATCATTCAAATATACATTTATTTTTATGTAGATATCAGAGGTGCTTGAAAGTCGCAGAACAAATCTCAGCTATTACGACTCAAATCCTGTCCAATCGATTGAATAGAAATTTTAGGGGCTAACGATACAAGAGAGATCGTTGGGTTCTGTTAAAGATAAAATTAGCGTTCAAGATAAAAGTGGGGTTTATAAGCTGAAATGTTCTTGTGGGCTTGAGTATTGTGGTCAAACTGGTAGGAAATTTAGGGAAAGAATAAAAGAGCATGAGAAGGATTTCAGGGATAACAAAGGTGATTCTGCTTTTGCGAATCTCCTAAGAGAATCCAATCATAACTTTAGTTTTGATCTAACACATTATATAGAATTTCCTCTTTTTTGCCCGAAGGGAGGTATGTTGGATGTGCTTGAAAAGTTCGAGATTCTTAAGAGTGATAGGCCTGGTAAATGTCTGAATGAGGTGGTCCCTCAACATATTTCACCGTTGATAGGTTCCTTCCTACAATACCTTGGTCTCCCCTTCACAATGTTACTCTCACCAATGTTTGAGCTCCCTTTCACTTTGTCTGCCTTGATTGGCATTTGATGATCCTCCCAGGTCCCTTCACTTCTCTGAGCCAAAAGGATTCTCCTTTCATTTATCTGATTGGGTATGACTTTCACTTTTTCGACCAATGTGATTCAAGCTCCCTTTCACTTGTGACTATATAAGCAATGCTCTCCGTGATGTACCTTCAGTTATTGTTTGTTACTGATGATGGCCTAACCGTCGAAATCGATTTAACTTGTAACTCATTATTTTCATGGAAATAGACTACGTTCTACTCAAGTCCGTTTTTATTAAAATGGTTTTCCACAATCTCATCGCGAGTGACTTTATTCGTACCAGAGAGATTTCCGTGCGCAGAGCTGTTCACATTTCGGTTTGGTACCGACGAAGTACGACTATCACCCACACAATATAACGTTGACAGATCCATTTTAAATAGAATAGTTTTTATTATGTTCCAGAATATTAATTAGCCCTGTGGATGCTGATATTAGATCGAAGGCTGGTGGGTAAGGAGAATCACCAGGTAGGAAGTATCACCAATCAAGTAACTGCTAGTGAGCTCCACAGTTGATTTATTTCTTATTCAAGCTGTGCTTCTGAACTTTGAAAAAGGGGCTGTGGAGGTCAATTGGGTTCTTATTGCGAGGTTGTTCTAATGCATTACCAAATCATCAGACTGAGTTATCAGGATAATTCATTTCCTATGCTTGCTAAGATACTGTAATTTGGAAATGAGACTCTGAATAACAGAATAGTTTCTAATTTATCGACTGCTTGATACTGAATATAGGTGTGAAGGTTCTTGAGGTTCAGTCAGAAGAATAATTACACTGTTAGGCCGACGTTTCGGTATATTTATATACCGAAACGTAGGCCTAACAGTGTAATTATTCTTCTGACTGAACCTCAAGAACCTTCACACCTATACTCTGAATAACAGTAGAGTAATGATTAGGTAGGTCTTACTGATCAGCTGGATGAGCTCCGAGGCTAATTTGTTTCTACATTCAAGCTACTGCCATTCGGAATGGGCCAACTTTCGACTCGTATTAGGGTACCACTGATCAAGTGAGTGAATTTACAGGGTTGGTAAAATTTCTTTCCGAATCAAACTACAATGTTGAAATTTTGAATCGTATCTATATAAGTTGAGTGAGCTCCGAGATGAATTCTTCCTTATTCAAGAAGACTTTTTCGTGACTACAGGTATAGGTGTTGGATGTATGTAGAATGGTATTGACTACGAATTTTTGGGGTCATTGAATTTGTAGCGATTTTTAATTCCCTATGTTCAATTTTGAAGAGCATGCATAATTGTAGTACTTATCGAAGAACTATCTCAGTAGACATAATTGAAGTAGACCAAACCTGGTTACAACTGTGTAAAATGTTTGACAAAATTATGTTCAATGTGTGGTTTGCAACAAAAATGGGTAGAGGTTTTGTCTTTGGATTTGGTAGGAACTTTTTAGGAACCAAGGTCAAAATCTGAGTCTTCAGCAAGCAACCAAGAATCTCCAGTTATAACCTTGAAAACCAAGGTCGATCGTGATGAGAATAACTCTGTCAACTTCCTATCTGATTTGTTTCCAAAATATGGCATGACTTTTTGGAAGTATTTTGATTGAAACGAATAAATCATTTGGCACCTAAAAATTTGCCAACTACCCTACAGAGAGAAACAATTTGCTGATGAATCTGCCTTTTAGTTTTCACCTATGATCAAAGTCGGGACGCTTTTTATCCAAGGACTTGTCTACTAAGGAACATTTTTCCATGTTTCCGGTGTATAGTAAGGAAAAACCTTAAACATACTTCTTCATAAGGTCGGTATCGCAAGTCGGTAGACTTCAAATGATTACTATGATGAGTCAGCCTCTGTCTTTTGGGGTGATAGCAAGGCGCCTCATTCCTTACAGGAGTCAGCTTCGTCAGAATCGTCGTCGGCACCTCTGGGGGCGACGAAATCTGCCCTAAAACGACTATCATCTCGACGTCTGCCCATGGAATCAACTCGAACGTTAGGCGAGGCATGTCTTCGGGGTCTAGCGTAAGCTCGTCGACCGTTTGAACGACTATTTGATTCAAACTCTCTCCCCAATACGAGCCGGTCAGACACATGACGAGGCTAGTTTTTCGATAGAACACCGCCACGTACAACTTTCCGTCAGAAGATATGTTCGGTGGGTCGCTCACGAAGTTTATTTTGTCGTAAATACCAAACTCACACATCTCAAACAAAAAATTGAGAGTATAAATCACAAAAATATTCACAACTCAACTATCGGCCTGAGTTGTCACTAAAGCTTCCGGTCCGGCACCTAACAGACAACTAGTGGCCCTTCCAAGCACCTTGTGATCTGACGTCCCTACCAAATATTGCTTATCGCTTCCGTGAGTAGTTCGCATTTTTGCCGACGTCATTACTTTACCGCTTTCTACATTTCATAAATAGTTTTAACCGTATTTTTGGTTTATATCAAGATCAGCCTGCTTACACTCCAACAAAATTGAAGGTCTCGAATACCATGCCTATCAGAAAATTGTGCAAGGAATGCACATCCGATTTTTTTAGGGCAGTTTTCGCGGAAATCCCCAGTTTATCTTATTTCTAGATACAAATTTTCGTAATATGTTGTATCCTTTTATCTCTTACAACACTTTTGGTTTATTATTTCCAATAATGTATCTTTAGAATCGACCTCGAAAAAAGTCCCCCCCCCCCTTCCAAAATTTGTGTATTTATTTATTTATATGATTTTTATTGTCATTATACATATGTATATAACAATCGTCAATAAATAAACAGTTATAACAACAAATAATGGCAAAAATAATCGTATGAAATGAGTCATAAAGTAACAATGTGGAAAATAATTTTTTTTAAAAAAGGAAATAGGTAATGACAGTGGAAACAGTTATAACTTGTTTACGTCTCAAGGAAGATAAGCAAAATTTTATTGTCTCTCCGCCGTACGCAGCTTTACCTTCGTTACCATGGTGAATTTTGAGTAAATTTGGTATAGAGGTGTGTGGGATCCAAATATGCCCCGAAGCTTTTGGTTGATGTCAGTCACTTCTAAGGGTTGCAAAATAAGGGCTAAGATTTTCAAAACGCCCTAGCTCTAAAATTTCTACATAAAGGTATTGCTTTTTCATCAATTTAATTAGTATTGAATTTTTAGAATCGAATGAGACCACCTAGAGCTATGTAGGACCAACCGTTCGCTCCCTATGTAACTCAAGGGATCAATCAGAAACACGAGTGTGAATCGCAAAAGAGCCTTAATCTCCGTTCAAATTTTAGATGACCAAAATGCGATTGTTGGTCGTTTCTTTGATTTGAATAAACTTGGATCTATTTTTCTAACTTTCATTCGTGCAGTAAGTCCAAAAATTTGCGGGCTCCAAAAATCAAAACGTTTGCTCGATTTTTGCAACAACAGCTCTTTATTACAATTTTGGTTGTATATCAGTGACAAATTCCTTCTCCTTGACATAAGTAACCTACCACGTCATAGTCTGGTTTTGCTCAAATGTGGACGATATTTCAGAGATAATTATGGTGAGTTATGCGCATAGATTTCATCCCGATCTGATCATTAGGGTCCATGGTACATGAGAAAAACTATACAAATTAAACAATAGTTTTTTGGCGTAGATTACTATTTTGTATTGATAATTGTTTTCTCTGTGAGCTGAAAAAAATACCGTCCTGTTACTTCTGTACATGGATCAACATTAGGTATTTTCCTCATAATTTTACCCCAAGCTACCTTCCTATCAATTCACATCCAAATATTTCATTCCGTACTGGAAAAAGCAACAAATTCAACTAAATGAAATGAAAATCACCTGATGTTTGAAAAGCGACCCCCCTCCCTTCAAAAACTGTGCGTTTCGGCTTTATTGTGAGAGGAATTCAGTTTGCTACTCACAGTCGTGGTTTTGCTAAATTTAGTTTTTGTGGATAGTTGGTGAGGGAACCAAGCTCTAAGAAGTCATAAAAAAGAGATAATTGGACGTATCAACAGTTGAGCGTGCGAATTCGTAGAAGACCGTCGGGGTATAACTAACATAATCAATGAGAATACTATAGCCCAGTAAATAGAGGATCCAAAGTGGATGCACTTCCTACAAGGGCATGCACCACTACAGCCTTCCTTGCACCCACAGAATACTAGCTGAAGGAGTGTCTGGGGAGCTGGTTCACCAGTGATGTTGGTTTAATTAATTCACAGATTTCTTTGCTGGCCCAAGAAGTCGTTAATCATAGGGGGGGGGGGGGATAGTTGAATTTGCGATGATCAGTGAAATCATTTTGGAAACTATTCTATTGCATTGAAATGACATTTTATTCACTTATACTTGCATAAAAAGCAAGTCGGGGCAACAAACTACCGCAAAAAACTACAAAAATGAAATTTTATTAAATATTGAATTTCCCAAAATTTGGTTTTCAAGTTTTAAAATATTCTAAAATTGAACAAATTTCAAAATGTTTGCAATTTTTGAACTCTTTGATAGATGCTTTACAACTTTTAGGGAGAGGGGGTTCGATTAATATTGATGCTGCAATGATAAAACAAATTCAAAGTGGGGGGTTTCACGGTTTTTAGAGATTTTGGAAAAACGGATGTTATTTGACTGTCAATTATCACCGTTGTACAAATCTCAATTTGAAGTTTGACCAGTTCATTCGACGCAGAATTTAATGCTCTTTTATTATGTTAATGGCAAATATTTCGCTAGGATGCGTCGTTCAGACGTAAAAAGAGAAAAACTGAAAAAAGTCCGAAAATTTCGTGGTTTTTAGCCCACTAAAAGTTCCCAAGGGCTTTCGAGGTCGAAAACTTGGTTTCTCCATACTCACACAATACCAAACGATCCTAGAAAAAATATCTCTTGTCCCATTTTTTGCAAGCTCGACCTCACTTGGGATCCTCTATTTACTGGGCTACTACTCATTGGTTATGTGTCCAAGTTGTCAATGGCAGTTTGGACATGGAGCTGACTTGGCGGGCTAAGATAAGAAAGTATGATAGAAATGATTTACGGTAAGCCGTGTCGGAGCTAAAAGGAGTGGCACCCAACAACATCAGGGTGGTGGCTGCAACCTTATCATGGCGCGGGGTGTGGTGCGGGAAAAGTGCCACGGAGTTGCGTGAGTTGGGCATCTCAGTAGGCGTACTCCGTGGTATCACCACCCGTGTCCTGCTCGGCTCATATTTGAACTGGTGGTCGTTTTATAGAGGCACTTCCCTTCATCCCTCTCTCCCACCCCCGCCTTCCTCATCTTCCCTCATCCCTAGGGCCGGCGTCGGGTGAGTCCTGGGCGTCCTCCCCATTATTTAATTATTTATTTATTTTTATTTATGGCGTGCCCCCTCCGTCAAAAAAGACATTTTGTCTTTGAGTTAAAAAAAAATATATATATACCCCGACGGTCTTCTACGAATTCGCCCGCGCAGCTGTTAATTCGTTCAAACATCTCTTTTTTATGACTTCTTAGAGCTTGGTTTTCGTCCATCGCAATTTCAAGAGCTCCTCAATTCATTAGTAACTGAAATAATTCAAGTTATTAAACCTTATTTTGTTAGGGAATTGGGTTTTGCATGCGGTGTTGTGATTAACTCGTGCGGATACAAGATCGACGGTCTTTTTTACATACAAGCTTAAAACAAAGAAAATGAAATTGTAACCAGTCTCAAAAAATTGATTGCTCATTTTGAATCAAATCTTCTGCAGAAGTTTCAGCTTTGGAAGCAGTTTTTTCACAAACCTCGTACCTTGAATGACTTGTTCTATTAACATTTTTTGCCGATTGTCAAGAATAAAAAAGATGAGGTACGAAGGTTTTCACTACATTCCTTGCCTATTTAAACCAAACAATTGTTATTTTCATCAGCTTCAAACTTAGTTTTGAAAGTTGTTTATTCTTACTTATAGAAGGTGGAGAAAATTGATTAGATATCGATTATCAGACTTACTGCAGGAGCTACGGATCTATCTTCTATCCATTGGAGTTCTCACTTTCGAGGAGGATTGAGTTTTTTAAAATTCTGTTCATAATGCGTCACATAGAAAACTTTCTTCCGTTTTGGAGACGCTCAAAAATTCCTATAATATTGATGAGACCGACATCGCTCTCATTGACCGTAAATCGATCGTTCATATTAGAACGATTATGTCACTTACCGGAATACATTTCCTCCTGTTATGAGCTGAACTTTATATGACAGAAACTGTTCACTTCACTAGCAAGGTGCTCAGAATTGACTGAGCCAACTTGGTAGGTGTTTGCGTGTTCCGAAGCCCAGAGAGGACTACAGGGGGCAGCAGGGGGCGGTTGTTGTCTATCAAACGTCACATCAAACCGATAAGGCGGCACCGAGGTTTTTGTCAGTCCTTTGCGGGCCTTCAGGATGTTCGTTACAGCACCTAAACTTGGGGTCGAGGAAGAATCGGAAGAAGAGGAAGAAAGTACAATCAGCTTGCTTCAGGTTTGTAGAGATGGAAAAGAACTGTCTGTAGTACTTATTTTAGATTATTTGATCCTTTATAAATGGAAGAATTTTGTTTAAAAAGTCTGCCAAGTTGGGGGGACAGTAGATGGTGGATGTACATCGACAATAAATACCATAATATGGAACATCAGTCAGATTTAGTGTACGCCTTTTGATATCATTCTCTTACTCAACCAAAACTGACTCCGAAATAGCTCCTAAATTCGAGGAAAAAATGCCATTAAATACAGGAAATCGGCGTTTCAGCAACAAAAAACCAGCCTAAGGAATTTTATTTCTTTTGTGTATTAGGTAATTGACAGTTCTTTTTCTTCAACCTCGTTTATCACTCTTCCACTCTCATTCTTAGTTACTGATTTAAAAAAAATATATTCACAGTAATATAGACACATATCTACATAACCATACTCGGTGTAGATGATAATCCTCGACACGAGATAGGAAGTACGCTTCAATCGTTTAGACATCGGTTTTACTTGAGGGGCTTCTCCGGAATAGATGATTGATATCATAGAAGCTGTTGGGAAGGCAGAGAGGTGCAAACCACATAGGATGTGAAATAGAGCACATTTTACGCTACATTGTCACGCAATACCGTTGAATAGGTTGGTATTTCAACAGAATGGGACAAAGCAAAAGCCAACTATCCGAAGACTCAACCATTGATAATGTTTCTCCATAATTTGAACAGAGACCAGTTAGCCTTGACAAAAAAAAAAAAAAAAAAAAATCTTGGAATCGACCAAGAAAAAACAATTTGTAACCCCCCACAAAATTTGTTGGTTTACGTTTCAAGATACGAAGAATCCAAAATTCTTAAAAAAAATTTAGCCGTATTAGGCTAAAAAGGCGTAAAAATTTTGATGAAATTTGGTAAGTAGGCTCCATTTGGGGTCTAGTTGTGCCCCAGAGCTTTTGGTTTATGTAGGTCACTTCTAAGGTTTGCAAAATAAGGTTTGCAAAAAAATCAAAAAAAAAAAATCTTCAAAAAATTTTGATATACTTATTGGTATTGTTTTTCCATCAATTTAAGATAGTAATGAATTTTTAGAGACCACGAGGTGTTTTCGCTCCCTACGAGAACTGAAGGGTTGACTTACGATAAATCAGAAACACGAGTGTGAATCGCAAAAGAGGCCTAATCTCCGTTCACATTTTAGCTGACCGAAATGCGATTGATGTTTTTCTCCATGTTGGTTGGTGGTAGATGAGTATAGGTCAAAATTTTTCGAGTTAGGGCGTTTTCAAAATTTCATACCTTAGAAGTGACCTACATCAACCAAAAGCTTCTAACTAGACCCCAAATGGAGCCCTCATAGCAAATTTCATCAAAATCGGTCAACAAAACACAACAACTTTTGAACAAAATTTTGTTGTATTCATCAATTATAAGGAGGTTGCTTACTACAGTATCAATCCTCAAGATCTTGAGACCCTGATTTCCGTTCTAGTACCTGAATGTATACTACGTACCAATTTTTTACAAACCAATACTGTTCCTGAGTCTACGACGTAACCGAAGGATCGTTTTCATTTGTAGAGGATAAAAAATAATTTGGTTTTATAGTGGGGAAAACTGATGGTAGAATGAATAATTTATCATGGGCAACACTAACTCATTCCCCAACTCCTTGGTCAAAGGTTTCCCTATTAATAATTGCATAGTCCCTGGATGAATGGTAACTTCTGATCTTTGCCAAACGCAAAATTATAACGTCCAATTTATATTCTTATGAATTATAGGATATGTTGGATCATTTTCTTCGAACTTGAACTTCACGCTTTTACTCAAAGTGTGACCTTCTTTCTCGCTTCCAAAGTTGTAGGCTCTTATAGAACCACGAAACAACAACAAAACAAACTTTAGGCAATTCTTATTTGGAATTATCGAAAAAAAGTTTGTTTTCCAACTCGAAGAAGCACGAAATAGCCTCACATGTCTGTTAGAGGTACCCCTTCCAAGCCTACCAGCACGCATTGTTACCGTTTTAGCATTGTTCCTTCGAGGGATGATCAGTTTAGTATCAACTTTGCCTGAAGACAGGAAACAACCTAGACAGTAAGAAGGTAGTTGGTAGCTGAAGAAAGCGAATGCCATGAATTTGGACTTCTATGACACACTCGAGGTAACAGTTGGTAGTATAGGGCACTAGATAAGGTTTACTCGAGAATTTTCATAAATTCTATTTTAAAATTTCTTGTTGTTTCTAATGGATATTCGTCAGCAAAACTTTCAAATGAGAAATTAGGTACTTCCTCATATTCATAGCATTCAGAATTGACCCTTGCATATGTTACTAATTACAATTGATTAAACTACAAGATAATTTGAAAACATCTACTTCAAAAAATGAAGGTATATGGACCTTGTAACTTCCGACAGTGTATAATGAAAGAACTATGAATTTTTCCAGAAAAGCAGAAATAACAATTTCACTTATTTATTATTCATTATTTGTCAATAATTACGAATTTAAGGAACGAAGACTGAATGAGTCAACGATTTTCATAACACTATAATAATAATTTTAAACTATCTGGGACAATTTTAATATTAAATCTGAAACCAATCTACGAGTATATGTTTTTATTTTCTCAAAACTAAATACCACGAGAATGTTTTCCCTCATCCTCAAGATCATAATGACACGAGGTGGGAATTTCTTGTTACATTATTCTGATATAATAAATTTGGCTCTGATCCAATAGGATTCATGTTTTCCTTTCACTTATATCTTATGCCTTTCACTTTCTCGGCCTATGGGATTCAAGGTCCCTTTCACCTGTGACTATATAAGCTGTGCTCTTTGTGATGTAGGTACCTTCAGTTATTGTTTGTTACTGATGACCTAACCGTCGGGATAGGATTCATGTTCTCCTTTCACCTATATCTTATGCCTTTCACTTTCACGACCTATGGGATTAAAGGTCCCTTTCACCTTCGACTATATAAGCTGTGCTCTTTGTGATGTACCATCAGTTATTGTTTGTTACTGATGATGACCAAACCGTCAAAACCGATTCAACCTTCAGTTATTGTTTGTTACTGATGATCGATTTAACTTGTACCTATCGAAATCGATTTAACTTGTACCTAACTCATTATTTTCGTGGATATAGACAAGGTTCTTCTTAACTCCGTTTTTTTATTAAAATGGGTTTCCACAATCTCGTTGCGAGTGAGTTTATTCGTAAATTAATAGCGGTTCAAATTTATCTTAAAAGTCAAGCATTCTTGTTTTTCTTTAATGTAAGCCCACATTTCTCTTAAAAATTACAAAAATCAACATTTTCAACTACAATGTACTCCTTATCATTATCTAAGTAAACAAGACGAAACATGATGGTAACTCGCTATTAGTTCAATTCAATCATCATCTCTTCATAACAAAGTGTTAAAGGTACCTACTTATTTTCTAGTCAAAGCAAAAAAGTTTGCAATTGAGTACACATTAGATCCCCCAATTCAAATAGCTGTGTGAAACAAATGGAAAAATGCACGATCGTCCAACCGTTGAAATTTATGGGATTTCCCAGCTCTTATTCATAGTTGAAAGTTGACTGAACCGCCCGATGAAACATATTGGGGTAGACGGCGGAAAAGGCAAAACCTATGCAAGACAGTCACGAACCTCAGGCAAACTTAGACGGACTACATCGAAAAATAATGTACCATCCTTCGACCTGAATCAAATCTTAGATTCGACTTCATGAGTTTAAAGAGCAAAAGCTGTTCCCGCGTGTTGGCATCAGTGGATCCGAAGTTCGAGGAAATTACTTGCAAACTGCACTTGTTCCGAGTTTTCTTCATGTATAGAGAGAAAACGCTACGTAGGTAAGATAGATTTATGCACATATGGGAGCCTTTTCAATCGATGACTTCGTTATACACATTCCTTCCTAAAATTCTCCATGTGAAAAGGTGCCAAGAAAAAACAGGCGTGGTATCCACGTTGAGTACTATAATTCTCTATAATTCACCCTCATATACCAGTGAGTTTCATTTAAGAACTGATTTGTGAATATTTTCTTCTCCTATGGCTGTGATCCGAGCAGTGTCGATGAGACTTCTCGGATGCAGAAAGAGAGTGAGATGCCTGGGATTAGAGAACGGTGCCCTTATGCCCATATAAACTTCAACATTTTAGATTACAAATTAGTAAATTCAAAATTCAACTGATGTCTACATCAAAATTTAACAGTGAACTCACCCACTTGTTTTGGTTAAGCTGGTACTGTTGTTGTTGTTATGGTTGTTGAATTTATACGTAAATTTCTTCTCCTTCTTCAGTAGTGAGCGAAATATTTTGTTGATACGTTAGGCATATCGCTGTGCTCATGATACAAAATACTCGCGCCTTCTTCTCAGGTCATCCATTGCATTTTCCACCAAGAGTACCAAATTGTCGGATATTGCTTATGTGAAACCGTGCGGTGCCGATTTATTTTGATTCTAATTTTTCAATAAAAGAAATTAAGGGGATCTCAGTCAGTGAGAGTTTTTTCCACTTTTCTGTGACAATTATTGGTCGATTTTGATAATTTTAGCGGCAAACTTTTAGTTTTTCAATTCCCTAGATAGATGCACTAATGAATCACAAAAATCCTCAAAATTTAAAATTTTGGTATTTTTACTTATGGAATTTTACTTTTGGAACTAAACAAGTCCATTCGTGTAGAAATTGTAAAAATAAAAAAAAAATGCCACAAGTAACATAAAAATTGGATGATTATTTCCTGAGAAAATGGGAAAAACTGTTGATGAAAACTTACCAGGTATGGGAGGACGGTTCTTAAGAGATAAGACTAACCCGGAACGAAGAAGGAACGGCTACCGACTGAGACACCTTAATACGAATTTATCTCAGTTGAGTTGCGTTGAACAAATAAAATGGTATGTTTTTAGAACACACGAAGATTCATTGAAATATGATTTCTGTCAATTACATGTTTTTTTAAATTTTTGGTACGTTTTTGTGTTACAGAAACGTAGGGAAGAATGCGAGCGCAAGGCGAGGCGGGGGGAGATGGACCCCCGCCTCGAGTTCACCTTTCAACTTCTCATCGACGCCACAGGGCTCCCACGATCGGAGATCATGGATAACGTTTTTGAAGGCAACATGGTAACGGTTTAAGTTGTACAATAGAGTAATTGATTGAGAGATAAACACATAGAGATAAAAGGAATGACTTTGATGTGGTGATTCGATGTGTGCTGCTGTATCCCTGAAGGAGTCTGTCGTCAGGATAATGAAGGAGTCTGTCGTCAGGATAATGAACGAGTCATTATGGCTGTAGGGCCCCAAACCCTCAAAAGCGAGACAAAGATGTGAATAAGTTCTATGCAAGGCAAACCCATTGAACATTTCGTGAAAAGCAAAATAAACGAAACCAGTATACAGGTACCATCAAATTCGGATCAAGAGTTTGGTCATCCGAAACAAAACTACAAACATACCAACAGTTAAAGAAAAACATCGACTGTTGTACATTTATATATTATACATCTTTGCCAAACCTTGGACTTACGTAAATGTTCAAATCTATTTCAGTTGGATGAGATCAATGAACTTTTTCTTCCACACATGCGGAACAAACTTATTTGGTTTTATCAAGATGTTGAGGAAAAGCCAGCTGCCTCATCTCAAGAATTGGTAAGATTCCTTCAATATATTCGTAAACCATCATTATGTACTTCATACCACTAATCGCTACACTGTAATTTGTTATTCTCGACAAAATTTAATAAAAATTGTTTTATTGACTATCCAAAGAAAATTTGTATCAAAGAAGTTAAATAAAATTATTTCCCAGACTAAAGTTATGGGAGGACTAAGGGCAATACAAGGAAGCAAAACACATTTTCAAGTCTCCTCGACCATCAAGAAGAAATTGTTTCTGACCGACGGTTGGGAGACGCCTTTGACAGGAATATGCATATACATGTTTCGGCTAAATACAACCAAACAATTGCCAGAGGAAGGATTTCAAAAGGTGAGGAACTCGATTTCAATTTTCATTACGATTTTGCAGAGTGAATTCATCAATTTTACCAAGTAGCGATGTCTTGTAAACAAATCCATGATAAGGATTGAATACTTTCCCCACCACCGAAGTTGGTCTACCTACTGTATTTTCATAATTTTTTGTCCATATTAGGATTTGTTTTGTGGAGTCATAAATTCTGTGAATGTTGGACTTGTCACAACCGTCCAAAGAGTAATGGAGTACGTGTTCATGGAAGCCCTGTCACAGCCTTCGATGGAATCCGAAGAAGAAGAAGTCGGTGGAGCGATCGTTCGCGATCAGCTTCTGCCGGGACTAAGATCATTTTGCAGCGCACTGAAGGGTACGTTGGTTCTTAGTCATGTTTGTGCAGTAAGAACCGTCGTATTGCTTTTGGATTTAGATACCTATATACATGTTTTCAAGTCTACCACGTGGTTGTGGATCACGGATCCAGTTTTCCGATTACACAATCGGTATACAAATGGGAGAGAGACTGTTTGACTGTTTTATTGAAAATTGTGATACAATTAGGACCTTCAGGTCCTCTCTTACATTATATCACAAAGCATAAGAAACAAAATAAATCATATAGTCAGGTACAGTTAGACAATAAAATAATGTAAAAGAGTGGTGCTGTGCATTAAATCGTTTAAAATAATAGTTTCAGGAGTGAAATACAATATAAATATTCCTTTTGAAATTAGTACATCTTGTGACAAAAAGTAATAATTATATTAAGTTAGCGCATAGAGAGAGAGAGAGAAAAAAAGTAGGGTGGAGTGGGGTAAATGTGGAAATGGGGCAAATGCGGAAATGGTTTTGCCATTTGAGCTCTTTGCCTCAGAGACCTTCTCAATGTGTACCCAGTTATGTTGGTAACCCGTACCTGTCGGAAAAGGCGGGTTCTCGCCAGTCAGCTGCTTATTCCTAACGTTATCCTGACTCACTAGTGATTAGCTCTTCAGACGAGTGGCGGGTTATTGCCAAGAAATAAGTTTTCCATGAGGTGCAGTGGGGCAGTAACATCTGTTCTATCTTGAAACTTCTTTACATGAGTCAGTTTAACAGTTTTCATTATGAAATCGTTTATATCACGATCATTTGTAGAAATGATAACATGGGTTGCGTTTGCCCCAGTAAAGTTGCAGTATGGGGTAAATGCGGAAGTGCAAAATAAGCACCCTATAACAACTATTAGACTGAGTTACCTTTCTGTTCTAGGATAAAAATTGGATATGAACCTTTAAAAATACACATTTTGTTTCCTACACGTTGAATTTCTTCATTTTCCTCTCCCACTTTCGAAATCAGGCCTCAAGGGAAAATTATTCACTCAAGAAAGAGTCATTTGAAAGATAAAGTGCAAACCAGTTGGCGCAGGAAAGTTCATTTTGGTCATAAAAAAGTGGAGGAGAAAAAAATGAAATATAGCGTTCTGTTCGTATTGAAATGGGCTTTGTTTGCATTTACCCCATTAATGCAACTAAATGTTTTTATGAGATTCGCAGGCCGTTTCCGCATTTGCCCCACTAAACGGGGAGTCGGTCGGAATCTTAAAAAACACAGTTTGGACCATGAGAAGTAAATCTTTTGTACAATTTGAAGAGTGCATCGTAATCTACGTAAAATAAGCTACTCATTAAAGAAAAAAAGTGAAAATAGCGTTTTCAAAGGAAAGTTACAGAGGATCAAAGTTGAACTATTGACATTTTGGGTCGCAATTGCCCCACTCCACCCTAAGTAAAACTTGTCATTCATTATATTGAATAAGATGAAATCAACTTAGCTTTATATTCTTTTTTAAACCAATCAACAGATTTTTGAACATCAAAGAGATCAGGATTATCATTGTACATCCTTATTGCTTGTAGATGGAAAGATCGACCATAAGTCTCCGTATCATGCAATGGCACTTGTAGCAAGTGAATCGCATTCCGAGTAGGAAAAGAATGAATGCTTGACACGGTGACAAAATTAGATCGCAAGTACTCAGGATTTCCAAATTTCAATATCTTAAATAACATTACTCCGATTCTAAATATCCTCCATTCGCCAATCTTCAACCATTCCGCTTGTCTATAATAAGGAGTCACATGTTCGTAAATAGGGAAGTTAAAGATAAATCGCATACAAGCGTTCTGAGCACGCTGTAATTTCTGCGTACTCACACAAGAAATATCACAATAAGCTATTGCAGCATAATCTATGATAGGGAATAATAATGACTGAACTAGGTGCTTTTTTACTTCTTGAGGCAAATGATAAGCCAAGATAAGAGATAGAGAGAGAGAGAAATACTTTTATTAAACATAAATTTACATTTCTTTTTTGGGAGATAAGTATTAAAGGCTTTGGTTTTCCGTCAGCCGGAGTTCATAATAGTACTTTAAAAAAAAAGAAAAAAAGAATATGCATGTGTATGTCAAAATAATACCCAACTTGAATAGGGAGTACAATTTATAGTGGCATAGTAATATAAAAATGTACTTTACATACGCCGTGCAAATATGTGGATGTTCTCGCTGTTTTTGTAGAATAAATAAAAAAGCCATTTGTAGTTGAATTGAAGATTTTGAGAGACGAGGAACACTGCCGAATTTTTGAATTGTTGATGCTGGATGTACTGGTGGTCAGTCATGAGAGCTATTGTAGTTGAATTCAGATACTAAAAATCTTCTGTAGGCCCAGGCCTCCCTCACGTAGTTACACAATGCGTCCCAGCTCCCTCCGTTTAATATGCGCACCAAGGCAGGTCTGTCTAAAGTGGAGCTCCCAAAATGCCTCCTCCTATTGAATGCCAAAATGGGACAGATCGCTAAAAAATGCTCAGTTGATTCCAAGGCCCCCTGGTTGCCCATTGAGCACAGGAAAACTCTGTTCTGCACCCATGGCTTTAGTTTAGATCCAACATCTCACATCGACACCTGAAGATGGTTCGTACTTGGCTGAGAGTGAGGGGTTCCTTCATATAGGAAACATTTAGCGACAGGTGACCATAAAGTTCATGAAATTGAGCCAGTTGAATTCGCGACGTCCATTCTGCCCTAATGCGTTCTGCTTCCATTTTTACGATCGCTTCCGTATTTGATTTCCAGAATTCGGAGCTATGTGGGTCGAATTCAGAGTCCGTGTAAGCCTCCGTCAGGCTTCTCCACCTCCTCACCCATTCCACATTTGCTGAAACTGCCATTCTGAAAGCTCTACTCGTTAGGTCTTGAGGGAGGTCCGCCACTTTCTTCAGATAATTTGCATTCACGTTAAACGTGTGTATGTACAGGGGATCCATTCCCGACTCCAAAAAGAGCATATAGTTTGGGGTGTTACGTGGTAGGTTAAAGAGTTTTTTAAGGAAGAACCGCTGAATCATTTCAAGTTCGTCGTGCTCGAAGCAACCCCAAACCTGACACGCGTAGCATATGGTCGATCGTAGAATCGAATTGAAGATTTTAAATTTGTCGGGCAACGGTATAAAGGGCGATGCAATGAGCTTTTCTGCCAGATGCAATTGATTGCAAATTTTGCTGTAGCACTCTTTGCTTTGAAATAGTATACAAATGGTAAACTATAGCTTACTAGGTGGAATATGATCAATAGGCATCAATTTGAAGAATGGTTGTACCAGAAAAGCTGGTCGAACAGTTCAGGTGCAGGTGTCGAGCAAGCGTTTCTTGCCTCGCTGTTTCAATGGTAAAGAGACATGATTGATGCAAGCTTGAGACCTTGAAAAGCTCTATGAGAGCAAGATAGTTGATGGTAGTTTCCGACTAACAATATTGGACCAAGAGGACAAGCCACGAAACGAAGTTACGAGTTTTTGAAACAAACAAAACTTCGGTCTAGTTGCATGGATTCGAAACCGGGCTAGGGTCTATTCAGATCATATACGAGTACAAGCTCCAAATGTCCCCATCATGTCGTAAGGCTTGGAAAAAGGATCTCCAACTGCGACCTGAGAGTCAATGCGCGAAAGATAGTAGACTTGGAAAGGTCAGATTCACAGGAAAAGAGCAGATAGAAAGTGAGATTCCTCGAGAGTTTCTAGGCTGGAATTCTCAAGTGACTTGATGACCAGGGCGTCCTAGAAGTACACAAAGAAAAAATACCCCTGGAGGAAACTTATGACCATGATTGCCAGTGCCACGGAAGAATCTTAATCATACCGTAGATACCATTGAATCGAACTCAGGTAACTAAATATTTCTCATTTCCAGTATGTGAAGACGTGTGCAAAGAGCCAAATATCTTTGATGACGGCAAGAACTACATGGAAAACGTGGTGACGTTTGACGACGCAAAATCCTTCTTGACGCCGGAAAATATCGCTTTGTTGGAGGACAGACTGAAACAATGGTTGAGGCGGATACACGAGGTACATGTTCCAATCAATTATTTTTTTAAATGAATCAATAATAAGACACTTCTATATTTATAAAATAAATATTATGACACTTCCATATTCATTGCTAAACTGCAAAAATTCAGGTTATTTACAAGTAGTTTTCTTATTGAAGGTTATAATGGAAAGTGAACAACTGAGGAAAGAAAACGATACCAGCGGGCCCCAAGATGAACTGGAGTACTGGAAGAAGAGGGACGCCCAGTTTTCCCAAATTGTGGCCCAAATTTCAGCAAATGAGGTCAAAATCGTTATTACCATATTTTTAGTTTTATCATTTGCATATTATGAATATCTTTAAGGGTTGATACAAGAGATTGGCTCTCATCAACAGCGCATGAAATGGTATTTATTATTAGTCAGGACTTTCCAATCGCATTATATTCCATTATTCCAGGTAACAATGACCATCACATGTCTATCAATGGTCAAATCGAAGATGCTTAAACTTTGGAGGGAAGCCGACGCAAGGATTACCTACTGCTACAACGAAGCCAGAGACAATGCAAAGTATGTTCAAGCCATCGAGAAATCATGCCACGCCCTCTACCTCTACTGATCCGGTAAGTTTCATAACATGAAATTCGCCTTCTCATTGAAGAGGGTGTATACACCACTAGACCTGCCCATCCGAGTGATCTACACATGATGGTTATAGCTTGCAGTCTTGCGAGACAGATATATCAGCTTTCAGATGTAATCAGCAGACAGATATACAGGGTGAAAGCCTAACTGGTCTGCCATACGATACCAGTCGATTCTACAACTAATTTACAACAAAAAAACGTCTCTTAGACATTTTTTTTAAACCCTTCGTTTTCGAGTTATTTAACATTAAACTTTTTTTCGTGATTTTGACCTTAAGTCATTAAATCGGTCATAACTCCTTTAATTTGCTGTGTAAAGTATAATTTAAGGATGCCGTTGGAAAGAGCATTAAATTTCCTATCGGATAGATGCCTTAACTTTCTTTTGAGTTAAGGTTTGAGACATGAAAACGTCCTCTAAAAAGAGAATTTTACGTAATTTTGGAAATCTCGCATTTTTTCAATCGCAAATTGAACTACGAGAACCCATATTTTTTCAAGATGCAAGAACGGTAAAAACTGCTCCAAAATCTAAGCTGTCCAATGGTATAATTAAAAAATATTTTACAATCGAATTTAAGAGAGAAATTTGTGTTTGAACGCGGAAAAACGTGCTTTTTTCAACGAAATCAGCGCTGAGGGGATGGACGATGAAGTGGGTGGGTCGGCGCCGCAGTAGACTGCGAGGCCTCCGGAAACAGGAGACCAGAGCGCTGATTTCGTTGAAGAAATGCACGTTTTTCCGCGTTCAAAGACAAATTTCTCTCCTAAATCCGGTAGTAAAATATTTTTAAATTATACCATTGGAAAGCTGAGATTCTGTCGCAGTTTTTACTGTTCTTGCATCTCGAAAAAATATGGGTTCTCGTAGTTCAATTTGAGATTGAAAAAATGAGAAGTTTCCAAAATTACGAAACTTTTTGTTGCAAATTAGTTATAAAATCGACTGGTACCGTATGGCAGACCAGTTAGGCTTACACCCAGTATGGGATCAGCTAGGGATGTACTCGGCCGAGTGCATTTCTATCCAACTTCTTGGCCTTAATTATACTGCATACACTCATTGCAGCGTTCATACTGCACACTCCTTCAGCCTTGGTTACAGTAATTTGCTGTTTAAATATCAAAGGTAGGGGATCAGAATTGGTGCATATCCATAGGAATATGAAAGCTCCAAAATCGAAATATCCCCTCAAATTTTCCATTTCAGAGGTGAAGGACTATTGTGGTTCCTTGTCCGAATGAATGATGTTTTTAATTAATTTCTGCTAAATTTGATTATATTTTACAGGTGAGAATGAAAGGGTCTATTTTACGCTTGTTACAAACAGTGAGGCTGATCCACAGCGTATCGCAGTTTTATAACACATCGGAACGAACGTCGTCTCTCATGGTCAAGGTCGGAAATTCCAGAATAATTAAAACTCAGAAGAATTTGAAAAAAGTATTAACCATTATAACAATTGTCTAAAAAATATTCTAGATCACCAACCAAATGATCAAGAACTGCAAACAATACATAACTTGCTACGGCAAAGAGACGATTTGGTCGCAAGATCGCGCTGTGACTCGAGAAAAATTGGTTCACTGCGTCAAATTGAACAAAGCCTACCACGACTCCTACATCTACGTGAAAGAGCACAATTACGTGCCCGATCAACCTCCCTTGCAGTTTTCGGAAAACTACGTTTTTGGGAAATTCGACACGTTTTGCCGGCGTTTGACCAAAATTATATCGATGTTCAATTTGGTGGACGACTATAATTCATTGTTTGAGTGTAGAATGGAAGGTATAAACATTTTTATTGTGTCATGAATTAGAATCGTGATATTATGCAATAAATGAAAACTCTCGCATTGTAGACCTAAATCCAACTAGAATCCAACTAGGACGAATGAGACTGAATTCTTAAAAATGGAGTTTCATCCACTGATGATCTTTATAACGTCAATAACAAATAATAAATAATCTTTTGAATCTTTCAGGTCTACTTTTAGGAGAAGGTAAGTAGGAAAATGCAGTTTTACATCACCAAATCGATACATCGACTACTGATTGTCTTTAGAACTACAATAATGTTATAAAACATGGAAGTTACATTTAGCTTAATGGATGAAATTTCAGTTATAATACTTATAGGACACATCATCCACAGAATATAATACAACCATCCTCATTCGTGGTCCCTACTTATTATAGAACTGGAAGACGTGATCAAACAATTCAACGAAATCAAAGAAGGCATAACTTCAAAGACGTATGATTATCTCGATCACAGGAATCAAGAATTTGACAACGACTTTGAAGAAATGATTGCCAACACAAATGCGTTGAAGGAGAGAATAGCCAACACCATTGAGGAAAATTACGCGGGAATTTGGGAAACTTTGCAGGGCGTCAAATTTCTTAACAGGTTTGAAAAAGTAAGTTGAGAGTTATTAATGTTGAAGTACGTCTTTTACTGGAAATTACTAGTGGTAAGGGCTACCGGGATGTATATTAAGGGGGTCTCAGTCGGTTGCCGTGCGTTCCTCGTTCCGGGTCAGTATTTGCCTAAATTGAAGGGGCTCAAACTTGAAAAGTTGTACCTAAATTTGAAACGTTCAAGGATTTTCTAAATTCATTAGTGCATGGGTGTAGGGAATCAAAATCGAACAATAATTGCCAGAGAAATGTGGCAAAAACCAAACTGAATAAACGGGAAACAAAAAATCCATGAACATTTCAAATCTAGGTACAACTTTTAAAGTTTGAGCCCCTTCAATTTAGGGAAGTACTGACCCGGAACGTAAAACGAACGGCGACCGACTGAGACTCTCTTAAATTATGAGTAGGTACATCTTTGTAAGTTCAAAATTTACCAGATAAGAACAGGTTTATCAGTGAACTCAGGAGTATATACCTATTTTTTGGTTGCAGATAAGTGGAAAAATACCTTTGAAACAGATGTCGGAAAAATATTCCCGCATTTTGAAGTTTTGTGACAGTCAACTGGATCGAGTTCTCAAAGTGTTTCGAAAGCAAAACTCCAGGCCACCCGTGCCAAGAGATTTTTGTCCTCTATCTGGTGAGTGTGATAATACTTTTATTATATGTGTTATTATATAGTTATTATAGCATAACTTATGTAGTTAGGTATCGTACATGAAACAGTTAATACCGCAGATATGACTCAGGGGTCAGCTGTGGCCGCGCTCGTTACGGCGTGCGTCTTTTAGCGACGAGTCTCGGACCGGCTACTGCGGGGAAGGAGAGTTCGAGGCTCGCCGCGGCAGCGTAGTTTCGTCCCAAGCCACCAAGGAGCCCAGGCATGATTCCAATTGAGCATGTTTGTGACATGCTGAAAAGAAGAATTCGAGCCAGAGATCCACCATCAGACAATCTTCAGCAGCTGGAAACAGCAGCGAAAGAGGAGTGGGATATTCTCCCTCAGGAGGATATCCAAAACTTGATAAGAGGCATGGGTTGATGGCTCCAAGCCCTCATCCGAGCTAGAAAAGTTAATACCAACTATTGAAAAGCTAAAGTGGCATAATTCAAACCTTTTTTTTCGCGTTTTCAATTCTTATAATTTTACCACAAGGAGTACATATTTCTTTAAATTATGAAAAACATATTTTTTTCTCGAATTTGTGCCTTGTTCGGTTACTTTTTTCATTCTGTGTTTGCAAACAATGTGCGCAAATTTTTTTTTTTTTTTTTTTTTTTTTTTATTTAAGCGTTTATTATTCAATATATCAACTAGTTACAATTGAGGTATTATACATCACGTAACTATCTAGATATTTACTTCACATATATATTACGCGTTTCTCATGCAAGTGTTAGTCCAATGACTTTCACTACATTAAAGTTACACTTCAGCATCCAAGGTCCAGTGGCTTGATCCTTTTTAGACGTCGGATTTCATGAGTGTTGTCCAGAAGCTGGATGGCTTCTGGGTTTGTGTGTGCGTGAAGCCTCTTTTCGTAGTTTCTCGCGTATCTTTTTGCTACCTCGCTAATAGTCTCAATTTTGAGGTCCTTGTGGAGGTCATCATTACGAATGTACCACGGAGCATTCACAATACTCCTCAGTATCTTATTTTGAAACGTTTGAATAATTTTCATGTTACTTTTAGCTGTGCATCCCCATAGCTGTATACCATAGGTCCAAATTGGCATAAGTACTGTTTTGTATAACAGCACTTTGTTGTGTAAGCTAAGTTGTGAATGTCGGCCCAGGAGCCAATACAGTTTTCTGAATTTTATTGTTAGCTGTTCCTTTTTCTTTTTGACGTGTTCTTTCCACTTCAGCTTCGCATCTAGTATCATTCCCAGATACTTAGCTGAGTTGGAATATGGGACTGTGCATTGATTCAATATCAGCGGCTTATTTGTAATTTTTTTGTTGGTGAAGTTCACATGAGTGGATTTGGTTTCGTTTAATTTGAGGCGCCATTTTCGAGTCCAATCTCCAATAGCATTCGTAGCTTCCTGTAGCTTTACTGTAGAGGTTTCAACTGTGTCTGCAACTGCCAAAACAGCTGTATCGTCTGCGAATGTGGCTATAGTTGTTCCCAATGTGCGAGGAACATCATGTGTATATAGCAAGTAAAGGAGGGGTCCAAGAACACTTCCCTGCGGGACACCTGCTCTAATTTTGTTGAGATTTGAGTATTCATCTTCGTTTTTAATTCTGAAGTATCTATTGCTGAGGTAAGATTCCAGAATTTGGCAATATTGATTAGGCAACATCCCTTGCAGTTTGTTGTTTAGTCCATCGTGCCACACTTTATCGAAAGCTTGTGACACATCAAGAAATACAGCACTACACACTTGTTTATTTTCCAGTGCATTTTCAATTACATCTGTTATCCTATGGACTTGTTCAATCGTTGAATGTTTTGTTCTAAAACCAAACTGGTGTTGTGGAATTAAATTCCTTTCTTCTATTATGTTTATGAGTCTTTTCTTTAGTAGCTTCTCAAACAGCTTGGAGAGAACTGGAAGCAGTGAAATTGGTCTATAGGACTTGACGTCCGAAGGTTCTTTGCCTGGTTTCAATATCATGATCACTTCAGCAATTTTCCAAGATTGCGGAACATGATATAATCGAAACGCTGCATTTATGAGGTGTAGTAGCTTACGCAATCCTATCTCCGGAAGTTCTTTTAACACTTGACCAGTGATCAGGTCATATCCTGGCGCTTTTCTGGTTTTTATCTCATGTTTGACGCAATTAGCGAGTTCGCTAAATTTCACAGGTTTAATTGGAATACTATCCATTCTGTGGGGTTCATTCAGAACTTCTTCGCTCGGTGACTGCTGTAGCAGGGGGGAGAAGGTCTGGGAGAGATAGTTCGCAAATATTGTCACTTTCTCTTTTGCGTTTCTCGCCCAGTTGTTCCCAACCCTGATGGGTCCTAGAGGTTTTCTCGACGTTTCCGTGCCTTTAGCTGCTTTGTACAGAGAGTAATCCGTAGTTGTGTCTGCCGTTAGACTTAGAATTTTTCTTGATAGTGTTTCTTGCTCTATTTCATCGATAAGTGTGCCCAATTTTTTTGATAATCTGTTAAGTTCTGTTTTATCTCCAGGGAACCGAGTAACTTGCCATCTCTTCCTTGCTTTGCGTTTCTTCCTCAGTAACTCCCTAACGGCAACTGGGTAGTTGATTGTAGTGCCTCGTGTTGATTCATTTATTGTGGGGGTTGAACGCCACGCTGCATCTTGAATAAGTTCAGTGAATTCTGAAACTTCGTTATCAAGTTGTTCTACTGTTCTAAGAGGTACATTCAGCTGAACTCTTGATATAATATGAGTCCGAAAGTTTTCCCAATTAGTGTGCTTGCTGACAAGACGGGGATCTTGTTCCTTCAGTATTACGTTTTCACTTAAAGTTAGAATGATGGCTGAGTGGTCACCAGACAGTTCAAAGCTTCCCGATACATTTGCATATTGACATGAAATTCCCCGGAGAATAAAAAAGTCAATGAGATCAGGTATTTTATTAATATCTGAAGGCCAGTACGTTGGCTTTCCTGAGGACATGAATTCACAGTTGCACACTTGGCCTGCTGTAAACAACTCACGACCTTTTGTTGTGATAAGTCTTGAACCCCACGCTGTATGTTTTGCATTAAAGTCACCCCCTAGGATAAAGCAGTTTCCAAGCAGAGTGAATAGATTTTTATAGTCAGTTTCTTTCAGATTATGCTTTGGTGGACAGTATATCGAGGAGATGATATCTCCTCGATATGTGCGCAAATGGATAAAAACTTGATAAGGGGAAAAATAAGGGGACAAACGAAGAAATAAATGGTGGTGCTTTAATTTTGAGCAGGAGTATATGTAACTACGATAGTATATTATAACCAATGAAATACTGGAATGTAATAATTATTATAAGTGAAGTGATCCTTGCAAATTCAGTGCTCACAAATTCAAGTTCATTCATTCTCAGCCCCTTGAAAGTGAACCAAACCAATGTGAAGTCAATCTGTATAGTCAGGCTGATGATATTTCTTTGAATAGGAACTACTTATTATACAAACATAAGTAATACATAACTACGATAGCTAAACTAAAATCTGATTTTGATATGTATTTCAAAATTTACTGTATCGTTGAAGAACTCAACATTATTGAACAAGTTTTCATTCTTTTAGGAAAAATATGTTGGGCAAGATCGTTGAAGGCGAATCTAAAGAGATTGATTGATTCAGTCTCGGAACACCCTCTACTCAAGCCTCTGCCAGAAACCGCCGAGCAGCAACGGAAATTTGCTTACATCACGAGAGTTTTAGACGAATACGAAAAGGAAGTGGTTGAGAAGTGGTTAAATTTGAATGTACGATAATTTGGTTTCCGATCTTATTTATTGTAATAATACTTTGAAGTACGCCTAAGAACTGTTCGGACAAATGTATAGGATAACGTATTACACCAATCCATTAGTAAATGAAAGAGGCCATAGAAAAACACAGGTTACGTTAAAATTGAGGCTTATTGTGGAAAGGGTGGGTAGTAAAAGTAGTTACTACTAACAATACCAACACGGGGATAAGGAATGCCTTGATTCAGGGGGTTTCTTCTCAAACAGTAGGTACTATTTGAACAGGAAACATCAATAAAATATAAGTCCAAAGTAGAGTGAATTCAGCAAGAACGCGAATTCTCAAATCTGATTCAGAATAAAGTTTAAAAAGAATGCTATTTATCTTTCAAATTCAAGCAATATTGCACCTTATATTCTTCCCATAATATCAATATTCGTTGAAAATGATCGTATGTATCTTTTTTCGTAATGTAAATCTAAGCTTCATATTCACGGAAGCAACTTTGTTTTTGCAGGTCTGGGTGGCTGAAAATTGTTTACGCAAGAAACTGTTGGTTTTTAATGAAAAAGAAGGCATATTAGAGATCAATTTCGACTACAGGTTGAGGCTGCTCATCAAGGAGGCTGAGTGTATGGCAAAGATCGGTCTACCTGTACCCGTTTTGAACATGACGCTCCTAAACAAGAGAGATCATTTCATAAAGATGGAGGATTCTTTAAACGTGAGAACAAAGTTAACATCGATGTTTTTATTATCTAAATATTTCACTATTTGATGCGCTCTTAACTATAATTATGTTTATTATTGTTTAGAATTGTAGTTGATTTGGAGTTTTTCGAGTTGCAAATCGTTTATACTGCCGTCCTTAGCAAGAAAGGCGTATCTCGGATTTTGGCGATTTTCAGGTTTTTGCATATCTAGAATCTTTGGAGTCTTCTGCACCTTGTGATACCTCATTCATGTACCTATGGGTACGAAAAGGTACACAAAAACGCTAGTGAAAAAGGGCGTATCTCTGAAATTTCTTGAAATCCTTAGGCGATTAGGCGTATGTCGTTTTTCCTAAGCCTAAAAGGCGGATATCATGCCGAATACCTTTCTCTACTAAGCAAGAAAGCCGCATCTCCTGAGATACGGCTTTTTTGCTTAGCAAAAATTCGAAATATGTTCTTGGCAACCAAAATGCTTAGCGGAAAAGCCGGATCTCGTAGGGTGCTCGCTTAATAATGATAAGTCACCAAACAAATTGGGCTGGAGGCTCGTCACCGAACTTTTCCATATGATCAAATTTAATAATCTGCGTAAGAAAAGAAGTAGTGTAGAAACAACTAACGAATCATGTTAAAAACCCCGGCTAAAATCTGCCAGGAAACCGCTTGAAGTGCGCTTGAATGCTTAATAAATAGGCGTACCTATATCTCGAATATCACCCTCATTTACTAAGCGGAAAGGGCGTATCTCCTCTAAATTGGTTATGACGTGAATTCCCATGAAAAAAAGGCCGTAGTAAGTTGGAGAATGATTGGACCTACCTTATGATGTCCCGAAAATGGGGTAAAAGTATAGTTAACTGGAGGCGAAACTTAAAAAACGAAAAGTGCTTGTACTGAAAATCTTGATTTTCGGAGATGCGCCCTTCTTGCTAAGGACGGCAGTATAGTTCTTGAAAAACACGTGAGTGGGGAAGACGTCAGACAATCGAACTACCGTGACTTTCCGACTGCTTCCTTTGCAAGCCTAATATAACCACATTCACTATATATTCGTCCACGTTCTTTTTCTATTAATATTTGTTTGAAATTTTGCTGTCGGTACTTGCGACGAATCTTGTAAAAACATCAGAAAATAGCAACGTGAATTATTTGTTCCCAAGTTATGCTGTGATAACTTAATTTTGACGATCTATTCGATTTAGGATATGCTAGACAGATTCCTGAGGACAGTCAAAAGGGTGAAACTAGAGGTGCGACCTTTATTTTTACCGCAACTTGTGAGGCTCACGGCGCTTCTGAACCCTGCGCTGCGGGATCTCACTTGGACGGACCCCGAGTGGAAGAATTTCATCAACAAAACCAACGAGGCAATTGACAGTTTTGATATACTCATAACACGGTAAGTCACACACGTCGATGGTCGACGATATTAAATATATAAATTTTATTGAACCTTCAGAGCACAATCGAGTTGGAAACCCGTGTCAGTAAAGAATGAGCAATCACTCAATCCATCAATATCTTTCATCTGCACCCATAACGTTGAATTCGTTTTTTATTGCTTCCGAGTCTACCAAGGTAGCGAAAGCTTTGTTTTCACTTTTCAAGGTTGAAGAAAAAAATTTCTCCAAATTCGAAATTTCCACTCGAGTTTTACCTTTCAGACCTTTCCGAGCAATTTTGGTTCCGTGTCTGTCTGTCTGTGTGTCTGTCATGAAGTCCTTGTAACCGTCATAACTATACGAAGTTATTGTCCGATTTCGATGAAATTTTCAGGGATTGTGCGGGTTGGCGTGTAGACGGTCCCCTATGAAAATCATAACCCCCGGACTGATATTAGCCATTGTGCATGCGCAAACGTGAATTCCTTGTAACATAGCCTTCCACATTTTCCATCTCATTTCGATGAAATTTTAAGGGATTATGCGGATACATAAGTTACCAGCCTCCTGCGATGGGTGTGGGGAAAGCACGAGTCTGACCCACGTCCTGAACTGCAAGAAAGGAGGTTTGGTTAATTGGGGCTACGCGATGAGTGAGCTATGCTGGCCAACCTTGCATGGGGAGGGGTGGCCACAGAGCCAGTTATGAGAGAGGCAGCTAATGGTCAACCAGCACTGATCGCTCACAGTCAGGCCAATGGTGTCTGGGACAGTGGGAGGGTGGCGTTCTTCGACAACCGCATTATCAATGCTGACGCCCCTTCCTACTTCACCAGAGAATGGTCAGCAGTATCGCAGCAAGCAGCTCGCGAAAAACACAGAAAGTATGTCCAGGCAGCAGAAGATGTTCGTGGCTCGTTCACACCATTGATCGTTTCGTGTGATGGAGCCCTTCACAAAGAATTCCAGGCCTTCCTGAAAAGGGCAGCTAACAGGCTGTCTGGAAAGTGAGGAAGAGACCTGTCTGAGATAAGCGGCTTTCTCAAAGTTAAAGTTCAGATAGCAGTGTTGAGGGCTGTATCCATGAGACTAGGGGGGACCAGGAAAAAAATAAGAAGTCTTGGGACAGAAGACGGAGCAATCCTGCCACTCCTTCGAGACTGAATGACGAGAGAAGTCAAGGAACTCCAGGATACAATACTTGTCCAACGACTTCGAAAATCGGCTCATCTTCAAGATCCACTCCGCCCTCAAATCATCAATAAATTACAATCTATATCTAAGATAAATCTTCAATGCTTCACAAGTAAGCTAGGTCAAGTGATTTTGGCACGCTTCAATCTTCTGATCGCACCACTTCTATCAAGGGGTTGGACTGCTTCCTCGTTGATGTGGCATCTTAGCCGATGTAGGTGTCTCATAACTTGTCGCTTTATTGCAACGTTTGTTTCAATCCGAAGCTCACGATGGAGACGTTCGTTTTGAAAGTACCATGGTGCTTTGACAACCGTTCTTAGCACATTGTTCTGGAATCTTTGGATGATGTCTCGATTTTAATGAGCCGTACAGCCCCAAAGCTGAGCTCCATAAGTCCAGACTGGTCTAAGGACTTGATTGTACAGTGTAATCTTGTTTTGGATTGACAACTTCGACCGTCTCTCCATTAGCCAATGCATTTTTCTGAATTTCAAAAGAAATTCTTCCTTCTTCTTAACATGGCCTTTCCATCTAAGTTTGGCGTCTAGTGTCATGCTTAGATATATGGCTCAATTAGCATTTCGAATAACTTTTTCCTTGAAATGTACCGGACTTTAATCGGCTCTCTTGTCAGTGAGATCGCTGACTTAGTGAGACCGACTTAGTTTAATTTATTTTGATTCCCCATTTCGCTGTCCACTTTTGTATGCTCGATATTGATTGATTTAACTTGTTGATGGATTCAGTGATACATACTGCCAAAATCGACAGTCTGCCAAACGTTTTTTAGTTTGATAGGATTTCCATTATTAACTGTCCATGACTTTCTCGTCCATTTCAGTAGAAATTTATTATTATATTGATGAAAACATTTATTTCAGAGTTCACGATGTGTACGCTAATCGGATTCTTTTCGTACTGTCAAGTATCCAAAATGTAAATTTGAATGTGTTACCTTTCGGGAAACCTTGGACTATTGAGGAATTTATCGAAAGAACAGACGAAAACTGCAGGCACGCGGCCGTGGTGAGCTCTCACACCTATAGTTGCTTTCATGTTTACACCCAAAAGAATTTAACCATTCTGGAATAACCTGGAATATCAACATCTCTAATCTGAAACACTTCTTATTCATAGAAGATTTTGAATTATTGCAGGAATTAAATAGAAAGAGTTTAATGGTTGAAGAAGCTGTTGAAGAAATTTTGGAGCTCGTTCGGAAGTCGGCAGAAGAATTTAAAGCAATCGCTCCAAACAATGAAGTTGAATTTCTAGCTGAAGGTGGGTATCGGTATTGTCTCATGTTAAGTTCACCTCTCATAGATAGGTATAGATCCTGTCTTCAATATTATTGAGGGACGGAGAGACAGCACAAAGAATTTATTATCTCCCACCCGTTTATACGAATGTCAACTAGGCCCCTATTACATATTATTTACTCGTAACTAAATTACTCAAAAAACCACTCAATAGCTATATAAATAATAAAATTTTCCATTTTTTGAAATTTTGATTTTTTAAATATAATTTTAAACGCAGTTGAGACTGAAGAGAAGCCCGAAACACCAGAAGGTGGACAACAACAGCAACAACAAGATTGGAGCATAGTTTCCGAATGCTTCGATGATCCCTTCCAACTAATTCAATCTGGCGGTGGGCTCTCTAAACCGATGCAGGTAATTAATTCAGAATTATTCATTTCGAATGAAGAAGCCTAATTCTAATAAAGTACCTGCCTTACCTTGATCAAATTGCCAGTCCATTGCAAAAATTGACGATCCAGACAAGGAAAGACGATCTTGTGTTTTTTTACTTGAACTTCATCATCGCACTCTTAGATGCCAGAAGAATTTTCAATAATTGGATATGTTCCACGATCATACTTCGATTATTATTCGAAAACTAATCTGAAACACGACCATGAATCGTCTTCAATAAATTACATTGTCCCTATTACATCGTCTTCAATTAAATACATAAAATTAAGTTTCTTTGTTGTTAAGTAGTGACCTTCATACAAAGAGAAACGCCTGGAACGATATCCGTGTGTCTTTACACAATAATAAGCAAGATCCGGTTTATTTATTTTAACATGTTTAATGTTTTAGGGCTGGGGGTCGTTCTGTGAATTCCGACACGCAAATCTGCAACGTTTTTTTTTTTAGTTACCACGGACCGATTTCTTAGTTACCACGTTATATCGGCTCCATTTGGGGTCTAGTTGTACCAAGATGGTCACTGATCAGCTGAGTGAGCTCCAAGGCCATTTTCTCTCCTGTTGAACGCAGGAAGCTGAAATTTGAGAAGCAGGGTCAATGGAGAATGCTGAAGGCGCCTGAGTGGTCACTGATCAGCTGAGTGATCGGCAATCTAATTTCTCCCTTGCGAGGGAAAAACATTAAACATGATTTAATGTTTTTCCCTCGCAAGGGAAAAATTGAACAGTTTTTTTTCATCCTGTGAAAATTGAAAAAAAATGCCAAAATGGGTGTTGCTCTTAGTTTACTCTAGTGTTCATATCTCGTTATAAATTTATTTATTTATTATTTATTTATTTTTAATAGTATAGGATGACAACAAAGTCTTACTACACCGAGATTGATAAGAGGCGATTTTAGGCACACGAAACCGAACTAAACACGAAAAGAATTTTGCTTTCATCTCCCAAGAATGAAAACAATGCTCTCGCTACATTTGGTAGACTTGGAAGCTTAACGAACAACCAGGTACATCTGAGAAATGGTTATAAAGCCTTCGGATACAGCAAGTTTTCATTAAACTCTGATTCCTCAGGAAATGGTGCGAAATGCTGTCGGCGAGATGAGGAGGTACTACAGCCGTAAAGTTGTGGATGTTCTCATAAAAATCACTCGTCAAGCATTAGAAGCCGTGCGTCGACGTTTTACGATGCACGATGGTAATAAATTATGCTATTTTATGTATTAAATACATTAATTATAAGGCATATATCTACATAAAGTAAAAGAGTATCGAGAGATCCTCCAAAATTGTGTATTCCAAATAAACCACCAATAATATCTAAATTGGACTACAATGGATGTTTAAACATTTCCGTTGGAATTAGATTTGAGTATACTGTTGCATTATATTCAGCCGTTATCCGTCCATGAACCGTGTTGTACATACAATGTTCTTGTTGCTTTATGAAGTCTGTCTTTAGAAAGATTCTTTGATCCCAAGCAATTTCATGATATTATGTGAGTTGTTACTCTAAATATTGCCTCGTCACCTTTCATTTTCCTGACATATTTACCATTTGATTGTAATTAATCACATATTCCACAGGTAACACACCCGTTTTGATCATCCATGCTCTCTTGTGCATCCCAAACGTGATCGTCAAACCCAGTTTGGATGAGGTGCAGGAGTGCCTTCTAACTATCGGCAAAACCATAACCAACGTCGCCCGCGGAGTCTCTCAATGGACCGGAGGAAAACAACCGGCCGTACGTTCAATTTTTATTTTTATTTTAGGAAATATTCTCTCAATTTACACCTCAATTATTCTCAATTTTTGAATAGAACTTATTTCGAAGCTTCATAAATTTTTTTATTGAATTTCAAATTCAGAAAGAAAATCCAGGAAGTTTAATTTCATTAAAAAAAGGTATTGAATTATATTATACTCAGGTTTATAGGACTGGGCGCTAGAACCACAAAATGTGTCTTATATTGTGCAGTATAAATGATGAAACAATAGATATTCGGTTAAAAAAGCGAAAAAAACCTCAAAAAGTGAAAAACAGGAATGAACAACTAAAGCGGATAATATAGAAAGAAACAAAAAGCTTATTGGAATAAATTGCATTAGTTTTGGAATTTTCAACAGGAAAGAGAATCGAGAGATCAAAATTTCTTCCTATGTTTAAGAGAATGAGTAGGTAACTTCAAATTTCAAAAATTAATCAGGAAAAACAACATAATTTTACTAAAATACCGGACCTAAAACTTTCAAGTCATTAAAAATAGATTTGATGAAAGATAGAAAGGCAGAAAAATAAATTTTCAAATAAAAATTGAAAGGCCTCAGTCGTCAAAATTGGTTCTACAATAAAGATATTGGAAGTAGGTACTAAAAACGTACTGAATTTAAGTTAACGAACAGATCTTTTTAATATTTGTATTCTAAATCTTTAGGTGCTTAATTGTAAAATTAAGTACACAATTGTATGAATATAATGATATAGTACGAATTGACATTTTGAAATCACACAAAGTGTTCCTCGAAAGTTTTGAAAAATTCAATTTCAAAATTTCAACACATTTATCAAAATTTAATAATTTTTTTTCCTGAATTATGATGGCTTTGCATTTCAAGATTTTTGTGGTAGTAATACCAAAAGCTCAGCTTTTTTCCGCAAAATTTCCTAGTTCGCCTGAAGCTTGCAAAATGTGTTTTGATAAGCAATATTTTTCAGTTTTATCTGATGATCTTTTATCACTTTTTAAATAGATTGTATTGGTGTTTTGATTATTGACGTCAACCGAATCATTTTTAGTGCCTATCAAAGCCACAATGCACTATTTCCTGTTTTTTTTTAAACTGTACCTCAATACGTACTTGCAACAATTGAAAAATCACAAGATGCTCGTTGAGGCTGATATGACTAAGATGTTGTTTTTTTAAATGTTCTATTCACAGAAGCGACCCAAAAAAGATTTATTTTGGGTTGGAAAGTTAGTTAATAAAACCTCGCCTTCACTGACGAAAGTTGCCGATATGGTAAATTTTTACTTACTCGTAAAATACGCAACACGCGTCACCAATTCACTAAACACTTTTCACAACATTGAAAATCAAACAAAATACTTACCTACGAATCTACTACATAAATATTCATGTTTTCTCAGTGGATTGACCTGAGTCACCCAACGCTGTTACCGCAGTGCTGACTGATTACCTTTATGTAGAGGATTATTCTTATGTTTAAAAAACTACTAGTTATCGTTGACAAAAAAGGTCTTCAATGCCTGTACTTCTCAAAGACCCTTTTATGAGGGACAGTAGGTGCTAATCAAGTAGATTGACGAGGCGTAAAATCCATAATAAATAAAAATGGTATCAAGCAATTATAAAACTTGACTACCAAATAAATTGTAAGCGAATGTTCGCTTCGTAAAACTTGAAACTTACAATTCACATACTTCAATCAGGCCTAGACGCTTCATGAGTTAACATAAATCATTTAAATACGAAAAGTATAAATCTTGGTATTCAATTACCTTAATGCTTCCATTTTCATCCACTTTCTTGAACAGGGCGTCCGATAACTTTCTCGTTAAAATTTCAAGGACCGAACGCTTCCTCGACGAAGGGAGGGAAGCTCCATAAAATATCTAAAATCATAAAATCAAAAAATATTAGATTTTCCAAAATCAAAATTTTGACCGTATTTGCAGTCCGTCCATATTTGTGTCAGAGATTTTTGAACGACAGTGCTTCCTCACTACCAAAGAGAAGGAATCATCTTGCAGTAGGTCATTACAAATCTGATTTTTAAAATCAGCATTTTTTACCAAATTTAGCAGTTGGAGCATTTTAAAACATATTTATGTCAGAGCTTTTGGTTTATTATTTTCAATAAAAAAAAACCTTTGGAATCGACCAAGAAAAATTTTTTTTAACACCCCCTCAAAATTTGCTGGTTTACGATTCAAGGTACGTAGAATCCAAAAATCGAGTAAAAATTTGGCCGTCCGTCCGCCGTTCGCGGCACTTTCCCCACTTAGCATTGACCGATTTTGATGAAATTTGGTATGTAGGCTCCATTTGGGGTCTAGTTGTGCCCCGAAGATTTTAGTTGATGTAGGTCACTTCTAAGGGTTGAAAAATGAATTTTGGAATTTTGGAAACACCCTAACTCAAAAAATTTTGATACAAAGGTACTGTTTTTCCATCAATTTAAGATAGTATAGAATTTTTAGAATTTTTTTGAGACCACGCGGAGCCCTGTGGGACAAACCGTTCGTTCCCTACGAGAATTTAAGGGTAGGACGTACGATAAATCAGAAACACGAGTGTGAATCGCAAAAGAGGCCTTATCTCCGTTCAAATTTTAGCTTACCGAAATGCGATCGATGTTTATCTTCATGTTTGATGGTTGGTGGCTTTGCAGACGAGTGATCTATATATAGAAAAATATATATAGAAAAATAATACCTAAACCATTGTGTAATAATTTGCAGCGTTTTGACTTTTAGTTTGGTGTTGTCAACTTCCTGTCCCATTCCGATTTTGATAACATTTTCAAGATGACCCTTGATTTTCATTGCAAAGAGACTACTAGTACTACTGATTACTCGCTTACATTTTCCTTAAACATCCATTTATCTAATATCTCGATTTTACTCGAATTTGGAGGGTCGTTTAACGGGTAAAATGAGATTGAAAACGCTGCAAATTGTTACTCAAAGGTTTAATATTTCTATTTAGATCACCCGTCTGCAAAGAACACGGTTTCACCAGTCACTACCTATACTACATACCTACCTCACAATCAAGTTTATTCAGATGAAATAAACGCTTCATACTCAGTTCGAAGAAATAAAGAGTTGTGGGTGCCTTCATTAGAAAATTGGATTACTGGTTGCTGAGGAGGCACAACAGGATAACTCGAAGGAACGAACAATGATCACATTATGGTCAGCTAAAATTTAAACGGAGATTGAGTATCTTTTGCTATTCACACTCGTGTTTCTGATTTATCATAAAACCAACTCTCAAATTCTCATAGGGACCATACGGTTGGTTCCACAGAGCTCTGGGTGATCTCATCCTATTCTAAAAATTCAAAAGTTATTTTAAAATGATGAAAAAATAGCTTTATATTTTAGAAAGAAATTTTTAGAGCTAGGGCGTTTTCAAAATTTCATCTCTTATTTTTCAACCCTAAGAAGTGATTGACCTCAACCAAAAGCTTGGGGGCACAACTAGATGAGAGTCAAGCTCCCAACAATCCTTGTCGGGTTTCACCGCTACCTTCGCCACTTCAACATACAACCATTCCTGATTACCATAACTACCATACTAAACATTGTCTATTAATCGTTTTCGTTTTTCATATTCGTTATCGTTTCTCTTATTGTTTTCTCTCTGAACAGTTATGGACGTGAAAATGATGCCAAGTGTCGAAACGTGTCCAAAGTCATTCAATTTCAAAGCTGATCTCCAAAATCATCACTAGTTCGTGTTATAGAAATATGAGAAACGAAAACGATTACGAGACAACAATCTTTAGAATGGTAGTTCAAATCAAATCAATTTATTTGTAGAAATCATTACATGTAATGATGATGTCATGATAATCATTACATGTAATTAAACTTTCTTTTCTACCGATCAATTAGCTGCATTCAACAAAATGTAGTAAAAGCAACTAGAATAAAAGTGAAAAAAAAATATATATATATAAGTACATGAATGTATGCAGTTAACTAATTAAGATTTTTTTGAATTGTTTTCTGTTTTTTGATACATGTGCAGGAAGATTGGAAAGACATCATAGTAATATGTAAACAGGAAATTCTAGAACTTGGCGTGGACAGTAATTTTTAATACATTTTCCTGAGGACAGATTTAAGCTTACAGTTTAAGAGCAAATTTTACGGCCAGATATGGGCTGAAGTAGAAGACCCCCAACACGAGCGTAACATCAGCTAGAGTAGTAATTCTCAATATGATCCAAAATTTCGTAATGTCGAATTATTCTGTATTATACAGCTCTGTATTATACAGAGCAAGAATCCGCAAGTGACTTCTTCATGAAGATTACCAGACCACCGCTCGCCCGACCAAATTTGCTATCCCTGGTGGCCGGCGAATCGAAACTAACATAGTCCTCTGATAGCATCGAGGGTTTAATGGAATTACTGATTTCAAGCCAAGTTTCTGAAAGGCAAAATATATGATACTATCATTATCGATTTCGTGTTTCAAAAAATTTAATTTTCCGTTCAAGTTCCAAAAAAAATTCTTCAAATCTTCTATTGTGGTATTTTTACAATGTTTGTTAGTTTTAGGCGTCAGCATTGGTTTCTCCTTGGCTTGTTTCATATTTTCGCTCAATAAGTTATGTTTGACAACAGCGTATTTTAATTGCTATTGCGTTCCATCTCTCTTCTTTTTGTCGACACCATCAGTGTCCGAGCTTCCCAGCCCACTCTTCCTGGTATCAATTTCTCCATACTTTTTGCTTAGATCCTCCAAGGTCAATACTTCGTTATTTACATATAGTAAAATCCCTTTAATTTGGACATTCAAGCCTTCCTCTTTCATCTTGCGTCGGTAATGTAGGAGGCCTCTTCTCTTCTCTCGATTTTTGCTTCCGAGTCTACCAAGGTAGCGGAAGCTTTGTTTTCACTTTTCAAGGACGAAAAAAAAAGTTCTCCAAAATCAAAATTTTCACTCGCGTTTTGCGTTTTAGACTTTTCTGAACAATTTTGGTTCCGTGTCTGTGTGTCTGTCTGTCTGTCTGTCTGTGTGTCCGCTATGAAAATCATCATCCCCGGACCAATAGAAGCGACTGCGCATGCGCAAACGTGAATTCCTTGTAACGGCCATAACTTCTACATTTTCCATCCGATTTCGATGAAATTTTCAGGGATGTTACAGATTAGTATTTAAATGGTCCCCTATGAAAATCATCACCTTCGGACTGATAGTAGCCGCTGCACATGCGCAAACGTGAATTCCTTGTAACGGCCACAACTTCTACATTTTCCATCCGATTTCAATGAAATTTTTAGGGATGTTACAGATTAGTATTTAAATGGTCCCCTATGAAAATCATCACCTTCGGACTGATAGTAGCCGCTGCACATGCGCAAACGTGAATTCCTTGTAACGGCCACAACTTCTACATTTTCCATCCGATTTCGATGAAATTTTCAGGGATGTTACAGATTAGTATTTAAATGGTCCCCTATGAAAATCATCACCTTCGGACTGATAGTAGCCGCTGCACATGCGCAAACGTGAATTCCTTGTAACGGCCACAACTTCTACATTTTCCATCCGATTTCAATGAAATTTTTAGGGATGTTACAGATTAGTATTTAGATGGTCGCCTATGAAAATCACCACCTTTGGACTGATAGTAGCCACTGCGCATGCGCAAACGTGAATTCCTTGTAACAGCCATAACTTCCACATTTTCTACCCGATGTTGATTACATTTTTAGGGATTACGCGGATTAGGTTGTAGATGGTCCCCTATGAGGGTAGTAAAAGGTATTCAGAGAGGTATTTTGAGATTAACTACTATGCATCGGATCATCTATACAATCGGGTTATGGATACGAGGAAGCTATGTGCCACACCCACTTGGCAGACGTTTTTCAGTGTAGTAGTTAGAATGGTAGTTATGGTAATCAGGAACGGTAGTTCGTTGAAGTGGCGGGAGGTAGCGCTGAAGACTACTCATCACGACTAGACACAAAATGGAGCCCATACAACAAATTTCATCAAAATCGATACATGGTAACTAAGGAAAGTGCGCGTACGGCGGACAGACGGAAACATTTATATTCGATTTTCGGATTCTACGTACCTACCTTGAAACGCAAACCAATAAATTTTGAGGGGGTTACAATTTTTCTTTTCTTGGTCGATTCCAAAGGTTCATTATTGAAAATAATAATCCAAAATTTATCCATTGATTGAGCAACACGTTTTTGGACGCCCTGTTTACAAAAATCTTAGTCGTTTAATTTTAGTAACTTGTGGCAAAATTATTTAAAGTTTAAGAACCCCATCCTGAATAAATAACACGAAGGATGACACTAACCATGATCACAGAGCCTACACCACAGCAGCATCACTAAATTGCCTTCATGCCATTTTGCGTATAAAAATGGCCTTTGTACATGGCGACATATTACGATAAACATGTAGGAATTAAATAAGGTAGGTATTATAGTAACGCTGCCCAACACATTGATTATTTTAGTTTAATATTGGAATAGCCACCTATTCCAGGTGTTGTTGGTGAACTGATTTCAAATTTCCAAAGTAATTTCACGTAATAAGTACGTTCTCAAATTTTCCAGCAGACAGGACCTGAATCGATTTCTTACATATAATTTCATAGAAAGCTTCAAAAAATCGTTTAACCTCTCATCATTTTTCATGAATATTAATGCAACTTGTACCAAGTACATTTTGGAGGTTGATTACGTCTTGGTTTGGATTTTGCACTGGTCCTACTTTTTTTATACCTTACTTTTGCTGTCAATTTTGCTATCAAATTAACTTGTATTTCTATGTTATAATAGTAATAACGTAATTTTATCACGTCACGGCGTATTTAAAGTAGTGGAACGGATTTGGAATCAGTACCCTGCAAACCACCTATAACGGATGTTCAATACCAAATTGGAAGACTTCCATGTTGGCCAGTGTATAGGATAATGCTGTATATTAGCTTAAAAAGTGATTTTCCAGAGATAAGAAAATATTCCTACCTAGATCGATTAAAACAACCATACCCAATGAATTTTTAGTAGATAAAAATAGATATCTGGATTTTGTTTTTTGATTACCTACCTGCGATTTTTCTACTGTTTTTGATTTTTCTAGTTCAAATTTTCACCGTCGACTGGAACGCGTTCTCGGCGTTTCCATCAGTTGTTAAACAGAGAGAAACAACCGAATGGTAACTTGCAAAAAATCCGCAGTGAATGTTTTGGAAGTGGTCGCAACTACCCGTAGTCTATTGTCGATCTATCAAATTCTTCTGGTGTTCAGGGTACTAGTACCAATGAAAAATTAAGATTTCCATATTTCGTGGGGCAAAATCTGGAACCTCGTTTTGGATATTTTCAGGGACTATTATGAATATTGTTTGAGCAAATACTAACCAAAAGCTCTTTAGTGTTACGTCAAAGCCTATTCAATCAAATCATTTTCATCTCAAAGCATTTAATAAAAGTTTTTTTCCGTCAAAAGAATGTTCGTTTTAAAAAATCAGGACGATGACAAGGTGAAAAAAACTTACCCTCCCTATTTTTTATTGTGTTTTTTATGTTATTTTATGTTATTTGTTTTATTAAAAATTCAAAACCTTCCGAAAATTCTGTAAATAATGGTATTTTGGTGTTGGTATTTCCAACAGTTTTTGGAATAAAATGTTAAAAACCGCTAAAAGTTCGACGTTGAAACCGAAAAGATTTTTCCCAGCATTGGTACAAGTTACCTTGAATACCCTAACTAGTTTCACTGCTGCTGTAGATCAACATTCGATCGTAGACAGATGACAATTGCAACAACTCACTGGAAAAATAACACCACTGATTAAATTTTGATTTTGAATACAAACATTTTCAGTCAGTTTAAAAGGGATTTTATATTAAATACATCAGCGTGTTTAAAAAGCCTTCCCACAAGTAACATACCTTGATACTTCAAAATATACATGCATACAGCTAAGGTATCCACTGTACTTTCTCGAATGTAAAGGTATGAACACCACAATTTATCGGCATCTTTCATTCAAATAATTCAAATTCTTGATGCTTGTCTATCTTAATGCAATATTCAGATGGATCGTTCTTGAACTCAATAACTTGAATGTTCAATGAAATATTCACGTAGGAAAATAAAAGGAGCCAGATCAGTTCGGTGGGCATCGGAGCTATGAGAATCTTTGCTATACAGCTCAGTTCATTTCGTATGTATTCCCCATCCCAGCAGTTCCTTTTTACGTTTCATGATGGTACACAGGGATCTTTTTATGAGATGATGCTGCCTTAAGAGCATGATGGATACTACAAAAGAAAAGCACCTCGGTGAAGTTTTATTATTGTTGAATCTAAAGAAGCTCTTGGAGTATTCTTCAACCTGTCAATACGATGCACGATGCTGTGATCTGAAGCATTCTTGCTATGAGGAACTTTATGATTTAAAAATATTGACCCAAACTCAGTGCTTGTAAACATGCTGAACATAAGGCGCAGGCAACTGCTATGAAAATTAAAGGTCGGCTTTCTTACACGCGTCTGACCGCTGCGGCTGCGGCTCGCGTTCAGACGCATTGACTCCTTCAATGTATTTCATAATTATGTGGCCGTATTCCTACACGCGGCTGAGCCGTTGCGTCTGCGGCTGGCGGAGCGCGGCTGAGGCTGGACTGCTCGAGTGACCAGAGCCTAGCTGCGGCCGGGATATCCAAACCTTTATCGTGCATCTCCCTCTCTTCAAAAAAGGGAATCACAGGCGATAAATATGAATTACAGACTTCGCACTATTTACTTTTTGTCCTCCAGTGACTCCAGTTCCCTAGCTTTTTTCGAAGTGCTCAACATTTTTACGCCAGAGGAGGATGGGGTACTGGTGGGGCTTATAGAAAAAAAATGTTTTCTTGTATGATATGGTGGAGGAGTATACAAATTCAACAAAAAAAGAAAAAACATGGAAAACCCTTTCCGAACGTCGCAATTCACATAAACTAGCTTGTTCCCTCCTCATTCCTGGCAAAATCACCCTTTCCTCCTCTTCCTCTTCTTCCACGATCCACCAAGCCAATAGACCCCCCCCCCCCTTCCTTGACATTCTGAACAGTAGGTACTAAATGCTAGAGCCGCACGGCCGTTGCGTCCAGCGCGTATAGGAAAGCCTATTGCGCGTTCTACAGTAATCACCAAACTGATCTATTAGGTTTTTCCCCACAGATGAGTCATCGCGATGTGTCATCAATTAGCATTGTTAGAAAAGAGTGCCTATTGGTGCCATTTGCAAGGTAGGCCGTTGCCATGATACACATTTCAAAAGAAAGGGAAAATTGTCACGGTTTCCATACTAGTCATTACTTGAGTTACTTTTAGCCTGGTTGAACCAAAGACTTTGTAGGATATTCAGAAAATATGTAGTACTTTTAGGCTGGTTGAGCCAAAGATTCTTGTCTGCGCTATGTGAACTCAAGAGCCAGCCTCTGACAGCCCCTGATTGTTCATACGTACAATCTTAAACATGGAAAGGGATACTCGTTCAATTTTAGTTTAAGCAAAACCCAAAATAACAAATAAGTAAAAGAATCATCATTAAAACAGTGGACAAACATTTACAATATATAGGCACGGGATTGGCATGCATATTGTAAATATCACATCCTGACTTTTGTGCCAACGTACTTACTTATATTTCATGATGTATCATACACTTGTCTAACACAAATGTTTTCTGTTCCTTTCCCTTGTCTTTGTCTAATGTCTTGTGACTCGTGATCTTCGATTTTCATTTCGTTCACGCCATTCATTTCATCTCCCCTGTGTGTACATAATCCCGATCCGCCACATTTTTCGTTTTTCTTTGTCGTGTTCGTTTGTGTTTCCGTCTTTTGTCCGTTGTTTGCCGTGTGTGTCGTACACACAAAAAAAGGCTAAAGGCGCAGGTTGGAAGCGTCTAGGTCTCCACGGCAACCGACCAGGACCAAAGCTTTTGGCTAACCTGGTCACCCGGCTAGATCAGGGCGAGGCGAAGACGGAGGATGCCAAAGCACGTCGGAAGAGGCTGTACAGGCTGGCTTCCAATGCCAAGCCGCCGTTTCCTCACCAGCCGAGAAATTTCCACAATCACATCATGGAAAACAAAGAAGTGGTCAAAACCTTGTCTCTACTATCAACCTGCATCATCCCAATCAAAATGGTAAGTAAATACTTAGAAAAGTAAGAATGTAGGAATGTAGGTATGTGTTTCCCCGAAAGCTGAATTTTTCTAAGGGCACCTGAATGAAATTTTTTGAAATAGATACGCCTTTTAGCTTGGGGTCTATGAAAATAACAATTTTGGCTTCTCGTACGTTAGTCGCGTTCTATCTGTCTGATTGTGGTAAATTCCTTGTCCCAGAAATAACCATAAGAAATAATGGTCCAACTGAATTTTCAGTTTTGGTGCGGGGTGGCTCCTAGACAGTCCCTAATGAATTTCACTACCGAACCAATAGTATCTTTTGCCCGCGCACCTCCTAACGAGATTTTTCTCAAACATGAATTTCTCGAGATCTATTTGTCCGATTTTATTACAGTCCGATCAATAAAAGCCACGGTGACAAAGCGTAAATTCGTCAATATTGCAGCGAACAACTCAATCGTGCAACTTGTCAATGTAGAAAACTATCTACATGATCGTAAAAATCATGGTTCATAACGGGAAAATTAATCAGTGGTACTGATTAATCAATCAAGATTTCATTAACATGTTATATCTATAGGTACATGTTGTCCGGAAACCAATCAGCAATACTTTGATAATCGATTACGGAACTAATTTGCAACAAGTTTTCCCTGCTTGCACTTTTTTTACCCCACTCAAAATGCCTGTTAAAGCATGGAACATGCTTTAGCCATCACCTAACTGGGCAAAGACTTGAAGAAACTGTGGAAAGAAAGTACCGCAGGATTTTGCAATGACTTTCACTTACAACCGACCTGTTTCAAGAGAAATGTATCGCCGTTAGTTTTCATACCACGAAAATCGTTCACCATTCGTTGAAAAGCCCTCAATTTATGGGTAGATTATATACTCCTAAAACAGCTATAAATATGGTAAAAACCAACTTCGATTTAGCGGAGTTTTATTTATGTAGTTGGCTGGCATCGTTTTTACCAAAAAGTAATCAAAGGATCTTGTAACCTAGGCTTTTAGTTGCGATGTGTCTTCGACGTTTTAGATGTTTTCAATTTCTTAATCTTTCAATATCTTTGGGACATGAAATGATGAGCAATTTGAAAAGCAGGCCCATAAAGAGCTAAATTAAAACAACAGCCAACACATTCCTGAAAAAAGAAACATCAAACAAACAAAACACACCTAAAGCATGTTCCATGTTTCTTGATTCTTTTTTTCACTTTTAAATGTTTTTGTTTTTTGGTCATTGTTGCGGCACTAAAGTGGTCATAACTCCCTCATTTTCCATGCAACTTCAAATCTAATTACACCTTTGGAAATAGTTCAATCTACCATAATGTAGCAACATCATATTATGATGAGCTCTTGACCAGTACTTGAAATTGTACAAGAATACCTTTTGGTTTATTATTTACAATAATAAGCCTTTGGGATCGAGCAAGAAAAAAAATTTTACCCCCCCCCCCCCCCTCAAATGTTGTTTCTAATAAACTTGATTTTTGAAGGTGTGAAAGCAGTATGGTGTGGTAGGTACTACCTACCAATGGTTGGTAGGTAAAAAAAAGTTGGTAGGTAAAAAAACGCTGCAAATTGTTGCCCAAAGGTTTATTATTTTCTGTATAGATCACCCTTCTGTATAGATCCCTCCCTACCAACCGTAGGTACATACTACCTACGGTTGGTAGGGAGGGATCTACAGGGTGTCCCCGAAAACGTTTCCCCCCATGCTAAAATCGTCCAGGTAGTGGTAAAAAACCAAATTTTTTTTTAATCTTCATGATTTTTCTCAAGGATCTCAAATATGACAACGGTGCGCATTGCGCACGTGCGCAATCGTGCGCAACGCACACCAACTTGGTTTTTTCAAATGAGACCCCCCATTTTTTATTGCAGATTCGGATTCTACGTGCAATTTCATGATCATTTCACCCCTCAACCGATTTTTTCCGTTGCGCGCAACCCGCTCAGTGCGCGCTCAAAGATGCGCAACCGCAAGGTTGTGTCAAAATGTGCATGTACGAAGTACCTAAGTGTGATACATGATATTTTAGTATTTGTTTACGCTAAATCACGTAGTGATGTTAGTTTCTTGATTTTACTGCATTTTTATCAAATTATCGACGAAAAATGAACTTTTTTAAAAGGAAAATTGCATTTTTACTCATTAAGCATCTTCTGTGCCCATCCGTTAACTTCATCCTTGTTAAAAAATTGAAATTTATGTTTTGACATTTAAAAACAAAAAAACTCTCCGATCGCACTTAATTTATTGCAGTATTCTGGAGAACCTTGCTTCATAGCTACCGATATGTAGCTATGATTTTGTTTACTGGTTGCAGCGTTGCATTTTTTGTGATAAAAAAAAGTGCCGCGAAAAATTCCTTGACCCCCAGTTAAAAGACATATCAGATATGTCTGACATAGATTCTATGTCAAAACGATTGTTTATCACACTGGACTCTTCACTAGTAATTTCACAAGGACTCTCTACTTGTAATTTCTCGTAAAAAACCAGTCCTGTATACTTGAAAATCTTTTTTCGATTATCTTGGAAAAAAGTTTTTAAGTGGACAGGGTGGTTTTGCCCTTAAAAAATGCAATTTTCCTTTTTAAAAAGTTCATTCTTCGTCGATAATTTGATAAAAATGCAGTAAAATCAAGAAACTAACATCACCACGTGATTCAGCGTAAAAAAATACTAAAATATCATGTATCACACTTAGGTACTTCGGACATGCACATTTTGACACAACCTTGCGGTTGCGCATCTTTGAGCGCGCACTGAGCGGGTTGCGCGCAACGAAAAAAATCGGTTGAGGGGTGAAATGTTCATGAAATTTCACGTAGAATCCGAATCTGCAATAAAAAATGGGGGGTCTCATTTGAAAAAACGAAGTTGGTGTGCGTTGCGCACGATTGCGCACGTGCGCAATGCGCACCGTGGTCATATTTGAGATCCTTGGGAAAAATCATGTTAATTAAAAAAAAATTTTGTTTTTTACCACTACCTGGACGATGTTAGCAGGGGGGGAACGTTTTCGGGGACACCCTGTATATAGAAGGGTGATCTATACAGAAAATAATAAACCTTTGGGCAACAATTTGCAGCGTTTTCTACCTCAAAACTAAAATTTTGTTAATTTCTGTTTTTTAAACATTTTGATGATTTTTCCTGCTGAAATCAAAAGCTTCAAATTTCATCATCATCAGAGGCATGCTCAATTACATCAGATTTTCAACGGTTACCCATTTTTAGGTTTACTACTAGGAAATTTAAAGGGAAAAATGTTTGAATCCAAAAAAAGTGTTATTTCAGGAAAATTGAGTGTTTTTTCACATTATTCAAAGTGGGATGAAAAAAAGTTCTAGGAGCAAAAAGTTGTTGCAAATTAAATTAGAATTAAGTATTGCTGATTGGTTTAGGGATACCCTGTATATGACCACGTTATTATGTTTGAGGAAGCAACACTTTCCACCCAACTTGGTAAACCTTTTTTTTAATCATTAAGAGGGAATATTTGTTAACATTTCAGGAGCTACAAAGGTACGTCAACCAATGGAAACCCTACAAACTGTTGTGGAGTTCGGAGAGCATCTCTACGAAACGCGATGTGCACAGCGTGAGTCTTTTGGACTGCGAAATGGCCCTTTCGAAACACGTAGAGCTGGACAACAATCTACTCGCTGAAACTGATGTTTACATCGTGTCGCTGACAATCGCAGTAAATATAGGTCAGTACCGACCATTGTTTATTCCCGCTCTACTCAGACTCGTATACATAACTCGTGATAGTGTAATTAGGTTGTAACACTATCTGTAATGAACCTCCAACGACAAAAATAAATTCCATTTGGTGCATTTTTCAGCAGTAGGTTTAACAGAATATTTACATAAAATAATCGGACATGTAAAATTACTAATGTTGAATTTATTGAAACGAATATATAAACTGATTAATTTAATTAAACTGATAAATTCGCCGATGCAAAATTCAGTTTTTACGGTCATGTTGCTGGTTTTCTGAGTCAATAAACGGCAACACAATTGTAAGTTAAATTAACAGCATTTTAGCAAATTTTGCTGAAATCACTGATGTTGGTGTAGGGTCAGAACTTCTATTCCTCAGTTACAATGCTCAAATTCAATCGGGTAAAGGAGGGTATTGGCTCCAAGAATGTTATGCCTACGAATTTTGTCATTATTGAAAGCCACCATGATATAATACATTAAAATTATTGTTTATCGAACTGCAAGGAGCGTGGTGGTAGTGATTTATGGTTGTGGGTTCTTTATGGTTGATCCTTTCATATGAATGAGTATAGAGGAGAAAAAATACATTTAAATATGTAGGTTAAATAGGTACATAAAAATACATTTAAAAAATACATTTAAATGCTACTATACAGAACCATTCAACTGCTTATATTACAAATACGAATTAAACGGCTCCCGTTGCAAGAAAAGTAACATTATGCGGGTGCCGGAGGAGATACAATAAACAATGGGATTCAAAATGTGCCATCCTACATTATAACCCGCATAACGATTTATTTTTAGTAGATATATAAATGGTATCGGAACAGAGAAACAATAACGGATTCGATGAATAAACGAGTGAAATAAAATAACTTTTGACTGAATGGTAATTTAAACCTCTGTAATGGCCCTGTATTTTTCACTAGACCACCTCTTCTTAGTGAGTTCTTCTAAACAAAGAATTTGGGATGTACTGTGCTATGAGGCTGTGAAGACATTCAACACCATTATTAAATAGGAAGGAGCCTCATTATGAGTTTATCAAGCAAGTTCTGTTGTAAGTGATAATTATCCTACCCAAATCAAGTAGATACCTTTTCCCAAAAAATCGTAGATTAGAACCAAAAAAAATCGGTAGGTATTAACTGGACAAATTGTATCTACTTTAATACATAAAGAAATGAACAAAATTTGAAGTGGAATCAATCTAATTATGGCGTTTAATGTGACTTTTGGTTTATTATTTTCAATTACGTACCATTGGAATAGAACAGGAAATTTTTGCTTCCGAGTCTACCAAGGTAGCGGAAGCTTTGTTTTCACTTTTCAAAGCAAAAAAACAGTTCTCCAAAATCGGAATTTCCACTCGCGTTTTAAGTTTTAGACCTTCCTGAACAATTTTGGTTTCGTGTCTGTATGTCTGTGTGTCTGTCATGAATTCCTTGCCACAGCCATAACTTCTACAGTTCTCACCCGATTTCGATGAAATTTTCATGAATTGTGTGGGTTGGTGTGTAGATGGTACCATATGAAAATCATCACCCCCGGACTGATAGTAGCCGCTGCGCATGCGCAAACGTGAAAACCTTCTAACAGCCATAACTTCTATATTTTCCAACAATATTCAGAGATTGTGCAGATTGATTGTTGTGATAGTGGAAGGTACTTAAAGATTGATGTTTTGAGATAAATACTAGGCATCGGATCTTCTATACAATCGGGTTATGGATTCGAGGAAGCTACGTGCCACACCCACTTGGCGGACGTTTTTCAACTCCCCTAGTAGTTTAATGGTTAATGTTTCCTCATTTACCATGGACCGATTTTGATGAAATTTGTTATATGGGCTCCATTTGGGGTTTAATTGTGCCGCAAAACTTTTTGTTAGTGTCAGTCACTTCTGAAGATTGAAAAATTATGGATGACATTTTGAAAACGCCCTAGCTCAAAAAAATTGTTTTTTACCAATTTAAAATAGAATTGAGTTTTTAGAATCGGATGAGACCACCCTCTGTAGGACCAATCGTTCCCTCCCTATGAGAACATAAGGGATAACCTTAAAATAAATCAGAAACACGTGTATGAATCGCAAAATACTCTTCACTGAAGGAAATAATCCTAGTCCCCTTTCAAATTACAAATATTCAATTAATTGTTTATTTCCTCGAATTGAGTTTTATGTCGCATAGTTGTGCATCCGTAACAAACACAACCAAATAACGATGCTTTGCTGGTAGGTTCTTTCTGTATCAAAATAAACTTGATAGAGGAGCTTTCGCGAGAATATGGTTGGTAGACGGTTACAATAGCAAAGCTGTGTTCTTTGCTGGCGCGTCATCTATACAGAAAATAATAAACCTTTGTGTAATAATTTGGATCGTTTTCATGAAAATCTTTGAAATGCTAAATTCCTATACTTGAGGTAGTTTTCTACCTTGAAAAACAGGTACCCAGGTACTTCTTTATTAAAAGTACCTACGTACCATCTTGGCTGAGTGAATAAAACTGTATACAAAATCTAATCGAGATATCTATGGTACTTCAGATTTTCATGAAAATGTCAAAAATGAGCTAGTTATTTAACTAACTTCACCAGCTTTTGTTTTTTCATTCCACAACAGAAGGTCATTAGTGGTCATTCATTCTTCAATATTTAAATTTTGGATTCTATAGTGACAGGTATACTGTCGTTGGGAATGAGAAATGTAGGTACCTGCACCCAAAATTTTCCAGAAAATTTTCTTTAATACGCAAAACGAAAATTTCGAAATAGTACCTAGTAACTAACCTCCCTGCCTGGGTGCCCTTTTGCTTGCCTTTCATTCGTAAACATGGGGACAACTTATCGAAAGAAAAACCTGCTCGAGTTCATCTTCCATCACTATTTTGGTCAAGTTCCTCCGGTTTCTTATGGAATTTTGGTAGATGAAAGCTGTACTTGAAATTTATAAGATTTATTTCATTGTAAATAGAGCCATTTTGGGTCTTAGCTGCAGACCCATCTCGAGATCAGTTTTTTAGCCTCCTCGTATTCAGTAAGCTAGAACTTCTCCTTGAAATCATCTTTCATTCAGCAAGCTTTTGCTATAAATCGCAGCAGAACCAGCGTGTTCGTCTAGACAATCCAGAACCAGATTTTCCAAAATTTGAGAAAAGCTATCTAGATCTATCAAAATGGCTTAATTGTACAGATCTAGATTGGTCAAGATGTAGGAAGGCTAAATTATAGGCTTATTAAATGAATTCAATAAAATGAAGTTTCTACGTCGATTCCTATATTGAATATTTTGTTTGCTTTTGATTTAAAGGGATGAATTCGCTTTGCTTTTTGGTAATATACCACGCATCAAAAGCTGCATGGGGACAGAATGTCGATCCCGTTCCCGCCGTCGTCCAAAACGGAACCTACGCGTCTTTCGACCGAAGACTGACTGCCAACATCCTCTGGTTGTTGCCCAATGCGGTTTCTAAGTTCCCAGAACCGCTCAAAATCCGCAAAGTCAAATATACCACACTTGACGCCAGCGGGGCCAAAATGAACCCCGTAGGTGGCGCCATTGTACGGTTGAAGGCCGCAATGTCGAAGCCCAAAGTTTATATACAGCCGGAGCCTGGAAACAAGCTGAGGATTTCTTGCCATTTTGACTTGAGCAACGTGCGCTTAGCGTACCGCTTCAGAACGAAAATTCTCGGGAAAAATAAAGTCCGCATATTCAAATGGAAATTTGGACGGAGTAGCCACTTGACGATTGAAGCTGTACTCGAAATGGACAAACCCTGTTTGATGCACCTGAGACAGAAATCGTCTTACGGACTAGAACTCGCCAAGGGGAATGGAGGAATGCTGAAGGAGTTCCTCAGGAAATACATGATGCCTATTCTGGGGATGAGAATGAAGCAATTCTTAGTTCCTGTGAAATCTGTAATTGGTAAGAGAATATGCCACGACATAGCTGAGTGGAATGAACACAATAAAAGAAGCGAACAAAAAAGGCAAAGGAGAAGAGGTGCATGAGACTTGACCGTAATTTGTATTTTAGTATGAATTTACATAAACGATCATCAAGATTGGATATCAAGCCAGCAATATCAATATCAAGATCAGTTGGTTCATACCACCAATACGATTCTATGTTTTTACACAACCCATCCTCTTGTTTATTTTACCGAAATCAATAAATTTATCATTAAATCAGTTAAATCTTCTTTTTCCGATAATTGCAACCCCAATGGCTATGATCAGCAATATATCAATTAGAAAAAGCTGCAAATTATTACACAAAGGTTTATCAATTGTCAGTATAGATTACTCGTCTGCTTTGCCATTGTCACTACCTACCTACTTCACAATCAAGTTTATTTGGAATAAATAAACGCTTCACGCTCAGTTCGAAGAAATAAAGAGTAGTGGGTACTTTCATTAGGAAATCCGAACGGACATTAGGTCTATTTTGCGATTCACACTCGTGTTTCTGATGTATAATAAGTCCAAAACTTAAGTTCTTATAGGGACCGAACGGTTGGTCCAAACTCTAGGTGGTTTCATTCGATTCTAAAAATGCAAAGCTATATTAAATTTTCTTCTCAATTTTTTTTTTTTTTATAGTTTATAAAATTTATAAAAGCATTTAATGCTTTTATTTGGGGAGCGAACAATGTTTCGCTCCATGGTGCGATCCTGGGGCTGTTGTTGGTGTCGTTTTTTGGTTTATTATTTTCAATAATGAACCTTTGGAATCGACCAAGAAAAAAATTTTTTTAACACCCCCTCAAAATTTGATGGTTTACGTTTCAAGGTACGTAGAATCCAAAAATCGAATAAAAATTTGGCCGTCCGTCCGCCGTACGCGGCACTTTTGCCACTTAACATTGACCGATTTTGATGAAATTTGGTATGTAGGCTCCATTTGGGGTCTAGTTGTGCCCCGAAGATTTTGGTTGATGTAGGTCACTTCTAAGGGTTCCAAAATCAATTTTGAAATCGCCCTAACTCAAAAAATGTTGATATAAAGGTATGGTTTTTCCTTCAATTTAAGATTCTATAGAATTTTTAGAATTTTTTGAGACCACGCGGAGCTTTGTAGGACAAACCGTTCGCTCCCTACGAAAATTTAAGGGTTTATATTGGAATATATATATATAAATCAAAACACGAGTGTGAATCGCAAAAGAGGCCTAATCTCCGTTCAAATTAGAGCTGACCAAAATGCAATCGATGGTTGGTGATTTTGATTTTTTTTTTTTTTTTTTTGTGATTTTTTTCCATATTGGATGGTTGGTGATTTTGTAGACGAGCGATCTATATAGAAAAATAATAAACCATTGTGTAATAATTTGCAGCGTTTTTTCTATTGAGGGAATTTCCGTTTGTAGGAAGAGAGAAAGGTATATTAAATTGATGAAAAAACAATACCTTTATGTCGAAATCGATTGAGTTAGGGCGTTTTCAAAATGTCAGCCCTTATTTTTCAACCCTTAGAAGTGACTGACATCAACCCATTCGGGGACAACTAGACCCCAAATGGAGCCCTAACACCAAATTTCATAAATCGGTTTATGAAATTTGGTATTAGGGCTCCATTTGGGGTCTAGTTGTCCCCGAATGGGTTGATGTCAGTCACTTCTAAGGGTTGAAAAATAAGGGGCTTGGGAACTAAAGAAAGTGCACCGGACGGCGGACGGACGGCAAAATTTTTATTAGATTTTCTGATTCTTTGTACCTTGAAACGTATATCAACAAATTTTGAGGGGGGGGGGGGGTTGAAATCTTTTTTCCCGGTCGATTACAAAGGTTCATCATTGAAAATAATGATCCCAAAATATCAAGGCTCTTTAAAAACTAAGAAACGCCCTAAGTATAATCATCCAAACCTTTAGAATCGACCAAGAAAAAAAATTTGAATCCCCTCGCTCACCCTCGAAAATTGTTGGTTTACGTTTGAATGTACCATTTTTGATGAAAGACCGAAGACCGATTTTGATGAAATTTGGTATATGGGCTCCATTTGGGGTCTAGTTGTGCCCGAAGCTTTTGATTGATGTCAATCACTTCTAAGGATATAAAAAAAGGGCTTTAATTTTCAAAACACCCCAGCTCAAAAACTTTGGATATGAAGGTATTGTTTTTCTACAATTTAAAACAGGATTGATTTTTTAGAATCTAATAGGACTAACCACTCGCTCCCTATAAGAACTTAAGGGTTGGTCTTACGATAATTCAGAAACACGAGTGTGAATCGCCAAAAAGTTCTATTTTCCGTTCAAATATTAGGTGGCCAAAATGCGATTGCTGTTCGGTTCTTCGAGTTGTAGTTTCTTTTGCGTCCAGCCAGTAATCAAATTTCCTAATGAAGGCACCCACAACTCCCTATTTCGTCGAATTTAATGTGATACGTTTATTTCTTCAAAATAAAATCGCTTGTGAAGCGAAAATATGGTTAGTAGGTCAAAGCCAGGGCAAAGCTGTGTTCTTTGCCGACGGGTGGTCTACACAGAAAAACGCTGCAAATTATTACACAATGGTTTATTATTTTTCTATATAGATCACTCGTCTACAAAATCACCAACCATCCAATATGAAGAGAAAAAAAAGAAAAATCAAAAAAATCAAAATCACCAACCATTGATCGAATTTTGGTTAGCTCTAATTTGAACGGAGATTAGGCCTCTTTTGCGATTCACACTCGTGTTTTGATTTATACATATATATTTCAATATAAACCCTTAAATTTTCGTAGGGAGCGAACGGTTTGTCCTACAGAGCTCCGCGTGGTCTCAAAAAATTCTAAAAATTCTATATAATCTTAAATTGAAGGAAAAACAATACCTTTATATCGAATTTTTTTGAGTTAGGGCGTTTTCAAAATTTCAAAATTGATTTTGGAACCCTTAGAAGTGACCTACATCAACCAAAAGCTTCGGGGCACAACTAGACCCCAAATGGAGCCTACATACCAAATTTCATCAAAATCGGACAATGCTAAGTGGCAAAAGTGCCGCGTACGGCGTACGGCGGACGGCGGACGGCGTACGGCGGACGGCGGACGGACGGCCAAATTTTTATTCGATTTTTGGATTCTACGTACCTTGAAATGTAAACCATCAAATTTTGAGGGGGTGTTAAAATTTTTTTTTTCTTGGTCGATTCCAAAGGTTCATTATCTAATTATATAAAACGCCAACCGTACGTACGTACGTATGCACGGAGGGGTCGTGGCAGAGGGAGAGTTGTAGGCTGGAGGGGTTGGGGGCGGGAGGAGTCGGAGGCGAGAGGAGTCGGAGGGGTTGGGGGCGGGAGGAGTCGGAGGCGAGAGGAGTCGGAGGGGTTGGGGGCGGGAGGAGTCGGAGGCGAGAGGAGTAGGAGGGGTTGGAGGCGGGAAGGGTCGTGGGCGAGAGGAGTCGGAGGGGTTGGGGGCGGGAGGAGTCGGAGGCGAGAGGAGTCGGAGGGGTTGGGGGCGGGAGGAGTCGGAGGGAGTTGGTGGCGGGAGGAGAGTCGGAGGAATAGTCTTTGCCTGCTTTTAGTAGGCTTTTCAGCTAGTTGAAAATAATAAACCAAAATGATAAACCTTTGTGTAATGATTTGCAGCGTTTTTTAATGGAGCCACGGAATTTGAGCTGATTTGAATGAACGACGAAATTCAGAAGATAGGTGCGTACTAAAAATTGAGCCAGATAATTCCGCAAAACATTCGAGGAATCAATAAATGCAAATATTGGGATTTATGGATTTTACAAGGATTTAAGACTAAATGACACTACGTTTTAGTGAAATTCTGAAATAAAAGATGTCAGCACATGCGGGGCAAAATTTGGTTTACGCCGAATTTGAGAACAGAAAGGGATGTTTTAAAGCTGGAAACGGATTACTCTTCATGATTAGTTCTCGGATTAAAAACTGTGCAAATTATTTTTGTTCATTTACAAGGAATAACAAAGACTATTGACTAAGAATTAGTCTTTATGAATTAGCTGTGTCGTGACCCCCTCCTCACATATTTTGCAAATAAAGCAGAGGAATGTTGGTAAATTGAGGAGACCAACAGTAACTTGTAACGTTCGACAATAGAGGCGCCAGCCTCCCTTCGCCACTCGCCGATCTCAGTAGTAGGTATGCAAGGGCAGCCCCAGGTAGCATTCTATCAGTAGGTACTCATTATAGTCGAATTCAAGACTAGACTGCTGCATGCCTTGACTCCACCCTCCTCGATCATTCAATGGTTTCAGGCTGGGTGGTCCATTCTACCAAGTCAAATTTTCCCAATTTACTAAATTTACTTTTCAAAGTAGTCAGAAATAGGGCACCCCATAAGTTGGTGTGCAAATTAGCACTGCAGGTGAATTATCCCACGAAATCATGATTTTCAAGACCATGTTGACAGCATTCGAAATTAACAATCATACTCGTAGCTCCTTACATTGTTCGTTCAAGATTTTTCGCTTTTTCACACGTCGTTACCATTGCCCTTCTGATCAGATCATGATCATAGCAAAGCAATTGCCTTATGAGCAAACAACAGTCCAAATTCGAGCAAAATCAAAAAATCTAATAGAACGTGAGAAATAGTTTTCAAGAAATCACGCGTACGCAATCGCAGAGCCTGCTATTCGTTCTATTCGATTATTCACAAACCCAAAACGCTGATAATTGTTACACAAAGGTTTATTATTTTTCTGATAGATCACTCGCCTACAAAGAACACAACTTTGCCATTGTCACTACCTACCAACCTAATTTCGCTTCACATTCAAGTTTAATTTAATAAATGAACGGAAATTAGGACTCTTTTGCGGTCCACACTCGTGTTTTTGATTTATCGTGAGCCCAACCCTTGAGTTTTCATAGGGCCAGAATGGCCCCACAGAACTCCGGGTGGTCTCATTTAATTCTAAAAATTCAATACTATCTTGAAAATTGATGAGAAACAATATCTTTATATCCAATTTTTTGATTTACTTGAAATTTTTTAGGGTGTTTTCATAATTTCAACCCTTAAAAGTGACTGACATCAACCAAAAGCTTCGGGTCAAAACTAAACCCCAGATGGAGGCCATAAATCAACTTTCATCAAAATCGGTCCATGGGATCTAAGTATAGTGCCGCGTACGGCGGACGGTATATTTTTTTTCGATTTTCGGATTCTACGTACCAGAAACCTTCTATTCTCTAGACCTTCTATCACGACTTTTACCAAGAGGGTTAAACCAACAAGTTTCGGTGTTTTTCACCTTCTATACCGACTTTTTCCATGAATTGGAGGTAGAAATGAGCCAAAGAAGTGGTCGTTTCTCTCGAGTAATCTAACAAGTTTCGGTGTTTTTAACCTTCTATACCGACTTTTTCCATGAATTGGAGGTAGAAATGAGCCTTTGAAGTGGTCGTTTCTCTCATCTAAATCAACAGGTTTCGGTTTTTTTATCCTTTCTACCTACTCATCTCGACTTTCTACAAGAATCGGAGGTAGAAATGTTTTTTTGAAGTGGTGGTTTCTTGAGTTTTCCGTGACTTCTACTCATTGGATATCGATGAAATGCTCTTCTTTTAGTGTCCCAGCTCATAGTTTCCTCCCAAAATGAATAAAATCGTGTAGTAAGATTGTGGGATATATAAGTAAATTCACGGGATGCTCTCCGTCCTACGTAGATCAAATTGAATGGAGACAGTCTTGATGCTTAATCACCAATAATGTGGCGATCAATCTAGTTGTAATGTAAATTCCAACAATCCCTGACAATGTCACAAGAATATTCTAAAACTAAAATTGTGGAAGTTACCGCAAGAATAAGTCACGATCACACACTGATATAATGTATGTAAAACTGAATAATCTATGACTGGAGAAGAAACTTAGATTTCGAAGACAAAATTATATCTTCTATTATAAATTATAACAGAATAATTCCATTATTTTCAGAGCAACTCAAACTGGCTCTGACTTTGGAAATAAAGCAAAGCACCTACAAAATTGGTCAAATAATACGGAAGAAATACCAACGGGAAATGGATTACGTATATGCAGTTATGAGTGAAATGGAAAGAAAGGTAGGATAACTCGGAATTTGGGAGATTTTTTACGTACGCAAAACCTCTTATGTTTTACCTACCTAACGAACGGTAATAATGGTAGGTATGAAGGCTTATCTATTTTATCTTCAATTTCAGTTGGATCGACCCATTCGTGATTTAGACGATGTGCGAATGGTTATGGACAATTTGAAAAAGATACGAGACCAGGAAGTCGATATTGAGCTGAAAATCGAACCTATTGAGGTGATATTCATAGTAACGAAGTAAATGATCCACACTAACAAACTTAATTAATGGGGTAAAGTAGGTGCTTTTAGGTACGTAGGTAACTTCCTACTTCTTACAATAAGGTACATCGGGTTAAGTGGAGCCCCTGTTTTTATTAGCTCGACTTTGATCCATAATTTTGAAGCGATTTCGTTCAAATCACACGGTTGACGCGGCAGCTTCTCGCCACCTCAGTCGGTAGCAGTTCGTTCCTCGTTTTGGGTCAGTATTTCACGAAATTGAAGATGCAAAAACTTTATAAGTTGTACCTAAATTTTAAATTTTAAAGAATTTTAGAAATTCATTAGTGCAACAGAGAAAAATACATGGTAAAAACCTTTAATTCAGTTATAATTGTCCAATAAAATGAAGCTAAACTTGAAATTTTCAAGGATTTTAGAAATTCATTAGTGCTTGGGGATATAAAAACTGAGAGATTGCCGCTGGAATCATCAAAATTAAACAATAATTGCCACAGAAATATCGGAAAAACCGTTTATTCAGTAGTTTTTCCCATTTTTCTTTGGCAATTATTGTTCGATTTAGATGATTCCGGCGGTAATATTTCAGTCTGTCAATTCCCTAGGACCGTGCACTAATGAATTTCTAAAATCCTTTAAAATTTCAAATTTAGTTACAACTTTTCAAGTTTTGCGCCTTCAATTTCGCGAAATACTAAGAACGAACGGCGACCGGCTGAGACCCGGGGTGTCTGAAAAACTTTACGTTGTTATTTTTAATCTAAACTAGACCTCATTCTGAGAATTTTGACACCAACCGCGACCTTCTAGCGTTAGAAGACCTTTTTCTATGATTTTTCAAAATTTCGAATTATTATGATGTCACAATTGGCTGGTGGGTCCCGCCCAGGCAGGAGGGGCGTGTGACGTCAGAATAATTCGAAAATGAAAAATCAGAAGATCTACTCATCCAAAAAGAGTGTGCTGGTGTCAAAATTCTGAGGATAAGTTCTACTTTCGATTAACAATCTTTAAAAACATCGTGCGCACACCCCAATTTTATCAGTTTGAGTTATATCATTAAGTAACATTCTCATTATTTACACATTATTTACAGGTACATTTATTAGATTTACGATTTTGCTTCCGAGTCTACCAAGGTAGCGGAAGCTTTGTTTTCACTTTTCAAGGACGAAAAAAAAAAGTTCTCCAAAATCAAAATTTTCACTCGCGTTTTGCGTTTTAGACCTTTCTGAACAATTTTGGTTCCGTGTCTGTGTGACTGTGTGTCTGTCTGTATGTCTGTCTGTCTGTCATGAATTCCTTGTAACGCGCATAACTATACTTACGAAGTTATTGTTCGATTTCAATGAAATTTTCAGGGATTGTGCGGGTTGGTGTGTAGACGGTCCCCTATGAAAATCATCATCCCCGGACTGATAGAAGCGACTGCGCATGCGCAAACGTGAATTTCCTTGTAACGGCCATAACTTCCACATTTCCTACCTGATTTCGATGAAATTTTCAGGGATTACGCGGATTAGGTTGTAGATGGTACCCTATGAAAATCAACACCCCCGGAATGACAGTAGCCACTGCGCATGCGCATACGTAAAATCCTTGTAACAGCCATAACATTTACATTTTTCATCCGAAATTGATGACATTTTCTAGTAGTGACCAGATTAGCGTGTAGATGGTCCCCTATGAGGGTAGTGAAAGGTACTTAGAGATTGGTGTTTTCAGATTAACTACTATGCATCGGATCATCTATATAATCGGGTTATGGATACGAGGAAGCTATGTGCCACACCCACTTGGCAGACGTTTTTTATATTACGATGCTTTCATCATGTTTACAGGAGATCAAAATTCACTAAAATTATTTAAAAACGTAAAGTAAAAAATACTTGGTGACCCCCTACCTTAAAGTCCAACAGCTCTCGTTTCTTCTTCACGACACGAGGTCTATCAGAATTTTGCTTAAGTTTTGGCTGTTTTAAACATTTTCTATCATAACTGTTTTAAACCATTTTCTAAACACAACTCCACAGCTTGAAAATTGAGGACACCAGTTTGTTGATTTTCGTACCGGAACAAGTGGTGATAACAAGTTGTGATAACAAGTTGTGATAACAAATAATGTAAATAAACAAATCAAATGTCCCAACTCATCAACCGCAACCGGGTTCATCGTGCCCATGGGGATAAAATTTTCAATCTTCAACTACCCAGATTTTTTGAACTACTCGGGGTTTTTGATGACTCAACATACTTTTGACTACTCAATTTACTACTAATCATTCATCTCACCTCTTTACTACTACTCATTCATTTACTACTCATTTGACTACTCAACATACTTCGGAACCTGCTCCGAACAGATGGTTGGAAAAGACCTATCCCCTGGGTCTCAGGGACAACCATGGACAGGGACAACAAAGAACAAATCAAACAACAAGTCAAAGTCAAATCAAGTCAAATCAAGTCCAGCAACCTATCACCACAGAGTAGAAATCAAAATAACTATCAACAAATTGAACTAGAATTTTTTGCAGAATTGTTCTTTTATTTTTTATTATTAGTACTTTTTTATTATGCACCTGAAATTGATGCAACAACAAAGAACCACAACGTTCAAAATTACCTACTTTTCTAGCCTTTGCCCTGAAGTAAGTCGTGTCACCCTTCCCTTAAAACACAACGCAAATGACTACTTAAGCTTTCCCCACCGCCAAACACAAAAAAAGAAGTAGAAGAAGTTTCCCCGCCTAATTTTTTATCTTGTTCTTATCAGTGTAAACAGTCTGGTGGTCCAGTTGGTGATTTTTTAATTTCATGATCTTTCTTGCATCTTGTGTTTTTGCGTTTAATGTCAGATAGATAACCCCAATGGCCACGCGAAGGAACCTTCAGGGCCACATGAAGAGAAAAGAAGAAGAAGATGTCAGATAGATATACATTTGTGCATTGTTTTTACTCGGGTTTGCATACCAGTTAAAGTCGAGGTTAGTGTGCTGGTTTACGATAAAAATGGTTTTTGTGTGTAGAATGATTTTGGCCATTGAACTACCTGTGGGCAAATCTATTGTATAAGCACAGGTAAGGAGATAAGTAAGCCTTAGTCGAAGGCACTTACATGATTTAAGTGGTATTTATTTTGCAACAAGAATAATATATTGTTTTCAACAAATATGACAGCCAGTAGGAACATAAGTTGGACTGGTGCTCATCGGGGATCGTGAGAGGATAAATCTTCTCCATGGATAAATCTTCTCACACAAGGTTTTAGTTCTGCTGCCATGTATTAGGTACTGCACCTCGTGTTAAACACTGACTCTAACAACTGATAAGCTGTTGCAATCCTACTATCGAACCACGGCTCACTAAACAACAGCAAACTGTATGTCAAATGGGTATCTATGAAGCACCGATCGGTCAATTATTGCTGGTTTTCTCGTGACATCATAGACGATCGATAATAATTATGATTCGAATAATTGAATATTAATTAATAATAATTACTTACGCCCTAGCCTTATTATAGTGTTTTTTTCTTCTGATAGATAACTATGTATCTAGGAATTTCACAATGAGGAATTTCACCGAATTCTGTTTGCATTTTTCCTGAATAGTTAATGGTGTGGGATAGATGAAAATCGGGCTGATTTCGGAAAATAAGTCTCCTGTTATTTTTGGGAGACAATCAAAATTTTTTATTTCAAAACTAACCGGGAAAACGGACGTGAAGCAGGAACGCTCGCTGATTGGGCTGTTCGGATCGCCGTCTCCTCCCAGTGTTGCCCATTGGGACGACGAAATCGTGTTTTCTAAGAGGAAAGTTATCAAACAAAAACAGGGGAAACCTAATTTTCCCCATCTTGCTTTTTCTATTTTTTTATTCAGTTTTTCGAAACTTCACTGTTTCGTGAAATTTTGCATCTGGGGACTATAGATTTCTCGATCTCAGCGCTTCAAGCGGCCGTAAATGAACTATTCAAGGATGACGTCATTTTCCCGTTTTTTTAAACATTCGTATTTTCTACACTGTTTTGTTTATTCGTAAATTAGGAAGTACGGGCTGAAAGTTTGCTGTGGGGGGTTTTTCGAGGTGCTGAATCCGATTTTGGGGTCAAAAATAGGAAATTCCGACATGGTGAAATTCCTCATTCAGGTGCTCAAAATCTAGATAGCAACCTTAAAAAGAACTTGCCTTATTTCCTATGGCTCTTTATCAGAGCAAAGGGCCTCGACAAAGGATCGCCAGCGAACTCTGTTCTGAGCCAGGCTCCTCAACTGACCCCAGGACTTCCCAGCCATCAGAGCCTCCGCTTCCACGCTTCTGCGCCAGGTTATACGCAGCCTTCCTTGTGGATTCAAACTGAGTGCATGCTGCTTGACTGCATCGTGCTCCTTGCGGAGAGTGTGCCTCATCCAATTCCATGTCCTTCTTCTGATCTGGGGGTTGGCTCTCTTTCATAGGTTCATTGGGCCAGAAGATGCGGAAAATCCTCCAGAGACATTGGTTGATAAACACTTGGAGCTTACTCATTTCGCTCTTCATGACTCTCCAAGTCTCACAACCGTACAGGAAGACTGCCTTGACGTTTGAGCTGAAGATTCTCAGTTTCGTGTTGAGTGTGATCTCCCTAGCGCGCCAAACTGGGTACAGCTGGACAAAAGCAGCGTTAGCCTTGCGGATTCTCGCTGCTACGTCCTCAGTTGTGCCACCCTTCTTTGTTACTACACTGCCCAGGTATGTGAAGGTTCCAACGTCCTCGATCGTCGTTCTATTTACATGGAGGGAATGGTTGGTAGAAATGTTGACTCGCATGGCTTTGGTTTTGCCGGCGTTCACCTTCAGTCCATAATCTCGAGCTATGGATTCCAGGTCTGCAAGCTTGTCCCGGATGTCTTGGAACCTAGATGCCAGAAGACAAATATCATCTGCAAAATCTAGGTCCTCGAGCCTTTGGGTGAGTGTCCACTGGATCCCTCTATGCTTCCCCTGATTCACCCTGCGCAATACCTCTTCCATGGCAACCAGGAAGATAGTAGGTGAAAGGATGCAACCTTCTTTCACACCTGACGTCACAGATAGGGGCAGACAAGTTATTAAGAAGAACTAAACGAACGTTTCTAGGCTGCTCGCGATCACTATGTTTGTGTAATATTATTAACGACATGGAAAACCATCAATAGAAATTATGGGGATGGTAATTTAGTTAACTCATCTTTTTGTTTTTGGTTTTTAGGAAGCTTTCAACATCCTCACTCGATATGAACTCCCAGTGGATCGTGAAGTTTTGGAGCAGGCAAGTATAAACTTGAAGTAACTGACGTGGATTATAGAAGTCATGGAATGATTAGCACGCTGTGCTAATAGCATATCTATTTACTGAAATTCTGCCACATATCGATCACCATAGTTTTCCTATTTCAGGTGGACAATCTTCGATACACATGGCAGCAGCTCCTTGGACGATCCATGGAAGTCAACACGCTGCTCCTGGCAATGCAGCCACATTTCCAGGAAGAGCTACAGGCTAATCTCACCAAGTTCAGAGAGGACAGCGAAGACTACGTGGAACAGTACAGAAATTGTGGACCTATGAGTCCAGGATTGTCCCCACGTGAAGCTAGCGATCGTCTCATTCTATTTCAGGTCGACTATTTATTGCTAGATATTAATATGCAATATGCAATGCTATGTTGAATAATAGAGAGTTCCTAGTAGGGTCGATCCGGCGTGCCGGAACTGGATCGTCCGCCATGTTTTCAATACGGCGCGCCGGATTGCCTCCTAGTGACGTATTCGACCGTAACAATACCGCACCGTATCGGATACGGCGTGTTCTTATCACAATTCGGCGCCGGATTGAGAGCATGGAAGAAGTATATTCTTCCATGTTGAGAGTGTGTGTGTAATACGTCACGCCGTATCAAAAACCATTAGGAACTCTCTATTGGCTGAGTTTAGTTGTAACTGTAGCATATAACGTCCATAGCATGAGATACGGCCAACAACTTTGTTTATCTTGAAGCTTGTACATTATTCTAGAATCGCTTTGATGGGATGTGGAGAAAATTGCAAACTTATCAAAGTGGAGAAGAGTTATTTGGTTTACCTACAACTGAAAGTCCAGAACTTGGGCAGATCAGGAAAGAGCTCAATCTTCTTCAGAAATTATACAAGCTGTACAATGATGTTATCGACAGAGTTAGCAGTTACTACGATATTCCTTGGGGAGAGGTGAACATTGAAGACATCAACAATGAGTTAATGGAGTTCCAAAACCGATGCAGAAAACTGCCCAAGGGCCTGAAGGTAAAATTAGGCATTTTCAACGCATTGAAGTTGTTTATCTAACAAAATTCTTTGTCGAATTATGCGTAATTGGACGTATTTTTAGGAATGGCCGGCGTTCCATGCGTTGAAACGGACCATTGATGAATTCAATGACATGTGCCCCCTACTCGAACTTATGGCCAACAAAGCCATGAAACCTAGACATTGGCAGCGAATAATGGAAGTCACGAAGCATCATTTCGACTTAGAAAGTGAAGGTTTCTGTCTCAAGAATATTTTGGCGGCTCCTCTCCTGAAGTACAAAGAAGATATAGAAGTAAGCCTTTTTCCATTGGAATTTTGAAATTTATCCCACCTCAAAGAAACGCTGTACCGCAAAGAAAAAGAGTTGAAGGATGAAGAGTTGGTTGGAGATGAAAACATACCTCAAAATTACAAAACATTTAATGTTTTATTTAATAATTAGTATTTAATTTAATAATTAGTATTTTATTTTATTAGGTAGGTACTTTGCTACCTATCGTTTGGGTATCTAGAGAGGGCTTTGGTCAATTTCTGTTTGAGGTGATTTGGGTGTGAAATTTTCCTTGTTTTCCTTTAATGGAGCATTATTGTTGTCATTCAGTTTTTTTTAAGAAAAATTGGAAGAAGATTTATTAGAGATGGCTAGGTACTCCATTCATTGAAAAAAATTGAGTACAAAACTAAGTAAATGTTTTTATTTATTTATTGGTTTGTTTTGATTTTTTCTCTACGTATCACTTATCTAATTTTAGGTACCTTGTTTCAAGTTACCAATCAGTATTTGGTTTTTCAAGTTCATGAATATTTGTATTTGAAGTTTACCAATTAATTATGGAAAATAGAGGCTAACTGGTGTCTATGTATTTTCCTTTCTTTTCCAATCAATTTGATCCAACAACAATGCATCAGTCATTGATAATGCTCATCATTCATCGAAATAGGCGTAGGTATCTACTAATATGGGAATAAGTGTCAATGAAATACCTAGGTAGGTACACCAACTTCTTGAATCATAATGGAACAACAAACAGGAGACACACACAAACATAAACTGCTAAGAAAACAACGTTATGAATCAAAACTCGGTCAAATAACGAGTAAAACACCTAGAATAGGACAATTAATAAACACAGCAGGAAAAAAATCCTTCCTGTCTGGTGGCAAAATTCGAAAACAGCGTGAAAACGCGGGAGCTGGTCGTACGACAGCACCACGCACGAGTAAGGATGCAAGGAGGGGGTACCCAGCCGGACCTGGTTGTGATGCTCGAGTATCCTGACGTCCGGACGGTCGTCAAGGCCATTGTAAGCCTCCACACACCACCCAACGCCGTCTCATTCAGAGGAGGGGGACGCCTTTTGGCTACCCCCTCTCCTGAAATCCTTGGTTGGGTCATCCTGTGTGTGGGCAGCTTTAATCCTCCCCTCACCACGCACCAATCTTAAACTATATACATACACCCCAACCCCTTCCACCGCCCGCTGTAACGCATTTTCTTAAAGCTTTTTTCGTTTGTGTGCCAAAGCGAATACATAAAATGTCAAAGTCGTCATTATTTTAGTTCGTGGTTCTGGTATCTTTCTGTAATGACAATATCATTTTTTCTCTAGGATATTTGCATATCAGCAATGAAAGAAAAAGACATTGAAGCAAAATTGAGGCAAGTTACTAACGAATGGTCTGTTCATGAGCTTACCTTCATGACTTTTAACAACAGAGGTGAGCTTCTACTCAGAGGCGACACAACAGCTGAAACTATTGGGCAACTTGAAGACAGCCTTATGGTTCTCGGATCTTTACTTTCGAACAGGTAGGTGCAAGTCCCAGATGACCTAATGGGGTGCAACTTGCACGTACCCAGTGAATTTTTCTGAGTCTTTAACCTAGTAAGATCTATATGACACCAGTGGAATTGATAAAAGTAAATATATGAGAAATATATATTCCTAGGTGTCGGTACATTTAAAGCTGCGTCCACACTTGCAACATTCGGCCGCTCAGAAACTTGCTCTGATCCTCGCTCCGATCTTCTGTCCCGAACATCGCAGCGCTCCAAACCTCGCTCCGCCCATATAAAGCTCACCCCACTCCGAACATTTCTTTGATGCAAGATGAAAAACCGCCAATAGAGCGATCGGACTGCGCTCCGATCCTCATTCCTTTGAAGTTTTGCCGCCCCAAACACGCCAGAGGATCGGAGCAAGGTTCGGAGCGGCCGAATGTTGCAAGTGTGGAATCTCTTGAAGAACACCTTGATCAATCATGTGTGGGAGTGATGAGTCCCGACATGACCCATAGCTGCAGATTCGTTTTGCTTGGCAGGAGTGCATCTCAAAACCGTTGTTTACATTTCAGGTATAACGCGCCGTTTAGGAAGCAAATTCAACAGTGGGTTTCTGACTTGAGTAACACCAATGAAATCCTTGAGAGGTGGCTGTTGGTTCAAAATCTCTGGGTGTATTTAGAAGCGGTATTCGTTGGCGGTGACATCGCTAAACAGCTTCCGAAAGAAGCCAAAAGATTCAGCAAAATTGACAAATCTTGGCAGAAAATCATGCAAAGAGCGCATGAAACGCCAGGAGTGGTCTCATGTTGTGTGGGAGACGATATGCTGAAGCAGCTTCTGCCTCACTTGCAAGAACAACTAGAACTCTGTCAGAAATCTCTCAGTGGGTAAGTAAACCACTGGAGTCGTATTTGAAGAATTATTATTAATTTGTTCATTCCACACATTAGGTGTTCATATCGTACCTAGAAATATAAAGTTGGTTACATTATACAATCTATGGAAAAAACGTGATGAATATCCATGGATATTTCAGCAAAAGGGATACCTATTCTCTGTTTTCAGATATTTGGAGAAGAAGCGAATGATGTTTCCTCGGTTTTTCTTCGTATCAGACCCAGCCCTACTGGAAGTCCTTGGCCAAGCATCGGATTCCCACACGATCCAAAACCACTTATTATCAATTTTTGACAACACTCGATACGTCAAATTTCATGATATAGAATACAATAAGATGACAGCTATAATTTCTTCTGAAGGAGAATCTATTCAGGTTGGTTCTTGTTCTTTATGAAAGTGTATTTGTCGAAATTTCCCAATTTACGTTTTGTGGGTCATTTCCTCTCTCCTCTGTTAAGTGTACAGCTTATCGTTAGGCATGACGCTCACAAAATAGGCTTTACGCTAGTGTTCCAAATATATTTTGTTCACACAGCTAGAACGAGCTGTGCGTGCAGAAGGGAGTGTTGAAACTTGGCTGACATCTTTGCTACAGTCTTCCCAAGGGTCTCTCCACGGCATCATCAGAAATACCAACACAGCCATCAACGATCCAAACTTCAATCTTCTCACATTTTTGGACAAAATACCTGCCCAGGTATGAACATGAAATTTCAAGCCTAGGTAGTCTATCGTGCTTATTCCAAACAGCAGCTTCGAGACTTAAGACGGTCATTGAATCAGAATCTCATCAATAAGTTATTTAATTTGAAGATATAAAATAGCCATAGTAACTCCTGGCATGTGTCTTTCTAGATTGGAATCCTTGGTATCCAAATGATTTGGACTAGAGACGCCGAAGCAGCTCTTGCGCTTGCAAGGAGCGACAAGAAGATGATGCCCGATACCAATAACCGATTCTTAGAGCTGCTCAATACCCTCATCGATCAAACCACTAGAGATTTAACCAAATTGGAAAGGATCAAATTCGAAACTCTCATTACGATTCATGTTCATCAACGAGATATTTTTGATACATTGGTTCGGCTTTGTGTCCGATCAGTGAATGATTTCGAATGGTTAAAACAGTGCAGGTTTTATTTCAAAGATGATTTGGATAAAACTTGGATATCAATAACAGATGTAACTTTCACATATCAGAATGAATACCTTGGATGCACTGATCGCCTGGTCATCACACCACTTACTGACAGGTATAGATGATTGACCTGTTACATTGTAGGGGTAGACAGTAGATGGATATTATATCAAGGAGAGGTTAGACCTTCATTTTTGGTGCTTTGTGAACAGGAGAGTCTAGCCCCCAGAAAGTGTTGTCAGGTTTCAGTGCTACCTACCGCCACTTCAATGAACTACCATTTCTGATATCAGGTGATCACGGTTATCCTAAGATTACAATGTAGCGATGTACATGGACTTAGTCGACTCGAGAACATTTATTTTTACTATAATAATACTTTCTGCTTGATTCGTCACTCCGAAACACAAAAATGCTATAACAAATTCCTTTTCCTCGCAATTCAAAAAGGCAGGGAAGTAAAGCCGCCAAACTTAGAAATTAGAGAGTGGTAAAATCGAGGTAAGCCTACTCTTCAGAAATGCCTCTTGACCACGCTCACATCGAGCTGAAAAGGATGGTAGTTTGCTGAAGTGGCGGTAGGTAGCGCTGAAACCCAACAATACTTTCTGGGGGCTCGACTCTCCTTTTGTGAACCACTGCCATTGCTGATCTAGAGAACATGATTGGAGTAATTGAAGTTAAGATGGAAATCTTATCACACAACTCGAATGAACAATTTATTTGGGAATGTTTAATAGGCTGCTATAGGATTCCCCCTCATGTCGTGAGAAAAGCAGACTTTAACATATCTATGAAACTGTTTTAACACAATCATGCTGATATCTCGATGTTGAATGTCTTCTCCCGAATTGCAATTACCCTGAAGAGTCCTTCATAAGGGCGCTGCAGAAAAGCCTTTGGTCTGTCCAGGGGATTTTGGGGATGCAGGTGGTATGGATTCAACGTGCAATGTTGAAGGTCCAAGTAGGAAGTCAATAGAAACCCCAACTAGGCTCCAAACATCCCTAATCTACGTGCCAAGACCCATTATCGATCTTTCTGTAGTTACGAGTACAGCGAGATCTTCGCAAGGTCCTCGCATAAAATTCTCTCATCCGCGCATAAAACGAGCAGGGTCTTTCCTCTCCTTTCAAAATGAGTATTTCTTTGAGCGGAATTGAGCAAAAATGCCCATGTGTACTGATATTTTTGAATAATTTACTGCGTAGGATTGTCTTTCAAGTTTCTATGTTTTCTTGAATATCCACTGAATATCCCTCTTTTACCTCTCTCAGGTAGGCTAACCCCCTTGGATCATCCCATTGTAGGGGGATTCTTGAGTTAGAAGAAGTGCCCTTAACCCCAGTTGAGCTGGAAGAAAAACATCGAAGACATCCACTCCATTTATCTGTTCAATAATTCTTTTTAGGTGCTACATCACGCTGGCTCAAGCCCTTGCCATGAGTATGGGAGGTGCCCCTTGTGGTCCAGCTGGGACAGGAAAGACGGAAACTGTTAAAGATATGGGCAAAACCCTTGGAAAATACGTCGTTGTGTTTAATTGTTCGGATCAAATGGATTATAGAGGCTTGGGGAGAATCTATAAGGGTAATTCAAACTTTAGCTTCCTACGTAATAACGTAATTGCATGCACCTGCAATTTCAACATCAACATACTGTTTCATTGGTTGGGTCTTTTCAGGTTTGGCTCAATCTGGTACTTGGGGCTGTTTTGATGAATTTAACAGAATCGAGCTTCCTGTACTTTCTGTCGCTGCTCAGCAGGTTGCTGTGGTTCTTGCTGCCAAAAAGGAGAAAAAGAAACAATTCCATTTCACGGATGGCGACCTAATAGACATGTTCCCAGAGTTCGGGATTTTCATTACCATGGTTTGTTGTTTTCATCATTTATATTATAGTCTGTTAGCAATATACACACTGGTCCATCATCTGATAGTTTTTGTTGCGAGTCTGTGAGTGTTTAACTCCATTGTAAAGAGGTTGATGCGTGTTATCTGAACTGTACTTTTACTACCCACCTCAACTTTGCTTTGCATATTCAACGTGTTCTTGATTCGTTCCAGAATCCTGGATATGCAGGGAGAAAAGAGCTACCTGAAAATTTAAAAATCCAATTCAGAACGGTAGCCATGATGGTTCCTGATCGACAAATCATTATCCGAGTAAAACTTGCTAGCTGTGGTTTCCTTGAAAACATTACGCTTGCCCGAAAATTCTACACGCTATACAAATTGTGTGAAGAACAACTAACCAAACAGGTAAATGATTGAATTTAATTTGGGCTGTTAATTAAATTTGTATTAGTTAGTATACCTTTCATATGGCATCGAAGGCTGTACTATTGCTGTAAAAATGCTGGCATCAATTAATAATAGACAACTACCATATTAATTAATTCATTTGTGAAAAAACTGCCATCTATTGAGTCTACTGAACTTGTTGCTCTCTGGTTTCGCTAGCTTGGCACAGGGAAATCCTTATCATGCCCCTTATCATTCCTTATCATGCCCTTTGTATCAATCTTCAAAATTGCAAACCACGATATTTTTGTAGGTTCATTATGATTTCGGGTTGAGAAATATTCTGTCCGTTCTTCGATCTCTTGGAGCTGCGAAAAGAGTAAATTGTAAAGACTCAGAAAGCACTATTGTCATGCGAGTTCTCAGAGATATGAATTTATCCAAACTTATTGGTTGGTATTTATCATTAAGTTTCAACGTTTTACACTCGTTAGACTGTTTTGTGAGCACATTCTCTAAGTAGCTGCCAATAATGAAAATTGTAGAACCCTTTTTCCTCTATTTGCTTAGTAGCTCCATCAGCAAGACTTGCTCTACTACTTAGTAGTAGATAGGTATTTCTTTTTAGATTAGTTAAGGGAATGTTTTTGTTGCAATAATTGTATTTTAATTGTGTTAATCTACGACTTTTCCAGACGAGGATGAACCATTGTTTATTTCGTTAGTGGCAGATCTTTTCCCGAACCAAGCTTTGGAAAAAACTCAGTACTTGGAACTTGAAGCGGCTGTACAGGAACACCTTGATGAGACGAATTTAATCTTCCATCCTCCTTGGGTTTTGAAAATCATTCAGGTTAGTGGAAAGCAGTGTGGCTGCGGTCGTTGGGGCGTCGTTGTTTGGCGGCAGACTTTGAGCCGACTTCTCTGGGGGTCGTGGGTTCAAGGCTCATTGCCAGCAACGTTCGGTTTTTGGTGACTGGGGCTCTCATCGCCCCTCTCGTCCCAATCCAATAGGAGGCAATAGGAAGCCATGAGCGAAATCATCAGAACAAATTCTGATCTTCGCTTTAGAGGACAGCTGATGATGTCCGCGATGCCAGGGATGGCAGTCGGACGAAAAACCAACCTGAAGTGGTTGTTTACTTTACTTTACTTCTTACTACTTCATTCAGGTTAGTGCCAGACATCAATTTGATGTAAAATTGAGCTTTCTTTTAATTGGTTTGCTTACAACTTCATTTGGTTTTCACAGTTGTATGAAACGCAGAGGGTGAGACATGGAATAATGACGCTTGGCCCGGAAGGAGCTGGGAAAACTGCCTGTATACATACTCTGATGTCTGCTATGACAAAAATTGGTGAACCACACAGGTATGGAAAACGGTATCAATTTGCTTGGGTACTGACAGTGATGGGAAAATCGTTCCTTTTAAAGAATGAACGGTGACCGAGTTAGTTGACGAATACAACCGTTCATTGAATGAATCCATCAACAAAGTAACAGTTTGGCGAATAAGTTGAAATCCAAAATAATAATAGTTCAATTAATAAATCAGTCAACAAGAATAACAGTTCAGTGACAGGAACAGCTGACAAGAATAGCAGTTCATCCTTCACCTTCTCCAATCTACTCTTTCTCACTAAGCCAAATCCAATTTTCCCCAACTCCATCAACTCTGTCCTGATCGGCCGCGGACGAATGAACTAATGGATCACATAGAAGTTGTTAGGTGACTGAATGATTACCTGGATTTCATTTTCATGAAACACACCTGACTGACAAACGCTACCTCACGTCCAGACTTTCCTCTACCTGCCAACGGAATGTCCAGTTTTTGCAGCATTCCACCAGTTCTTCTGCTGGATCTTGAACCGTCATTGGAAATCAATTCAATCTACTTGAAACCAATTTTTGAGATACTGAAAAAAATGTGTTTGTACTAAGAAATAAATACCTATTGGCTCTTTGTCAGAAAGGTTGAATGCACCTAAATAGAGTAAAGTGAAAGTCTTTTTCATGAATCACTCTTTTTCGATGTATTTCAATTACTTGATCGTACAGATCATAGATTTTTTTTTACTTCAAGAGCATACATGACCAACATTCACATTTCAACGTTTGTTAATTTGTTAATCTATTCAAAAAGTAATGACTTTTTTGTAGCGTTTCATCAGTATGTCTTTGTTAACTCTCTCTGTTACACAGGGAGATGCGAATGAATCCTAAAGCTATCACTGCTGCCCAAATGTTTGGAAGATTAGACGTTGCTACCAATGATTGGACTGATGGTATTTTTTCCGCACTTTGGCGGAAAACATTAAAACTAAAACGAGGTAAGATTTTACTGTCTCTGTAGATATTAGAGTTCTCAAACCGATATCTGTGTTCTCTGTGGAAGACAGGATGGTCGTCTCAGCTGAAAGGGAAGGTGCTCCCAGCTACACGAAACACCAGACAAATCAAGCTTGTGGATGAAATTGATTTCACTTGTGTTTCCAGGGGATCATGTTTGGTTGGTTCTGGATGGTCCTGTTGATAGTATTTGGATCGAAAATTTGAATTCCGTACTTGACGACAACAAAACTCTGACTCTGGCCAATGGCGATCGACTCAGCATGGCTCCCACCTGCAAAATCATCTTCGAACCCCACAATATTGACAACGCATCGCCTGCCACTGTATCCAGAAACGGCATGGTGAGACACAATATCAATTTATCGAGGCATCCTTGAGCACGAAAATGCAGCTCAAATCCAGTTATATACGACTTTTATTAGGTTCTTTAAGCAAAGATAGAAAACTGCAGTCCGGCAAATTGTTGTTCAGGTGTACATGAGTTCTTCAGGGCTGGATTGGGAACCTGTCATCGAAGCTTGGTTAAAGACAAGAAATGAGCAGCAGAGCGAATTGCTGAAACAGCTATTCTATGACTCGTTCCCTCTGGCTTTTAACTGGGCTACCATGAATCTGAAGTTTGAAATGAAAGTTCTCCAGTGTAACATTATTCAGCAGGTATGCTCTGCAATGTAATATAAATCCTACAACTAAGAATCCTACTTTAGACCTTTCACCTAGGCAATGCCTCAGGAATCAGAAGAGTTATGCTCTATTTATAGCTATATTTCTGTTATGCCGAAAGATTGTACTGCTGTTGAAGTCGTTAATCCCTTGCGAAGAAAACAATCAAGAGCCTCAAGAAGAGAACAAGTCATCCACTCAATCTACACCTGAAAGTGAAACTCCTGTTGCTCCAGTGCCTGTTGTGAAAGCGTAAGTTGTTCGTCAATAATTCCTTTTTATACTCACTACTTTGTGTCTCGCTAACCAACTTTATGGTTCAGTGTTACAGATGAGTACATCCGTCGAGCCTATGTGTTTGCCCTGGTTTGGTCCATAGGAGCCTTTCTGGACATCTCAGGACGAGACAAATTCAATTGTTTCATTCGTCAGAACTTGAAGAACCTCAGTTTACCCAGAATATTATCCGAACCAGACGCTTCAGTTTTTGATTGCGTTGTTTCCAAAGAGGGTAAAGTCCTTACAATTTGTTTTGTTCCCCAAAATTTGCATGTCTACCTATTAAGTTATATAGAATGTAGAGTTCTTGTAGAACTCCAAGGTTCCCTAGAATATTATCTGAACTCGATCTTCCTTATGTTATGTTTTTCTTCAACCTCATCCTTTAAAAGTTTATTGTATTCTTTGCTTACCATCCTTTCTCTCCATTACAATTATTTTATTTGAACATACTGACGTGATTTCAATTCGTAAATTCAGGGAAGTGGGACCCTTGGAGCCGTTTGGTCCCTGCATACTCCTACCCAGAAACTACTACTCCGGATTTCAATTCCATTCTCGTCCCTATTCTGGAAAACGTTCGAACTGACTACCTGATCAATAGTATAGCCAAGCAGGGTAAAGCCGTTTTGCTGCTCGGAGAGCAAGGATCTGCCAAGACTGTCATGATGAAGGCATTCACCAAGAAACTCAATCCGGATCTGTACCTCAATAGAGCATTCAACTTCTCATCCGCTACCAGCCCTTACCAATTCCAGGTTAGAATATTGGAAGATTTGTCCAGAAAATTTTTCAGCTATGATTGGTTGAACGAAGACGTTTCTTGATTCCAGAAAACTATTGAGAGCTACGTGGAAAAGAGGATGGGTAGTACATTTGGACCTGCAAGAGGTAAGAAAATGATAGTTTTCATTGACGATATAAACCTCCCTCAAATTAACGAATGGGGCGATCAAATCACGAATGAAATTGTGCGTCAAACGATGGACATGAATGGATTCTACAGTCTGGAGAAACCAGGAGAGTTCACCACTATCGTCGACATGCAGTTTGTAGCTGCGATGGGCTTACCAGGTACCTACTTACATGATTACCTAATACATGTAGCGGGGTCAGAAACAAGAATTATTTACGATCTTCTGTTCGCTCAAAACATATTTTGGTTAATGTTATGTTCTTCATTCAAATTCAGGTGGTGGAAGGAACGACATTCCTGCTAGGCTGAAAAGACAATTTTGCGTGTTCAACTGCACCATCCCTTCAGACATATCGATTGACAAAATTTTCAAAATGGTTGGAGAAGGCCATTACAACCTCAAGAGGGGATTTTCTCAAGAAGTTCGCATTTTAATCAAGAAGATTGTTCCTCTTACTAGAAAACTTTGGCAAATTACTCGGGTAATCTACTTGCAACCGACAGTTCCAAGCAATAGTATCTAGTTTGTTTTGAAACTCTTAAGAAGTTTTATGTTAATATTATCGAAAACACCTTGTACCAAGTAGTTTACTCTCAATTCGAATTTCAAGTAAGTTTAGTTACTTTATCCATGTCTACTAGAGGACCCAAAAATAACAAGACTCCCGCTGTGGAAGTTTCTAGGGGTTTAGCACGTTGGCTGCGGGAGCCCATTCCCGAGTTTCCCCGTGTCCTAAATCGTTTTTTCGAGCAAATCAGAGCCTAATGCAGGTTTTCCATCGCTTCTGCGCATAATTATGACAAAACAAAAAAATCGCATTTTTTCGTCAAATTAATTTTTTTTGATTGCCTGTCCATCATGCGGCCCAGGCGAGGAATTTTGCTCGGAGCCTGCAGAAACCATGAGTAATGCTCGTATAGACTAGACCTTCACAGCACTAACCTCTGCAGAAAACACCCCTTTTCCTGACAGTTTCTTCGTCTTCCTCCGAAGTTCAAAGACATAGAAACGATTTATTCTTGCTCAGGAGGTGTTGAGGAGCAAAACCATATAAGGAATTTTTTGTAATGCCTCACAGACGAAAGTATTCAAGAAAATCGATTCTTCAAATTCAAATGATTGGTAATCGAAAATATCCTATCGATCGTGGAACTGAAGGTACCAGTCCATTAAGAAATCAATAGAGATCGAGATTCAACATCGATTACAATATTAAAATCGAAATTAGGCTGAGGAGCAATCGAAAACCACAGTTACGTCAGATGCTTTTCATGATTAGAGAGTTTTTGGCAACCACTAACGGGCCCGTGGAACCGCTTCACAAAGCTCGGAGTTCGCGGGTGACGATGAATTTGCCTCCCGACAACAGCGGGCGACAATGAAAGGGTGCCCCCTGACAGTCACCCCTTCCTAGAGGCCCACCGTCACGAGCCCCTCCCTTCCCCCCCCCCCCCCCCGTCCAAAGTCGACGGGCGTCCTTCAACTGGGTAGCAACCTCTGTTGCTCTTGCTAGTCTCCTCCTAACGGGGCCCGTGACATTTTGGCTCCAAAAACTCTCTATTACCTGCCCATGAGCAGAAACGATTTGATGAACTGTCCATCGACCCACACCTGACGTGTTAACTAACGAAAGCTGGTGGTAGGGAGAATTGTTGGGGAACCTTTCCTGAATCATTATGTGAAGGTTGCCTGCTGTGGGTACACTGATTCGACCATAGTGATATATTTAGAGTGAAACGTGTTTTACATGGCTGACCCTCGAGAACAACGCACGTTGGTAAGTTTTGTACACTCGTTGGGAATCGACCACAGAAACGCTTGAAATGCTTCGAATTGCCTTTAAGGAAGGTCATTGACCAGGGGTTGGGTTTTTGAGTGGTTTTCACTAGACTCGACCTGAGCGCTCTCCTACCTACAGGCCTGGCGATAATGTTGAAAAAATCAACACTCTGATCTGTAAAGATCGTCATAGTACAATTCAATAAGAAAAGGGCAGATCATAGGCACTCTAGCGATTTGTTCTTCTACCATGATAATTGCTCTGTTTATGAAGCAATTTCCCCCTCCCCTCACCACTGCTTCCCAGGATTACCAATTTCCAAGCTCCCTAGTAGGGTACTAGAGAGCTCAAAATGCAACAATTTAAGTAAGTAAATTTAAAAATTGCTTTGAACAGTGGTTGAAATATTGGGCGAGTGCTTACGGTCCAATGGTAAGTACTTGGAAGGGAATAAAAGTTAGGAGTGAAAATATTGCAAAATAAATAGTTATAACAGGTCTCGTTATTTTGGGTCCTCCCTCCTATGTGTGGAAGAGGGTGAATCTGGCAACACTGCTAGGGAACCTCCCCCCTCTACTTTTACTCTTTCAATGGGGTATTTCAGTCGATTAAAAAAAAAAAATTTTCAAAAGAGTATGGCTCAGGAATAACGGTAATCGGGTCTGTTTAGAAGGAATTAGGGAAGATAATAAGAGTTGAAGATTTTAATGATGGCAACAAGTTGTGTGACATATTAAGTAGGTAGCTCACCTTCAGGAGTTCAGGATAGCCCTCTTTTTTTTTCAATCGTGTGATCTCTTAAATTAATTTTTCTATCGCATGTTATTGTAACATTGGGCCAAAAGTTGGAACATATAGGTTTTCATTGGTGCCGAATCCAAATTTGAGGTCAAAAACATGAATTTCCGACCCACCGAAATACCCCGTTGTGAGCTTCAATAAATTCTCTTCTTCTCTGCCTTCTTCTACTCTGTCTATGGATCACCCTCTTTTTATCCAAATATTATAGTTATTAAGTATTATGTTTGGATTTCCAGGGAAATTTGTTGCCTACTCCTGCCAAATTTCACTACGTGTTCAGTCTCAGGGATCTTTCGAGGATATGGCAAGGAATGGTGGGTACGTTGTCAAACGTTATTGACACTGAGAGCACTCTGATGTTGATTTGGAAGAACGAGTGCACGCGAGTATTTGCTGACAGGTAAAATATTACCTCACTTCTCTTCCAGTTTTTGCTACAAAAAAAAAAATCTACTTTAATTTGTATGAAGAATATTCATATTTGTTGGTGATATTTTCTCTATTACAGATTTACGCTAGAAACTGATAAAGAATGGTTTGATAATAAATTACTCGAAGTGGTTGAAACAGATCTTGGGCCAGAATATAGACAAATGTGCAAAGACAACCCACCTTTTGTAGATTTTATGAGGTAAGTCTTTTTTCATTCCAACATCGAAAGCATATAAAAGTAAAGTAAACAACCATTCCAGGTTGAATTTTCGTCCGACTGCCATCCCTGGCGTCGCAGACATCATCAGCTGTCTTCCTAAGGGAATTTGAACTCACGCTCTTCCCGCAAGGATGGTTCGTGTCTCGGACCCAGAAACGCGTCCGCGAACGAACACGGCTATCCGGACCCCCCCCCCCCCCCTCGAAAGCATATAAATACAACAATTACAATCCACTTTGAATCGATTCTCTTTCAATAAATGTAGTTCGAAAATAAAATTGTTTGCAGACCCCATTTCTACTTTTCTGATCGTTTCATGAGCTCCCTTGAAGCTTAGTTTATCATTTTTTACCCATTCAATAAGTACGAGAAATATAGAAATTAGAAAATTTAGAATTATTCTGGGTGTCTCAGAAGTTATTCACCAAACTCCGGTATTAGTTTCTAAAACTAATTTGGACTGTTACAGTAAATGTTTCTTAGCAGTTTTCTTTTAACGCCCTTAAAATCCGACTTTTTTCACTTTTAAGAGTTTTTTCGTGTTTTCGACCTTACACCTTTAAAACGGTCATAACTCCCTTACATTGCACTCAAAAATTAAAAATAAAGATACCGTTGGAAAGATCGTGAAATTTCTCAATAGATGAGCCGTTGACAAATTGAGAAAAACTGAACGCTAGAGTAGTTTTTTACCTCAAACTTTAAAATTTGTCATTTTCTGTTTTTTTTTTTTTTTTCAAGAATTTTGATGATTTTTCCCCATGGAAACAAGGTATTAGCCAGAGAGGCTCAAAAGCTTAAAAACTGCTCTATTGCATCAGCTTTTCAACGGTTACCCAATTTTTAGTTTTACTGTGGAATTGGAGGGAGAAAATGGTGTTTCAATGCGAAAAAACCTACATTTTTTTCAATGAAATCGACTCGGTCTGCTCCGCCGCCGCTCCTCCCAAGCACCAAGTCAAACCGTTGATTTCGTTTTAAAAAAAATGCAATTTTTTCGCATTGAAACACCATTTTTTCCCTCAAATTGGGTAACCGTTGGAAAGCTGATGAAATAGAGCAGTTTTTAAACTTTTGAGCTCCTCTGGCAAATACCTTGTTTTAATGAGGAAAAATCATCAACATTTTTAAAAAATATAAATTTTTAAGTTTGAGGTAAAACTTGAAAAAAAAAGTTTTTCTCGAATGGTCAACGGCTCATCTACTGAGAAATTTTACGCTCTTTCCAACGGTATCTTTATTTTTAATTTTTGAGTGTATTCAAGGGAGTTATGACCGTTTAAATGGTGTAAGGTCGAAAACACGGAAAAAATCTTGAAAGTAAAAAAAGTCGGATTTTAAGGAGGTTGAAATAAAATTGCTAAGAGACATTTTTTGCTGCAAATTAGTTGTAAAAACTACTCCCGAAGTTTGGTGGATAACTTATGGGACACCCTGTAGACATAGAGGCAGTTCAGACGAAGTACTTAAATGTATACATTAACGACTGTCGTTGAAATTAATAGTAATTACCTACTAAGTAGTGTAGCTCATCTTATGTTTTACCGAGTACCATTATTAACTAATTAATAACGAATTAAATAATAGGGACGCCCCTGAACCAACCGGTGAAGAAGGAGAGGACACTGATATGGAACTTCCCAAAGTGTACGAGCCTGTCTGGGACTTGAGCGAACTCCAGGAGCGTCTAGACATGTTCTTGTCTCAATTCAATGAAATGGTGAGAGGTGCTGGAATGGATCTCGTATTTTTTCCCGACGCCATGTGGCATCTCGTCAAGGTGAGGTTGAAAATTAATTCTGTGGCTCCAATAATGTCGAACCTTTCTGGCTTCTTATCTAAGTACATCTTTTGTAGTATTTTCATTTATTTTGTCTCCATTAAAAATAAATACTACAAGATATGAGTCAAATGGTTTCGTCTGCGGTGATCTCGTATCCTCATTCGTGTTTTCAGGTGTCAAGAGTAATTCGACACCCCCGTGGTAATGTGATGCTGGTAGGAGTGGGTGGATCTGGTAAACAATCTCTCACCAAACTAGCTTCATTCATCGCCGGATATAAAGCGTTTCAAATTTCTCTCTCGAGGTATGTAGTATATACCTTTTTTCTTTTTTTCAATTGTTGCACTTTTATTAACACAAGGCATATAACCAGTTTTTATAAAATGAGTTATTGTACAAAGAGTAACGCATTATCGTAAATAAAACTTAAAAGAAAACAACAAACAAAATAAAATTTATTTTGCTGGACTTTAATTTACTTAGAATTTAAGTTAATTTAATTAAGCTTCTAAGTAAATTAAACTCTTGTTCCAGCACTTTTCATAAAATGTATATTCATTCTAGTTCTCTCGTAGTGGCATTTTTCAAGGCTTGAGGTAGATCTTGGATGTTTCTCTTTGTAGAGGGGGCAGCTCAGAATTTTTGTGTTCTACTATCTCTATCACGTCCTCACAGAATCCACAATTTGCTGATTCTGTCAATTTGGTCAGGTGTCGGCTTCTGTTTACGTGTCCAGGATCAGTTCTTAGCCGTATTATTTGGACTAAGTATTTTCTATTTAACTGAAGTTGGAGGATTTTTGGCTTCTGGTGGACTCTCCATGGAAATGGTACATTCCTTTATATGAGGACTGCTCCTCGTGCCATGCTTGCTGTAATGTCTTGCATCTATGTTAGTTAGTTCTCCAATAAAGTAAGGTGTAGGAAAACCCCAGAGTGGCATGAGTCATCACCAACACGGATGAGGTGAGGAAGGGAAAGAACACGTCATTTGACGTCACCTCTTTTCCACTCTCCCCTCACCATAATAGCGAGAGTATATAAGCCACACTCAGGGGTCTTCCTGCATCCATTCGTACCTAGTCAATCGGACTCATCATTTCTTCTCGCCTTCACCTTACCTATGGCCCAGTTCCACAGAGGGAACGGTTTGCCCCATAAAGGCGCTGAACCTCTATCTCCCCTTTAGGGACCCCTTCAGAACAACTAGGCTTCATTAGGTAAATGCTCCGCTTCCCGCCGGTTGGTCTGGGTCCAGACGCCGAGGTTTTCAGATAGATAATTCAAGCACTTATCTGGACGGTCGGCCGCAAGGCGCCGCGGATCTAGTGCCAAGGCTGTAGGCCTAGGGATCAATCTCTCCGTTGAGTAGGGTTCAGGCTAGTTTACAAATCAGCGCTTCGAAAAGACCATCGCCCTCACTCGAATACACGCAAACACAACACTTGCCATTCGTGCTGCATAATAACTTTTGTTGCGTGAAGGGCATCAGAGAGTGGGACGAGTGGTGAATTTGCGGAAGTAAGACTGATTCCAGTTTTGCGGCCTTATCAGCTTGTTCATTGCCTTGTATGGCCGGGAATCCATTTTATCGATATCGAACATCCGAAAGCCAGCTCCAAGATATGTTGTGCTATGTCATATGCAATGTAGTTCGTTACATTGCCTCTGCGGATGTTTGTGAGCGTCATACATGCAGTTTTTGAGTCGACTACATGACAGTAGTACTACATTTAGTAGTATGAACCTAATATCATTCCCCAGAAATCAGAATATGTGCAGGGCCTAGGAACCAAAATTAGTACCCCTATTCTTCTATTTCAGATCATACAACGTTGCCAATTTCATGGAAGATCTCAAATTCCTTTATCGATCATGCGGTGTCCAAGGGAAAGGAACTACCTTCATCTTCACTGACTTGGACATTAAGGAAGAAGTTTTCCTCGAATACTTGAACAACATTCTTTCGTCTGGTAAGAAACAAGCTGTAAATTGGACAATGTTACATTTTCAGCCTCATTTGGATTTATCCCTTTTAAAAACACCCTTGAAATATTTTTTCGTCTAATTTTGGAGTCGAAATGGTTACAAACTAGAAATAACGAGATCATATTTCTTTGGATTCTTATTTATTTGCACATCAAAACAAGTTTTGCATCACCCTGATTCACTCAAAAACATGCACGGGAAAAATTTGGGGTTTGGATTTTTGAAAAGTGTATCTCATTAAGTTCAAAATTGAAACAACATAAAAATATTTGGATTTATTTATTCATTTGAAATTTTTTCTTAGAAAACGTACCCGAAAAAACAAAAACTCACTTTTCTATTAAAAAAATAAAATAAAATAAAATAAAAACCATTCAAAAAAATTATTTTAGTTGAACAGGCAAGCGCAAAATCAGGAAAAAGTTGTATAATGGAGTAAAATGATCAAAAGTGTAGTTTATTTGATCTCGCAGAAGGTAATACAGAGTACCTACTAAAGTGCTTTTTTGTTTTTTGAAAATATTAAGAGTTTTTCAATTTTGGCGTTTTCAAAATACAAAAATCAAATGGATAAATTCATTTTTATTTAATTTTTGTTTGTTTCAATATTTTAATTTGATAAACTTTTCAAAAATCCAAACCCCAGCAGGCTTATTTTTGTCTGTCTTTGTTTTCCGTGGCCAGTTTCGCTAATTTCATTGCCAATTCTCAAATCTTCCTCAGGAGTGATATCTAATCTTTTCAATCGAGATGAACAACAAGAAGTCATATCTGAACTTTCGCCCATCATGAGAAGAGAAAACAATAAAAGGACTCTGAATAACGAAATTGTGATGGACTACTTTATTCAACGTACATGCCAGAACCTGCACGTTGTATTCTGCTTTTCACCAGTAAGTTTCCTACTCCTGAAATTTCGCTGTTAACGAAAAGAATAACTACAAAGAGCTCTTCATAATAATAAGCTTTTTTTTTACCAGGTCGGGGAAAAATTTCGCAGCAGAGCTATGAGGTTCCCAGCTCTGATTTCTGGCTGCACCCTCGATTGGTTTCAGCCATGGCCCAGAGATGCTTTGGTGTCAGTTGCCCGTCACTTCCTGACCGAGTTCAAAATCGAATGCTCTCCGAAAGTCAAATTAGAGCTCGTCGACGCCTTAGGGTATATCCAACACATCGTTTCCAACACTTCTGCAGAATACTTCCAAAGGTGGGTACTTAAATTGGATAATGTGTGCCACCCTTGTCCAGATTAACTGAGTAGAGTTGCAAAGTTTATGTGTAAGTTCCTTACCAATTTCTTGAGGCTCTCGAAATAGATGTGCTCCAGTTGGAGTTAGCTCCTCTCACTTCCTTCTACGATGTCACCTGAGCCTATCTAGAAGCACCCACTCAACCCCTCCACAAAAAAACCAACTTGCTACCTATGCAAAGGCTTATTACTTCTCCCATCATCACTACACTCGACCAAATACTTGAAGTAATTAGTCACCAACGGAATTACACACCAATCTACATGTTCGGCAGGTTCCGACGTGCTACTCATGTTACACCAAAATCGTACCTGAATTTCATTGGGGCCTATAAGAAAATCTACGTAGAAAAGCAAAAGGAGCTTGGTGAAGGTGCTTTGCGTATGGACACTGGACTGATGAAATTGGAAGAGGCTTCAGTTTGTGTCGGATTATTGAAGACCGAGTTGGCTGAAATGGAGAGAGAATTGGCAGTTGCTTCCAAGAAGGCAGAGGACGTTCTGGTTGAGGTTACCGATAGAGCTCACCAAGCAGAATCTGTAAAAAATCAGGTGAATAAAGTTATTTTGTAGATCTCTATTGAGTCATTGTGTCGACGAGAGTTGGTAAGTACAAAAGAACTAACGTTGTGGTATTGAATCATTCCAGGTTATGAAAGTAAAGGAGAAAGCTGAGGCACTCGTCGAAGTTATTGCAAAAGAAAAGGCAATGGCTGAAGTAAAACTAGAAGCTGCTAAACCAGCGCTAGAAGAAGCAGAAGCTGCTCTGAACACGATCAAACCTGCTCACATAGGTAACTCACATCTTATTTTTCATTCAGTATTATAGGTTTAGAACTTTTCAAGATATTGCTATTTGGAACTCTCTGTTCTGATTTGTTTCAGCGACTGTAAGAAAACTTGGTCGCCCTCCTCATCTAATCATGAGAATCATGGACTGCGTACTGATATTCTTCCACAGGAAATTGCACCCAGTTATCGCAGACAGTGCTGCTCCATGTCCAAAACCTTCATGGGCCGAGTCACTCAAGGTTACTTACTTTTTTGTGTGAATAGTTTTTCCACTCATGAACACAATCAATTTTCGTTCTTCACAAGTCTTTCTTGACACCCCTCCACCAAAGTCGTATCCAGTTGCCACCTATATTTTTTCGAATTGCTTTGATATTACCAGTTCTTGAGGTATTTTTGATACTCTTAGTCTCAACACATTCAGGCCAGTTTTGCGCGTTATCAACATGCACTACCTACTCTTGAGTGCCTACTTAAGATTGATTAGGTAACTCAAATTTGAGTTGGTTTAAAAAGTTATGTCGATTTTTTTACCGGGAATAGGGACTTTTTATGCATTCCTTATATTGGTTTGCAATCATCAAAGAACCTTGGATTAGAATTCAAGCGGACTGGAAATGAGTTGGTAGGCATGATGCTGATTGGACCAACGACGAAATCGATTCGAAATCATACACTGGATTCTGTTTCGAGTATTGGGGAGCTGCGATTACGTGAGAATCATGGAAGCAGAAAATCGTAGCCCATGTGTATGTGAAGCAGAATGTATGGCATTTTCAGAAGCTGCATGAGAAGCCATCGATCTTCAGTAACTGGGAACAAGTGTGGGTTTGCAGCAACAGAATTCCACTATGTTCAGGACAATCAAACAGCAAGAAAACTCCGTGACGAGCAAACGGTCGAGCACATACACATACATTTCATTAGTGAGGCCGTTGCTGAAGAAATTGTGGAAATAGAATACATCCCAGCAGAAGACATCCTGATGAAGGCTCTAACAGGATCCAAGCACATCGCCTTCCAGAGGAATCTAGGACTTGTGGAATGTAGGACTCGAGAACTCCTCGAGTGACTTTGCTCTCGTGTGGGGAAGTATTTGAATGAAACTCCACTACTTAGCACATGTGCAGGCCAACAAACTGTTGGTTATTACATTGTAACGCGACACCAACAACCCAAAATTCCCCGCAGTCCTAATTTGAATGTTCGTGTGAATACAAAATAGGGAGGCCATTTGGACCATATTTCTCCCTGCCTTGATTGGTGGTACCATTTCAGCAGAGGAGTGCGCCTTATTTTCACTATCCGTAAGTAGAGGAGGCTTGTCAATTACAGATCCAGTACATTCAGCCAGCCTGTCGTACGAAACTTCAAGGGAAGGTTCGGCTGAACTTGTGGATGCAATCTTGGGAGGAGGGGAACTTGAAGTAGGTCCCACTTGAAGTAGGGGACCATTTAATGAAAATGAATGCCGCAAAGCAGGTAGCAGTACGTAGGAGGGATGAGAAAGAAGAGTCCCTATTACTATCTACGCTGAACACTTTTCCAAGTGAACGACAGAGGGCAATTTGTAGGTCAGTGTTTGCACTCAGTAAATGCAAAACATCCGGATGGCTCACTGTGCTTCCATTGAAGAGTCAGCATTTTGATCTCTCTGCAAATGAATTCCGCGATGGATTGGCTCTGAGATACAAGCTGAGACCACAAGGGCTGCCACTGTCGTGTGATGGCTGTGGTTCAGAGTTTTCCCCCGTGTAATAAAGAAAGCCGTAGAATTATAGGCTTTATTCCACTTAAAATTCTACGTATAAATGAGAAAGTAAATTTGGGAAATAAGTACACAACTCCTAACTAGGAAACACGAACATGTGATTATAAAAATTTCCCCCTCTTTAGTTGAGAACATAGTCCTCCAAGTGCTTCGGGGTTTGCCTGCTCCTTTCTAAACGCCTCAGAACTTGGTTTGGTGTGGAGGGTGTTGCAACTGGGCTAGAGGAACTAGGTGCTGAAGGAGATGGCTCGGAAACTTCGTCTATGGTTTGGTTTTGAACATCTTCCTCTTCAGAATCCTCAGAAGTTTCACCCATAGGGGCCAAATGGCGATTTGAGACCGTTGTCTCTTGTCCATCCGGTAGCCGCACATGTGAGTAGTCAGGGTTTGCCTCCAGGAGTTCTACTTGCTCAATGGCTGGATCGTACTTGCTTCCAGGGGGTGGTAGACGTTTCATCAGCACTTGTCCAGGTGTCGATAGCCATGTTGGGAGGGACTGCCCGTTTGCTGATCTACGCGAACATGCGCTAAACTGTAAAATGGGTGGCTTGGTATCCCGGCGTCACAATGAAAGGTATGTTTTTGGGGAGCTCATGAGTTGCGCATGGGGGAATTGTATAAAAGAGCCTCTAATGAAGGAAGCGACGGCCTCAAGTCCTGCTTTGCGAGGAGACCTTGCATGCAGGGGGGTTTGGGAGGCTCAGAGGGATGCGTTATTTGATATCCGTGTTGTTCACACCAACGCTCCCTCTTATGTCTCCCGCCCTGTCCCGGCAGTGCTGTCCTCTGCTGAGCAGGAAAAGAGAAGAAAATACGCCGACGCATGTGAAGAGCGCCACGCTACATTTACCCCATTGGTGTGCTCTGTAGATGGGATGTGGGCTCCACAAGCCTTCATCAAAATTCTGGTGGAGAGGCTCTCTGAAATTTGGGTAAGACAGCAAAGCAAACTGCGTGAATGGCTCCGTGGTCGTCTGGCCTTCGCTGTACTACGAGCAAGCAGCTTATGTTTCAGAGGCGCTCGGAAACGTTGGAGGTGTGCTGACAACCTTGCTTGGCTTGGACCCATCCTGAGCAAGTCTTTCTTCGAAAATATTCTTCATCTCTGGCTCTCTCTTTTTAAAATCATCTCTCACTCGGCTCGTGTTTTGTTTTTCCCTAAGTTGTTAAAATATACCTAAAATATATATTGGAAAAATTTTGTCAACATATAACAAGCAACTTAACAACACGGTGTTCTACTCTGCTAGGTAAGTACAAACAAATATAGGGCATAGAATTATTAGAGTTTCCTAAGATTTCTGCGAACCGGTACTTATTATAAACCATATTTGCAAACCATATGGTTAGATAAGATTGATACACGTTTGGTTACTTTACTGTGTTGTTGATGCTCTTTGTTGCCTCAAGCAATTTTTTAAAATTTGTACTTTCAATTTCCTTAGTGGTTAATTTTTAGGAGATTCAGCTGAAAAACTAGGTTGTTATCCACCTGTTGATTTTTAATAGCTGAGTGCAACAAGAAATTTACTACAAGTATGGCAGGTAAGGAAATGTCGAAAAACAGGAGGTTGAATAAAGATGTGATGAATCTGATAAGGTCAGACCTAAAAGTAACTTTACTTGGAAGCATGAATGAAATGATTGTGGAGATCCCAGGGCCATCTGGCACTCCTTATGAAGAAGGCAAATGGAGCGTTCGTGTACATCTACCTGAAGATTATCCTTTCAAATCGCCTTCAATTGGTTTCATGAACAAAATCTTTCATCCAAATGTGGACTTCAACTCGGGAACGGTTTGTTTGGACGTCATCAATCAAGCCTGGACTGCTTTGTTTGACTTGACGAATATCTTCCAGTCGTTCCTCCCACAGCTTCTAACGTATCCCAACCCGTCGGATCCTCTGAACTGCGACGCTGCCACCCTCTACATCCAGAACCCCGAGAAATTCGCTGAAAAAGTCAAGGAGTGTGTGAAGGAATTCGGTTCCACTCGTACTCTTGAAGGTGTTTCTCCCATGTCTTTGTCAAGTGATGACGATTCATCATTATCAGACACTTGCGATGATTGAGCCTTCATGTTGTCCTTGCTCATACCTACTCAGCACTTTCTGATTAAAATGTTGATTTTGTTCAAGTTTGACTCAGCTTGTTGTTGATTTCAACTAAGTGTGTAAACTAATTTTCTCCAGTAGGAAGCTAATGCACACAATATTCCTTCAAGCCTAATCAACTTTTGGGGTTTTTTTTTCAGAAAGTATTTGCACATCGTTAAATCAATACGTTAAATATGTCAGCCTTATCTCTATTTACTTTTCTCTTCAAATAGTTCAGGTCACACGTCTCTATCTTGATCCATACTGACATTCATGTTACTTATCTCATCCCTAATCCGCTCCTATTGAAAGCCCGTAAGAGATATGAGCTTCCTACAAATAGGTCACAACTGCCATTTTCTCATCATAATTCCTTGATATCTTACGAGCTTTCACGTACCAGATGAGCTTCTGCTTTTCAATTTCTTCAGCTTCTTTGTCTTCTCGATATGTTGGACAGAGATTGTTTGCTTCAATACCATCAGGGTTCTGCAACCTGAAGCATGAGTATTGTTGGGTGGAGCAGGCATTTACCCCAACTGTAAATTGCTCCATAGTGAAGAAAATTAGGGTGAAGGGGAGCCCCTAAATCCCACTGGATACTGGAGTGTGGATGCTGTGTGTATCCATTCCCTCAACTATTGTCCATTGCTGAATGGTGAAGAAAATTGCCCTACTGTCCCAAAAATTCACCCAATACAGAGTTGTTTTCCCTCCCTGGGGACACAGAGGGTTTTCCCTCTCAATTCACAGAGGTTGTGCGATTTTGGAGATGCCGTATAGATGGTCCCACATCCTGTTAGCTAGGAAGTAATGTTAAACTGAGCCCTGATGGCCAGAGAAGCCAAAAATGGAAGTTATCTGCTACTTCCTTTTTAGAAGTAATCGACAGGGAGGCAAACTAGTTCTTTTGGCTCTATAGCATCTGCCTCTATCACTGAACTCACCAGGACTGAAGACTTCTGAGGATGAAAGGGCTGAAGCTGACAGAACGGCTCCTCCACTCACTACAGCTCCCCCTCTTTATATTACTCTTGCTCCCCTTCTTTTAATCAACTCCCACAAAATTTTCCTCAACCCAAGTTCAAAATTTGTCCAAATTTTTCTACTTCTCTATTTTGATTTTTTTTCTTTTTTCTTCATTAGTTTTTCAACGAATTTTAGTTCTTGGGAAACGTGTGACCTACCGTAGGCTTATTTCTTCTCAATTTTTCTAACTTGTTTGAGTTTTATTTTAAATTTTAGTAACATTTTGCTTCCGAGTCTACCAAGGTAGCGGAAGCTTTGTTTTCACTTTTCAAGGATGAAAAAAAAAGTTCTACAAAATCAAAATTTTCACTCGCGTTTTGCGTTTCAGACCTTTCTGAACAATTTTGGTTCCGTGTCTGTCTGTCTGTCCGTCTGTCATCAATTCCTTGTAACGCTCATAACTATACGAAGTTATTGTCCGATTTCGATGAAATTTTCAGGGATTGTGCGGGTTGGTGTGTAGACGGTCCCCTATGAAAATCATCATCCCCGGACTGATAGAAGCGACTGCGCATGCGCAAACGTGAATTCCTTGTAACGGCCATAACTTCTACAGTTTCCATCCGATTTCGATGAAATTCTCAGGGATGTTACAGATTAGTATTTAGATGGTCCCCTATGAAAATCATTATCCCCGGACTGATAGTAGCTACTGCGCATGCGCAAACGTAAATTTCCTTGTAACGGCCATAACTTCTACATTTTCCATCCGATTTCAATGAAATTTTCAGGGATGTTACAGATTAGTATTTAGATGGTTTCCTATGAAAATCACCACCTTCGGAGTGATGGTAGCAACTGCGCATGCACAATCTCCTTGTAACGGCCATTCCAAATTGTCTACCCGATTTCGGTGAAATTTTCAGGGATTATATGGATTAGATTGTAGATGGTCCCCTATGAATATCAAGGCCTTTAAATTTACAGAAGCCAATGCGCATGCGCATACGTAAAATCCTTGTAACAGCCATAACATTCACATTTTTCATCCGAATTTGATGAAATTTTCTAGGATTGTCCAGATTAGCGTGTAGATGGTCCCCTATGAGGGTAGTGAAAGGTACTTAAAGATTGGTGTTTTGAGATTAACTACTATGCATCGGATCATCTATACAATCGGGTTATGGATACGAGGAAGCTATGTGCCACATCCACTTGGCAGACATTTTTTTTTATCTTTGAGGAATTCCCCCAAAAATAGGATAGATAGGAAACCTTCGGGGCCTTGAAGAATTTGTCTTTCAGCGAATTTTCAAAGTAAATTAAGTTGTTGCAATAGACTCAAAATTTTCAGCAAGGACGTTTTGAAAATTTTGTTCACCAAAATCCGTTTTTGAACAAGAACGATTCCTGAAGTTTTTCAAAAACTTGTCTCATTCCGGACAATACATCAGTATCTACTTGTTTGGAAAAAATTTCAAGTTTCTGCTCCAAGTTCTTAATAACAAATAGAAAGACGGGTTCGTAAGCGGGAAATTTTGGACAACCCTGGGGTCGAAATTTCAAAAAAAAAAATTGCCCAAAAAACTTTTTAAAATTTTTTTGTGTGTATATTACCATCATAATTATTGTAATGTAAGGTATATTCGGATTCCGTTCTAAGTTTCTGATATATACATTACAATATCGAAAATTGTCGGAAAAATGTAAATAAATAAAAACAATCAATAATAATGAAAACCTGTGTATATTTGTTGTACCCATAAATGCAAGAGCCGTGTGGGTACTCTATGAGTCTGTGGAGACGAGTAGAACATGAATATGGACTCTTAAAATCTTCGGAATTTTCCCTTTTCATTCGGTATGTTGGTAAAGTATACTGAAAATCGTGAGAACAACTATACGTCTGGGTACTCCATGAGTTCAGGGTGACGAGGCAAATATGAATAATAATAATTTTTATGAACTATTATAATAATATTATGAAATATTATAATAATATTCATATTATGAACTAATAAAAATTTTAAAACATATTTTTATACGTTACCAAGTTACAGTTTGTTGGTATGGTATATAGAAAATAGGAATGTATTAGTTCGGGGTCACGAGGAGTCTTTTTTTTTTTTAATTTCAAGCAAGGGAATTTTTTAATTATTTTAACGACTCGTGCTATGTGTGACACCAACAAGGCCGACTACTCTGTCTATTTCGATTTTTTTAACCTTAGCTTCGAAGATTTCTTTGAAAATTCGCTCATTAACTCATACTGCATGAATAGACCATTTTTAATTTTTTTTCTTCATTATAATGATGTGTTTTAACCCTAATTGGATCATGGTATTACCGAAAACATATCAAGAGCTCCACAGATGTCCCTAAGTGCATAATTTTTTTGGGCTAATGGAAGTCTCAAAATTGAGTTGGTTACAACTCAATAAGTTTAAGGTGGCAAGAAGAGTATTTTTTGATTTATTTTTTAGCCGAGAGGTTGATAGTATTAACGGTCCGTGCTATGTGCCACACCTACTTGGCTGACTACTGTCATATTTGGAGTTTGTTAACCTTTGCTTCGTAGATGTCTGAAAATTCGCTTTTAACCCATACTGCATGAATAGACTATTTAAAATCATTGTTTTTTTTTTCTACATCATAATGATGTTTTATTCCTAATTGGACCATGGTATCGCCGAAAACATATCAAGAGCTCCACAGATGTCCCTAAGCGTCACCGAAGTTACCAAAACTCAATTGCAATGTCTTTGAAAATTCGCTCATTAACTCATACTGCATTATAGTCTTTTTTAAATTATTATTATTATTTTTTCTTCATTATGATGATGTGTTTTATCCATGATCGGACCATGGATTCATTAGTGTCACCAAAAACATCTCAGGAACGCCACAGATGTCCCGAAATTCTCCAAAGTAACCAAAATTAAATTGCAATTTTATAGCATTTCAAACTCAAATTCCACCTTCTCCAAGTCAAATTCAACCTTTTCCAAGTCAAATTCAACCTTTTCCAACTCAAATTTAACCTTTTCCTAGTCAAATTCAAGCTTTTTCAAGTCAAATTCCACCTTTTCCAACTGAAATTCAACCTTTTCTTAGTCAAATTCAATCTTTTCCAAGTCAAATTCAACCTTTTCCTAGTCAAATTCAACCTTTTCCAAGTCAAATTCAACCTTTTCCAACTCAAATTTAACCTTTTCCTAGTCAAATTCAAGCTTTTCAAGTCAAATTACACCTTTTCCAACTGAAATTCAACCTTTTCTTAGTCCAATTCAACCTTTTCCAAGTCAAATTCTACCTTCTCCTAGTCAAATCCAACCTTTATCATAACAAATTCAACCTTTTCCAAGTCAAATTCAACATTTTCCAAGTCAAATCCAACCTTTTTCAAAACAAATCCAACCTTTTCCAAAACCAATTCAACCTTTTCCTAGTCAAATTCAACCTTTTCCAAGTCAAATTCTACCTTCTCCTAGTCGAATCCAACCTTTTTCAAAACAAATTCAACCTTTTCCAAAACAAATTCAACCTTTTCCTAGTCAAATTCTACCTTCACCTAGTCAAATCCAACCTTTTCCAAAACAAATTCTACCTTTTTCAAAACAAATTCAACTTTTTCCAATTCAAATTCACCTTTTTCCAAAACCAGATCAACCTTTTCCAAAACAAATTCGACCTTTTCCCAAAAATGGTGGAATTTGACTTGGAAAAAGTTGAATTTGACTTGGAAATGCTATAAATGTACCTAATAGACAGCAGAATGTGAAAATTTCATTGGAAATCGATGAAAAAAAGTCGAAATTTTTGCCATAAGATCATTTTTTGACTTCTAATAACTTACAAAAAATTCTGTTGTCTATTAATTTTCAAATAACAATTTAAATCTAGTTAATCTGGTGACTCCTTGGAGCATCTTTGGAATTCCCAAGATGTTATCGGTGACACTTGTGATACCATGGTACAGTTAGGGTTAGCAAAATAAATAATGTTCCCTATGTAAAAGTAAGGACCGTCCTACGTACGTTCATTAAAGTTGAAACTATACAAGAAATGACGTGAATTTTGGAACAAAACTTTTTCGTAAAATAGCGAATCTCACATCAAATTTGAAAAGTTCAGGAGCAGGTAGCTAGTTATCAACCAACACTTCAGTAATGTATGACACAATATGTATTTTATATAAAACATATTACAAAATAGTGCTAAAACTTCACAGCCTCAAATGTACTAACTTCTCATCTCGTCTGTAGTTGACTCATTTTGGCCGTCCAGCTGGCCGATTTGGACAGAATGCAAGGTCTTGATGTGTTTCTCCTGTTGAGAAGTAGCCATGAGATATTTTTTCAGAAAAACAATTTGTACCGCGAGAGGCTGCAGTTGAAAGTTGACCTTTATTGCAACATTTTGTCGAAATTAATCATTTCTTTAAAAATCAATTAGAAGCCAAAGTTAACTGCCCAAACAATTAGAATAAAAATTTTTAAATTTGAAAACGCACGTTTTTGTGGAAAACGTACGTACTTAATAAATTCTATAATATTTTAAACGTTTATAATAGTATTTAATTTTTTTTTGTCACACGCTATTACATAGAAGTACTAATAATAAGTGCTTAAATTTAATATAATATTGCTACATGCATTCACAATACTTATTTTACTTCCGATGTGAGTGCTCTGAGTGAAATGGTACTTGTACACAGGTACTCTTCGGAAATCTTATCAATGCGCCAAATTGTTGCGGGAACATCGTTTATCATACCTAAAATTTTCTTCCAAATACAATTAGTCTCTTCAAAAAAATAATAATAATAATAATTTTGGAATACGTACAGGGTGTCCAAGTAACTACGCTCCCCCCACTTATTTTCTCTAATAGTGTGAAAAAAAATCGGATTAACGCTATTCTTCATAATTTTTTGCGTAGAATTCAAAAATGACAAAAATTGCGCAGAGCGCAACCACGATCAACTTTGTTTTTTTTTTTTCAAATGAGAACCCCCATTTTTTATTGCAGATTCAGATTCTACGTCAAATTTTATGAACATTTTACTTGGACAACTTTATTTTTGGACGCGCGCAGCCCGCTCAGCGAGCGCTCAAAGATGCGCAACCCAGAGATTGCGCCAAAGTTGAGATGAAGGTAGACCTCAAGTGTGGCACATCACTTTGCAGTGTTTTTCCACGCTGAATCGTTTGGTGATATCCCTTTCTTGATTTGATTTCATTTTACCGTATCTAAAGCCGAAAAAGTCACTTTTTGAGGAGGAAATCATCGATTTTCTTACAAAAGGTAATAAATCATCCTAATAAAATGTAAAAAAAATTAAATTTTTAAAATTGTAAATGCAAAATTAAATTTTGTGATAATTATGTAGAAATTTTCCGTAATTTAACAATTTTAAAAATTTAATTTTTTTTACATTTTATTAGGATGATTTATCACTATTTATTATTTTTATTTTTTAAATTGTAAGTGTAAAATTAAATTTTGTGATAATTATGTAGAAGTTTTCCGTTATTTTACAATTTTAAAAATTTATTTTTTTTTTTACATTTTATTAGGATGATTTATTACTCTTTGTAAGAAAATTGATGATTTCCTCCTCAAAAAGTGACTTTTTCGGCTGTAGATACGGTAAAATGAAATCAAATCAAGAAAGGGATATCACCACACGATTCAGCGCGGAAAATTCTCATTCATCTCAACTTTGGCGCAATCTCTGAGTTGCGCATCTTTGAGCGCTCGCTGAGCGGGTTGCGCGCGTTCAAAAAAAAAGTTGTCGAATGTTGTAAAATGTTCATAAAATTTGACGTAGAATCCGAATCTGCAATAAAAAATGGGGGTTCTCATTTGAAAAAACAAAGTTGATCATGGTTGCGCGATTGCGCGCTGCGCAATTTTTGTCACTTTTGAATTCTACGCAAAAAATTATGAAGAATCCGATTTTTTTTTCTCACACTATTAGAGAAAATAACTAGGGGGGAGCGTAGTTACTTGGACACCCTGTATGCTGAAACATTCAAACAATGAAACCCACAGGAACAATATATCCGTTTTTATTACGAAAAATCAGTAAAATAAGCCCATGTAGTATTGAATTCAAATTTATCGTATGTATTCAATACACAAGTGCCTTTCTTATGGTCACTTTTCCCCGTTACCTACACAAATGAGGCGAATTTTAAATTGGCACAAGTCTGTTGTAAACAAGGCAATCCAAATTTTTTCTTGAATTATGTTGTTTTTACAAAAAATGTACAACTGGAAGTGAACTGAATAGGATTTATTGCATGTTTTCATTGTTTCTGGAAGAACGTGATAGGTACTTTATTTTTAATGAAAATTGAGAGCTTCCTCCAACAATTTTATTTTAAATATTTCACTTGAGTTTCAAATTGAAATATCAACAGTTCACATTGCAGCAATATTTTTGGATGGATAATGGTTCAAATTAAGTAGATCAAAATTCATTTTTCTCGCCCGTTTAAAAAAAATTTATTCTTTTTTAGCGACACATTCCAAATTTATAGATAAAATCTACTTATTTGATTTTTGCTAATAAACAGTACCTAGGCAAAACTTACGATGCGTTTAGAGAGAAGATAAGCTTATTCTTATAAAAGCTACTTGCTGATACAACTAGTGATGTTTTCTTTTACATAATGAAATACCGACTCAAGATGCCGATCGAACATAAAATTAAGCCAGCTTAAAATGTTAAAGAGACCAACAAAAGCTTATAAAACAAAAGAAATTATTCTAATACATGGCCCAAAATGATAATTACTTTTGATACAAAAATAAACATATACTTGATGAATGAGAGGGGACTGAATTGAATAGTTAGAAATTAGAAGATTTGAGAGTAGAATTTCCTTTTTTTTACAATGATTATTTATAAATGAAAAACGTAGTTCTAAATCTACGTAAGTTAAATGTAAGTGGTGTTCTTTTGTGGCTGTAATTTTTATAGAATACACGAGTCATTCATCTTTCGCACTACAATGAATTGCAATTTGATCGCAATCACAAACTTGACCTTTCTAAAGCTGTAAGAAACATTAGATAATTTCTTGTATTCCCACAAGTAAAACCAACTACTGCTGCCTACATGCAGGAATTTTTCTGTATATATTCGTGTTCCGATATCTTAATATAAATTCAACGAAATGAGTTAGGTTTGTTTTGTAAAAAGAATGACAAGATGACAAACGATGTAAAAATCTCTACACACTCACAGCTATTTACAAGGTGGGACATGGTCGGGAGGTGTTATAATTCCATGTCTTGGGCTTCGTCTTCACTGAAGTCTGACATTGAAGATTCACTGTCTGAAGAGACAGCTTGCTGTTCTTGTTCTCTCAACGCTTCTTCAGTGGCGTACTTACGGACGTATTCGTGAACTTTTTTCCGATATTCGTCGGGTTTGTGAAGATACATGGCAGCTGCGTCTCCGTTGAGGGGGTCTATGGGGTTCGGGTAGGTGAGCAATTGGGGTAGAAACGATTCGAAAATGTTCGACAAGTCGTATAACGCTGTCCAAGCTTGATTGATAACGTCCAGACAAACGGTTCCTGACACCTCGTCTATATTTGGGTGATACACTTTGTTCATGAAACCGATCGAAGGCGATTTGAAAGGGTACAGTTCTGGTAAGTGAACTCGCACTTTCCAAATCCCACCTTCATAAGGTGTGCCTTTGGGACCGTAGAATTTGACGCAAAACTCATTCAAACCCCCCAAAATGGTCACTTCGTGTTTGCTTTCGATCAATTTGATTACGTCCGTGTCCATCCGACGTTTGCCAGCACTCGGAGACGACATTACTAAAATCAGCTGATCAACTTCGACGGAGAAAAACACGCGTAAATATCACCTTTTGTCAGGCACGCATCGATCGTGCTGGCTCGAAATTGTCAAAACGGATCACTCACAAACGCACAAAGTGAAATGGGGCACCAGCACAAAATTACGTGTCAAAGAAAAGACGTAGTTGTGACCATTATAGGTTAGACCCCCTTGTTCTCTATTTAATCAATATTACATAGCTACCAGAAAGGTGGATTTTCGCCACATCTCCTTCGCTCCTTGGGGCCACCTCGCGATTCGTTTCAACACTTTCGAGTCACTCCACGAGAAAACTGACGAAACTTTGGGAAACTCGATCCAAAAACTCTTTCGCTAAACTATATTTTTAGATTCATAACACTACTAAACAGCAACAGGTCAACAGATGATTTAATAAAATGGTGCAGGAAAACATCTGGCGAGAGGACAGAAGGAAGTCCAGGTGATTTCAAGGTCTCATCCCCACTCCTGGTTTTAGGGGGGGAGTCGCAGCATGGATGGCGAAACCTTCCATGGTGGCAGCCGCCTCTCTCTCCCTTCTTTGGTGACGTCACGCGATGGCACCACTGCCATACCAATCGATAGGTTGAACTGACTATCGATTGTGTGAATCGAAAGCACATTTTACTTCGAGCCAAAATAACTCCGATTTCAAATCACGTCACTATCATCATTTTCATGGTAGTCTACCTTATAATCTGCTTTCGTGTCCGACTGATCTACTTTTCGACTGAGTTATATTCACATTTGGTTCCTACCAAGTGGAACAAAAATGTGTTCCAAATCAAAACTTAACTATTCTTGTGTTAATCGATGAACCTTCCGCTAACGAAGTTTGACGACTTTCCGAGTAAAATCTAACCGTAATATACAATAAAATCCGTGTAAATTAACCGTAAAATCTAACGAGAAGTTAAGGTTTTTTCATAATCTTATTTTAACACCATCAATACTAACTTGAGAGCCCATTTTACTTTTCTCTGTTCTACATCTAAGCAATTATCCTTTGGAAGTCTGCTATCTCCACCTCCTTCCTTCCACCTATAGTACTGGAAGGGATTATTTTGCCTTTTGCCACCACAGTTAAAAACCTTGGACTATTCTTTTCCTCTGACCTCTCATGGCATAGGCAGGTGTCTCATATTTGTCAGCGCATCTATGGTTCATTGCACACCCTCAGAAAGCTGTCCCATATAGCACACCCATAGAGCTTAGAGTGAAATTAGTCAAGTCTCTCTTAATGGGGTATTTCGGTGGGTCGGAAATTCAGGTTTTTGACCTCAAATTTGGATTCAGCACCCTTGAAAACCTATATACTACAACTTTAAGCCCAATGATACTATAACATGTGGTAGAAAAATTTAGAGATCACACGTTTGAAAAAGGCGGGCCGCTATAAATGCACACACACTAGGCAAGGACTACGCCGCGCGCGTGTGTGAGTAGAATGTTGTAGTATCCAAGAGGGGTTTCTGTGCATGGATACTTTTTCAAAGACAGTTGGCTAGCTAGGTCACGATTGGCTAGCTACGTCACACCATTCAAATCTTCAACTTTCCTTAGCTTCTCTGGTTTTTCAAAAACATTTTCTCGACGGGCAGACCCGATTACCGTTATTCCTGAGCCATACTCTTTTGAAAAAAAAAATAAAAGAAATTGACCGAAATACCCCATTCCTCACTTTTTATATTGCGATCTGATTTTTTCAAGCTCTCTCGATAGTGTTTCTAGTAGAAGGCTCCAAGTACTTAAGAATGCATGTACTAGGTTTTGCTACAATTTGAAGCCCCGAGGACACATTTCTGAATTTGTCAACAACATCTTAGGATGTAGTCTGACCAATTTTTACAAATTAAGAATGGCCGTTTTTATTTTTAAGTTAATTAATTTCCGAGATTTTGTTCTACCTTCTTACCTTACTAATTTCTTTAATATGGGTAAGTGCTCTAGATTGAATACCATCATCCAGGTGCACGGCTCATCAAAACATTTTATTGACTCGCTAAAAGTGTCAGGTGTGAGGCTCTGGAATTCGCTTCCTCTGGGGATTCGTTCCCTTCCGACGTTGACACGATTGCGGCGTGCTTTGGTGGCGCATTATGAAAGCTGACTTTTCTTTCTCTTCCTTTCTTTGATTTCCTTCCCCCTCTTTCTCTATTTCTTTCCCCCTCTTTCTCTATTTCCTTCCCCCTCTACCTATCTCTATTTCATTCCTCTCACTCTCTCTTTCTATTCCTTTACTCAATTACATCCCCCTTCGCTTATTTTAATAATTTTCTCACATATCTACCGCAAAAGTATTCTTATTTTATATGTTTTTAATTTTTATAATTCTAATCTCGGCAGTGGCTTTATTTTATTAATTTTAGTATGTTGCATTCAATGGGACCAATGTCCTTTGCTTCACGTTATTTGATAAATAAATAAATAAGAAACATCTACATCCTCTTCATCGCATGCGCTACAAATTTTGCTTCCTGATTCAACAATGGTGTTAAATATATTAGTCCTGTTGCATTGCATAAATCCATTGATGACTTCCTTAACACGTCCTCTGCGTCACCCAAAAGTTAGCTTCCCATAAGCCTAAAAGAGAATTGCAAAATTTTCACTTTTTCGAAATTTCAACTTCTATTTGATTTTTAAAATTTTCTGTTGGTCTGACAGAGGAACGAAAGATGTCACGATCTCCAAACACTGTCAGAGAACAATAATCAACATTGAATAAATTTTTAATTCCGTAATCAAATCGACCACGACCAAAATTGGCAGAATTGCGACTTGGGTCGCTCCGAGTTTCCGATTGTACAGGTACCTCCTTCGGTTAGAATCAAAATTTTCTACTATTCTTCAGACTTCTTGGTTTTGATTGGTGAAACCGTGATTGATTAATCAGAATATTTTATTGGTTGTTTGAACTGCATGAATTCCATTATGTCCTCACTCTCACCCTCTCCTCACATCCTTTAATTTCAGTCATTTTTTTAAATTATTTTTTTCAAAAGAATATGGCTCAGGAATAACGGTAATTGGGTCTGTTCGTGGAGAAAATGTTTTTAAAAAATTTTGGAGAAGCTAAGGAAAGTTGAAGATTTGAATGGTGTGACGTAGCTAGCCAACTGTCTTTGAAAAAAGTATCCATGCACAGAAACCCTTGGAGGACCTCTTGGATACTACAAAATACTACTCACACAGGCGCGCGGTGTAGTCCTTGCCTAGTGTGTGTGCATTTATAGCGGCCCGCCTTTTTCAAACGTGTGATCTCTTTAATTAATTTTTCTACCACATATTAAAGTATCATTGGGCTTAAAGTTGTAGTATATAGGTTTTCAAGGGTGCTGAATCCAAATTTGAGGTCAAAAACCTGAATTTCCGACCCACCGAAATACCCCAATGCCTTCTTACGTCCAGATAATGTTTTTAGTAGTAACTCTTTATAATTGCATGTTAATCAGTGACAATTATTTAGGAGTGATATTGGTTCAGGTTGAAACAGTTGGCAGGTACTTATGTGAAGTGTATGGAGGGATACCCTTGTTTGCTGGGTTTTCTTTAGGTCCTACAACAGGTCACAACACCAAAAATTCTACGAAAAGTCTGATTTTGACGACATTTTCTGGTTCCAGATGATGGCGAGTACTACGTTCCTTCTACAGCTTCAAAACTATCCTAAGGATTGTATTACTAACGAAATGATAGATTTGCTCCAACCCTATTTCAACATGGAAGACTACAACATGGAAACAGCCAAGAGGGTATGCGGTGATGTGGCTGGACTTCTGTCATGGACCAAAGCGATGGGATTCTTCCATAGTGTCAACAAAGAAGTACTTCCTTTGAAGGTAACCATTACTATATCCTCTTATAACAATGGGGCATTTCATTCAATTTTTTAAATTTTTTTTTTCAAAAGAGTATGGCTCAGGAATTACGGTAATCGGGTCTGTTCATCAAGAAAATGTTTTTAAAAAATCAGAGAAGCTAAGGAAAGTTGAAGATTTGAATGGTGTGACGTAGCTAGCCAACTGTCTTTGAAAAAAGTAACCATGCACAGAGAAGCGATGAAACCCTTGGAGGACCTCTTGGATACTACAAGATACTACTCACACATGCGCGCGGCATAAGTGTGTGTGCATTAAGGGAGGCCCGCCTTTTTTTCAAACGTGTGATCTCTTTATTTAATTTTTCTACCACATGTTATAGTATCATTGGGCTTAAAATTGGAGTATATAGGTTTTCAAGGGTTCTGAATCCAAATTTGTGGTCAAAAACCTGAATTTCCGACCCACCGAAATACCCCATTGTCATTGATTAATAGTGAAAGCATTTTTCAAAAATTGCAATGATGGTTGGTTGGTACCAGCAGTGTATTTCAAGCTATGGCGAATGAGAGGGAATTCGGCATTGCTCATCCTGCAAAGTACTAAAACCTAGTGTTTGGATTCTAAGGTTCATCTCTCTAGGAGCTATAGATCTACTTCCAGGCTCCATCTGTATGGAGTCAATATTCCAGAACCAACTGAGAATGATATTCTATGATTTAATTTTCTTGACATTAGGTCTATATAGATGTTCTACCTGACAATTCACCAATTCCATCGCAGGCGAACCTAGCAATGCAAGAAGCTAGACTAAAACTGGCCATGGATGACTTGGCAGCAGCGGAGAACGAGCTCTTGGCCAGAGAGCAGGCGTTAGAAGAAGTGAAAGCTCAGTATGATGGAGCCGTTAGAGAAAAACAGAGGCTGACTGATGCCGCTAACAACTGCTTGAGGAAAATGACGGCTGCCACAGCCCTCATTAATGGCCTCGGAGGCGAAAAAATCAGATGGACCCAACAGAGTAAAGAATTCAAAGAGCAACTTGGAAGGTAGGAATCTTCTATTGCTCACATTTTTACTTTCTACCAAAAAATGTCGTTTTTGTTAAAATCTGTGTTACATTGCAGACTTGTTGGTGACGTTCTGTTGGCCACTGCGTTTCTCTCATATTGTGGTCCTTACAATCAACAGTTTAGGGCCAATTTGTTGACGAATTGGACTGAGATATTGGAGAGCCACTCGATCCCTTTCACCGTTAGTCTAAATGTCATCAGCATGCTTGTGGAATCTTCTACAGTAAGTATTTTTCTCGTACGTCCATGAGTATGGTTTATTCTGGGTACGATCTTGACACTTGATCTTCTTGTTAGATTTTACTAATTTTATTGCTAGTTTGAGCTAGTTTTAAGGACAAGGTGGTAGACAAGACTTCCACACATTGCTTCGATGATCTGAACTGTTAATTCACAGTATCTATTTATACCTCAAGGTCGGTTGGGTGACGTCATAACATGCCTCCCCCCCTTAAAAAAATTATTTAACATTGGTATTATTAAAAGAATCAATATAAAATTAATACTTCAAGTAAATCAAACTTGCTCCATTTTTAAAAGTGGTTTGTCCATGTTTTTCGTGCCAGATTTCAAGGCTGGTAGTGATCAATCGGTTTGTTCACTCTCTTTGGTCATGGAGTCCTTTCTTTTGATGCCTTTGGCTGTGGCTTAGGGTTTTCAACTTCAAACCCCCATAAACTAAACTTGGCGTCAAATATTCATGCGGGTGACTCATGCCTATGGAGGAATGGTGGGACAGTTTCAGGCAGTTAAGTAGGGGTTAGAGGGTGGTTGGGGAAGGGCAGAGACTTCTGCCGTCACGTTACAACTTGACCAAGTACCAGCGTACAGGGTGTCAGTCAACTTTAGCCGTCACCGAGCCGTTTCAGTTAATTATTTTCAATCATGAACCTTTAGAATCGACCAAGAAAACATTATTTTCTTTAAAATTTGTTGGTTTAAGTTTCAAGGTACGTAGAATCCGAAAATCGACTTAAAAAATGAACCTTTGTGTAATAATTTTGTAAGTGCGTATTTTGCCTGCTTTGGTTAGCTATGGCGAATTTACCTAGCTGTCTGTACTCAGAAGGAGTCTATGGTAGCGAAATCTAGCTAGCAAAACGTCCCTACAAAATGACACCTTGGTGAATTGGGAACAAGAAATGTAGGCGAGTCAGATCACAAATTACTGTTAAGAACATGTATTTAAATCAAAATAAAGGACAATATATAGGTATATCAAAATATGCGTACCGCTTTATGTATATAGTACCTCTTCATATATATATCAAGAAAGTTAATCTCAAGTCGTAGAATAGGTAACAAAGAAAATATTGACTGCGTACCGATCGTACCAATATGACTAATGACGAGAATTGCAATAGTAAGAAAATATAGGAAAATTACTCCACGTACCAAAATGCGTACTGATTCTAGTAAATACAAAGAATTGACGAGATACTGACGTATTGAAACGAGTACTACGTGACAAGTTATATTACTGAATGCGTACCAAGTGTACTGAACTGTGTACCAAGTGTACTGATTCTAGTAAATACAAAGAATTGACGAGATACTGACGTATTGAAACGAGTACTACGTGACAAGTTATATTACTGAATGCGTACCAAGTGTACTGAACTGTGTACCAAGTGTACTGATTCTAGTAAATACAAAGAATTGACGAGATACTGACGTATTGAAACGAGCACTACGTGACAAGTTATATTACTGAATGAGTACCAAGTGTACTAAAGATATGGTATGCGTATCGAATGGCAAACAAAGGTAAATTATGAAATATTCGTGTACCACAACTGAATTCCTAGTACTACATAAGTATTAAAGGACGAATGAAGACTGGAATATAGTGAAGTTACTGGTAAGTAGTGAAACAAATGGAGACATAAGGGTATGGTGATTACCGTACTACAGGGGATCTAGGAGTCGTCTCGAGGTAGGCACTTCGAGTACCGTTTGCAGAGGCGCCTTGGTCCAGTGGTAGGCAATCCCAGGAAGAACTGTGAGCCCGAAGGGAGTCACAGGCAGCAGAATGATTGAAGAAAATGTTCGTACCGATTGTACTTGAGGTACGGAAGAGATTTGACAAAACGCAACTTTAGCTACACTGTTGTTGGCAAATAAACGACGGCCCAGTGCACTCACAACCACTCGAGTCAAGCGTAGACAGATGACTGAAGGGAAGGGTTTCGTCGAAGGGGCAGGTGGAGAGCAGTAGGTGGGAGATCCGATGACAGCCGAAGATGGCCGATGACGACCGATAGAACCTTCCAGGCCTTCACTGCCCCTCCCCGGTTGGGTCCGCGATGGAGGGCTGGCTGGCCCAGCTGTTCAGGCTGCTTCTCCTAGATGTCGCTTGCTGTTGCTTCGCTGTCTCCACCCCCGACTTACAATTTGCAGCGTTTTGCTAGGTACATGAAAGTGGAATAAAAATAATTACACAAGTAAAGTTTACTTTCATGTAATTACAAGTATTGACTTACCTAGGCAACAATAAATAATTAAAACATGAATTAAACGGTAAAACTAGAATACAACTTTTTCTAGCTCTGATACCTGGTCAGGCTCATTGACTCAGGCGAAAACAGATCAAGAGAATGGCAGGTAGTGGATTGGGCTATCTTAAGAGGGGGAAAGGTAAGGGTATGGAATAGGGGGCCCCCCTCCTGAGGTTTCACCTACACGAATATTTGACACCAACTATAGGCAGTATCTGTAGAGGTGGCCCCAACTCTCACTAGGCGCGCTGGTGGTAAACTTTTTACGAGTGTCAACTTTTTACATTTTTTCTGTTGATTGGGCGAAACGACTCTAGGTTTTTTGGGTCCTTTTTGTAATAGAAAAAGAGGTCTTTTCGACCTTATCTCATATCAGACAGAAGACATATCATCCAACTCAACAACGTAATTAATTAATTTTGAAAATTTAGAATGACACTCGAAACAATTGATGTGATCTCTCCAAGGTAATTTCCATCAGAGCACTCTATCGGACGTACGAGAAACTACTCTTACCACCAGCGCGCCTAGCGGGAGTTGCCATCTCCTCTACAGACACCACCTAGTCCCCCGGAATGTGAAGTCTAAGAAGAATCGTATGTTGCAGAGGTCCTCGTACTTGGTGAAACTGGGATCGCTTGATCCCATCACTGTTGATCGCTAGCTGTTGAGTTGTGATCAAACTGAACAGAGGTTAGGGAACCAGCATGGGTTGCCATAGGCCCAAGTCAGTCATCCCATCCTCGTCGCCAAATGTTAAATTTTACAAATTTAATTGCTAGTTTGAGCTACTTTTAAAGACAAGGTGATAGACAAGACTTCCACACGTTGCTTCGATGATCTGAACTGTTAATTCACAGAACCTATTACCTCAAGGCCAGGTTGTGTGACGTCATAACACTTCTCATAATACCTAGAAAGTTCTCTTTAGTTCCCCTAGACACATTTGTAAGAAATCCTTTCGATATTTTTCATCAGAAGACATTTAAATTCCCCTCCAAGCCTTCTCTAAATTCATCATTTTTACTCACATTTTGCGTGTCAGACCTTCCACTACAATACCGCCAAACCTTTCATTTAATTTTGATGAAATTGTGACGTTCAACTCCAATTATGGTTCTCTATACTTTCAACTACTATCAAATCAGTAACTATTGCAGACCATCAAGTTACGTCCTCCATACACGAAATTACATCTCACTCCTCATAAATTCAGGTTTCAGAATGGACTCTTCAAGGACTCCCCAATGATGAGCTTTCCGTCCAAAATGCTTTGATCGTCACCAAATCCAGTTCATATCCCCTCCTTATAGACCCTCAAACTCAAGCTAAAATGTGGATTAAGAACAAAGAATCTACCAATGAATTGCAGGTAATACCTACTTTAATATATTGGGTAATAAAAATACTTGTGTTATTAACTTTATTCTTTCTAATTGTAACATTTTTAGAGTCTAATTTCACTTCAATTTGTGAACATTCCAGATAACTTCGCTCAATCATAAATATTTTCGTACACATCTTGAAGATTGTTTGTCCTTGGGGCGACCTTTGTTGATCGAAGATGTTGGTGAAGAACTTGACCCAGTCATCGATAACGTTCTGGAGAAAAATTTCATAAAATCTGGATCAATTGAAAAGGTAATCATGCCGTCATGATATTGTAGTGGTGGTGTATTTGTACGGTGTTGATCGTACGTACGCAGTAGGATGGTCCTTAACACTAATCGGACTATGGTGTCACTAGTGTCACTTAAAATATCTTGGAAATTCCACAGGTGTCACCAGATTAACTAAAATTAAATTGCAATTTAAAAATTACTAGACAGAGTTGAAGTTTTTGTAAGTTATTAAAAGTCAAAAAATTATGTTATGACAAAAATTTTAAAAAAATTGCATCCATTTCCTTGGAAATTTTTGACATAGCACTATTTTGAAACCTCCAATAGCCCAATAAAAATTCTGCTGTCCATTAAATTTAAAATTGCAATTTAATGTTGGTTACTCCGACAGCTTTGGAGTTCCTGAAATAGTGTCACCATGGTCCAATTAGTATTGAGCCTCTTCAGGGACTTAGGAGAAATGATGATTGATGATGCTCAGGCATGTTTATGTAGAAATTAAGCAAATAAGAAGGAGTTCTCAAAACTCATAGAAAAGGTCGTGCATCTAACCGACTGGAAATTTAATGCTCTTTCCAGTGGTATCCTCAAATTTTTATTTACACAAGTTATGACCCAATGTAAGGTCAAAATCAAGAAATAATTTTAAAATTGGAAAAATTGGAAAAACGAGGGTTTTTTTTAAAATTTGCTGAGAGACGTTTTGTTGCAAACAAGCTGTAGAATCGACTCCTGCAGTATGGCAGACCTGTTTGGCTTAAACCCTGTATAAATCCTCTTCAATGGTACACAAATCAGGTTTACGACGAAGTAGCAAATCAGTTTCTCTACTCATTCCCTAAATCTTTTAACATGGAACATGTTTTAGCCATAGGTAACTACCCAAAAAACGTTACGCTGGAGGGGGATGCAGGACATTCACGCACGTTTTGAACACCGCCTGTCAGCGCCTTTTCAACACTCCAGTTTTCGAGGAGCGAAGCGACGAGCTTTTCAATGCATTACTTATGTTGCTAGGAATAATATTACTTTTGTATTATACCTACCTACGATTAAATGTTCTGCACTAAATTTGGTTAAAACATATTCCATGTTTGTAATATTATTGTATAATTTACGCCGTAGGCTTTAAGTAGACAGCATCTGGGGGAAGGGGGAGTGCCTCAAAACATTAATGACTTCCAAAGCTCTTTTCTTTTTTAGATATGGAAATGCTGCTTCTTGCTAGAAAACTCTGCAAATTATTACACAAAGTTTTATTATTTTTCTATATACTCGTAGATCACTCGAGGGCAAAGAACTCGGCTTTGCCATTATCACCACCAACCAACCATAGATATTAGAGAGTTTTCGACATGTCAGGCGCGACAACTTGAGATCATAACGACTCGAGACAGATGGGGCTAGCTTGATAATTCTCAGGAAATGAAAACTGTTCTACAAATGAAAGCTAAAATCAAGAACCAAAACCCGGGAGTCGAACGTTGAACACAACACAAAATCCTGCTACATCCGATGTAAATTGAAACTGGTTATAAAAGTGTGAGGTTATGAAGAGTACAGTCGTCAATAAAGCCGTTGTCCTCGACGCCGCCAAAAGCCGGCATTTGGCGGCGTCCAAGACGACTGAGCTCGCCGTCCAAGTCGTCACGCATGCGCAGTCACCATTTTCACACGGTTGCATGGATATAACACGCGGACGGTCGTCACAAAAGACGTGGCGAAAACTCTCTAATACCTGCCTACCACTTACCTACAGTGATCGCATTTTGGTCCGATAAAATTTGAACGGAGATTAGGCCTCTTTTGCGATTCACACTCGTGTTTCTGATTTATCGTAAGTCCAACCCTTGAGCTCTTGTAGGGAGCGAACGGTTTGTCCTACAGAGCTCCGCGTGGTCTCTAAAAATTTCAATACTATCTTAAATTGATGGAAAAACATACCCCTAAATCAAAATTTTTTGAGCTAGGGCGTTTTCAAAATTTCAACCCTTAAAAGTGACCGACATTAACCAAAAGCTTCGGCACACAACTAGACCCCAAATGAAGCCCATATGGGAACTAAGGAAAGTGCTGCGGACGGCCAAATTTTTATTCGATTTTTGGATTTTACGTATTACCTTGAAACGTAAACCAACAAATTTTGACGGGGGTTAAAATTTTTTTCTTGGTCGATTCCAAAGGTTCATTGTTGAAAATAAATAACCAAAAAGGAAAACTCCGTTGATATTAAATATCAGGATGTTTAAGATGAAATTTTCATCTTAAACATCCATTTTTTATGGACCTCAAGAAAAATTCAACTAGTTTTATGAGACAAATCTCAATTTTGGAACATAAGAGTATCTATTTATTAGAGCTTAAGTAGGAACTTTAAAATATAACCAAAGGTATTTTTGTTATGAAATCTGTGTAGGTACCTTTAATAATCAATATTCACGAAAAATTTATTTTATCCTATGTTTTATTCTCAGGTGGTTGTGGGCGACAAAGAGACTGACGTTATGCCTGGATTCATGTTGTACATCACCACCAAGCTTCCCAATCCTGCTTATTCCCCCGAGATCAGCGCTAAAACTTCCATTATTGATTTCACTGTGACGATGCAAGGGCTCGAAGACCAGTTACTCGGTTAGTTGATGTCATCATTAATAATCTTAAATTGCATTGTTTTTGTGGAAAGTTCAATATGTAAGAGGATTTCAATGATTTGGCAGGTCGGGTGATCCTTATGGAAAAATCGGAGCTTGAAAGCGAAAGAGTAGCCCTGTTTGAATCTGTCATAAAGAATCAAAAGAGGATGAAAGAGCTTGAAAGTAACCTGTTACACAGATTGACATCTTCTCAGGTAGGCGTACACTGATGTATCGTTGATGAATTACAATTCAACATTTTTTTGCGACTCAAATACATTGCTTCCTCCTTAGGGTTCTTTGGTGGATGACGAAGCTTTGATCGATGTGCTTCAAGTTACAAAAGCGACTTCCGAAGAAGTCAACGCGAAGCTCGTTGTTTCTGAAGAGACCGAACAGAAAATCATGGTCGCTCGAGAAGAATTCAGAGCGGTAGCTGGCAGAGGATCCATCTTGTATTTCCTGATCGTGGAAATGAGTAACGTTAACGTTATGTACCAAAATTCCTTGAAACAGTTCCTGAATATCTTCGACAGTTCCATTTTAAAGTTAGTGAGAATATTTATTTATTGTCTTCACTAGAGACTTGGTAAGAAGGCTTATTTTGAAGAGGTGATTTAAAATACAGGCGAAACATGTAGAGCCAGGAAAATATATTTCTAATTCATACCTGCTGAGCATCTTAAGTTCAAGAAAAACGGTTCTTGAATTCAAGGCATTTGATTATTTCAGCTTGGATCTTCTATAAAAATCGTCCTTATGTGTATACCTTGTAACGTACAAAAGTAGAAACAAAATGGCGTACAAAAGGAGAAAGTACCGAATTTATATTTTTCCGAGAAAAAGTACAGAATTAACTTTTTAGAACACAAACGGACTCGAGAACAAGAGACTTTTTTTCTAAAAATTAAAAACACTTGAAAAGAACAGCTGGGGCGATTAAACACAACTACTGTAGAATCTACCCACAGTACTCCCCCCCCCCCCCCCGAGTCATCGGAACCTCACTGGGCTTAGCACACGTCGACTGCTCTGTGTGGACACTGATGTAGGGTTCGTAGTTGTTGTAAATGACGGCAACCACCACCAGGTGGATATTATACAGACTATGCATTATTATCCATGTTTAATATCACTTGTTTTGAGCTATTAATTCCTTTTGCTAAATCCTTCAATATAAAGTATGCTCATCAGTTGATTTGATTCTATTCATTCCTCGCACCAACTTAACATGGTGACAGCAGTGTAGTGACGAACTTTCAATAAAACACCAGTAATTTGTGATAGTGACCATGGCAGCTGCTCCGACGCTGACGTTGGCCCCCTTGGTTCATGATGGAAACATGGCACTGAATTGGAAAAGATTCAAGAGAAATTTTGAAAACTACATAAAAGCTTACTTCGACTCTCTCAAGGATGAAAGGAAAATTGCAGTTCTTTTACATTCCGGCGGTGACCAGTTCCAGGACGTCTTTGAATCATTCACCTTTTCTGATAAGGAAGATAAAAACGTTCTGGCGACGGTCATTAGAAAATTTGATGAGTTCTACCTGCCAGTCTCTAATGTTACCTATGAGCGATTTAAGTTCTTCACCCGTCGCCAGGAAGAAGGTGAGTCTCACGAACAATTCCTTTCGGCATTACGGATTTTGAGTAAGACGTGTGAATTTGATGAATTGCTGGAGGGTCTGGTTAGAGATGTTTTTGTAATTGGCATCAATAACAGATCTCTACAGGAGAAACTCCTCACCACATCGGACTTAACTCTTCAGAAGGCTTTGGATGTCTGTAAAGCGAGGGTGACAGTATCTCAGCAGGTGGAGAAGATACAAGAACCAGCCATCAAGCAAGAACCTTCCATTGATGTTATTCGAAGAGTACGATCATCAAATAGCCGTAACAACGTCAGGCAAACAAAACAGGAGGGAAATAGAGATTCAAATGATCGGAAAAGAGTGGAGCAAGTGGTTTGCAAATTTTGTGGGTTTTCCCATGAATATGGAAAGTGCCCGGCATTCGGGAAAACTTGCACCATCTGCAAAAAATTGAATCATTTTGCCAAAGCTTGTTATTCGAGAAAAACTGTGAATGAGCTGCGGGATGAAGATGAGACTTTGAGCGATCCGGAGATGGTGAGCGAGATCACCGTGTCGACTATCGGAGGTGCGGCAACTGAGTGGTACACTGCTTCGCTGAGGATTCAAGGTTCGACTGTCAACTGCAAGATAGACTCGGGAGCAGCCTGCAACGTGATGGGCCTTACTCAGTTGATGAAATTGGGAGTGAAGAAGTCGAGGTTGAGACCTGCAAAGGTAGTGCTAAAGTCTTTCACGAATAATAAGGTACCGTTGGCAGGTAAATACACTTTGTCTTGTGGTTTCAGAGATAGAACATATAGTATTGAGTTCATGATTTTCGACGGAGATTGCACTACTCTATTGGGATTGACTACATCTGAGGCTCTGGGACTAATCTCTAGGGTGGATAATCTAAATTTTTCTCTGCCTGGGGTACCTGAGAGTTTCAGCCATTTGTTTGACGGCGGGGTGGGTTGCTTGTCTAGGACCTTTAGCATAGAGGTGGATCCAAGCACTAGACCGGTGGTTTGTCCAGTCCGAAGAATCCCACAAGCTCTTATGGGTAAAGTGAAGTCGGAATTAGATCACTTAGAACAGATAGGTGTCATCAGGCAAACTAAGGAACCAACTGAATGGGTGAATCAGATGGTAGTGGTAGTGAAGAAGGATGGATCTTTGAGGACGTGCTTAGACCCTAGGAATTTGAACAAAGCCATAAAACGGGCCCATTATCCATTTCCAACTATGGAGGAAATTGTAGCTAGAGTAAAAGGGGCACGATACTTTGCTAAATTAGATGCACAATCGGGGTTCTGGATGCTACCTTTAGATGAAGCTAGTTCCAGATTATGTACGTTCCAAACCCCTTGGGGTCGGTATTCATTCCTAAGGATGCCTATGGGTATTAGTGCTGCGCCGGAAATTTTTCATGCTGAGATTGTTCGAATTTTTGGGGAAATGGAGAATGTGTTAAGTTTTCAGGATGACATTTTGCTATGGGCAGATAGTCCACAAACATTACATGAGATTTTACTGAAGGTCTTGGAGAGAGCTGATAAGATGGGTATTAAATTCAATCCTAAAAAGAGTGTATTTTTGTCAGATAAAATTGAATTTTTGGGACACGAGTTTTCAGCTGAAGGAGTTGCAGTCTCGTCAGAAAAAATTAAAGCTATTTCACAGTTAAAACGACCCAATGATAAAAAATCGCTTCAAAGAATAATAGGCATGTTCAATTATTTGTCTAAATTTATTAAAAATTACTCGGATATTACTGGTCCTCTCAGGGAATTACTAAAAGAGGATGTTATTTTTAATTGGACAAATTCCCAAGAAAGATCTTTGAATTTATTGAAACAAGCTGTGACGGAATCTCCAGTCCTGGTTTTCTTTGATGCCTCAAAAAGTATTACTTTGAGTGTGGACGCCAGTTCTATAGGGTTGGGAGCAGTTCTCCTACAGGATGGACATCCTGTGGCTTTTGCTTCTAGAGCATTGACAGAAGTGCAGCAGCGCTACTCACAGATTGAGAAGGAGCTGCTAGCAATATGCTTCGGTATGGAGCGTTTCCGGCATTATGTTCTGGGTGTGGTAAACGTCAGGGTGGAAACGGATCACAAACCACTGCTTGGTTTGATTGCTAAACCATTGCATAAAGTTCCGTTCCGTCTGCAAAGGATGCTGATGACGTTGCAACAATTTTCATTCACACTACATCACATTCCTGGTAAACATATGTACCTTGCTGATACTCTTTCCAGAGACTTTACTGATCAAAGTTGTGATACAACACCCCTGTTTGACGATGAAGGTGAATTTTTGATCGCTTCTTTGGTGGGGGAAATTCCGTTATTCAGTAAACATTGGGAGTTATTTCGTGATGAGTCCAAAAAAGATTCAACAATGGAAAAATTGGCTAATTATATATTGAAAGGTTGGCCAGCCAATTACAAAACTGTTGTAGATGAATGTAAACCATATTTTGAATTCAGAAATGAGCTGGCAGTCCTGGAGGGAGTGGTCTTTCGGGGGGATAGGATTCTCGTCCCAGGTTCTTTAAAATCTAAAATGTTGGCTTTATTGCATACTGGACACCCAGGTATTTCAAGAACTCTGGACCGAGCAAATGGGACACTATATTGGCTGGGCATTAACCAAGATGTTAAAAAGTTTGTTAAATCCTGTACGACATGTCTCAAATTTCAAACCAATAAAAGTAAGACTGAATTGAAATATAAGCAATTACCCCACCTACCTTGGTCAGAGGTGGCTTGTGATATTTTTGAACTGAATCAGACATACTACTTGGTTCTGGTGGATTCCCTGACTAATTATATTGAGGTAGTATCAATTCCAAATTTGCGGAGCGCCACTGTGATTCAAAAAATTAAATCAATATTTGCAAGACATGGGATACCCATGATTCTGTATACTGATGGAGCTCTAAGCTTTGATTCTCAGTTGTTCAAAGATTTTAGTAAAGAGTGGTGTTTTTTGCATATCATGTCTTCTCCCCACTATCCTCAGTCAAATGGACTGGCGGAAAGTGCGGTGAAGAGAGTGAAAAATGTGTTCAAAAAATCAATTGACTCGGGAGAGGATCCGTGGCTTGCTCTTTTGAATCAAAGGACCACTCCTCGAGGAAAGATCAATTCACCTGCCTCCAATCTAATGGGACGCAATCTAAGAACAACCATTCCCTGCTCCACAAACCATTTGAAACCTAAAATTACGGTAACAAAAGATAGAGATTTGATGGAACAAAATCAAATGAAAACAAAACAATATTATGACCTCACAGCTAAAAGTAGACCCCCTTTTAAAACTGGGGATAGCATTATGTTCCAAAAACTTCCGAATTCGTTGTGGACACCAGGTCAGATTGAAAAAATAGGCACCACTCCTCGTTCTTACGTTGTCAAGAATGAGGATGGGCAAAGATATGTGCGGAACGAAATCCACATAACTCCCAGGGGTAGACGGGATGACACTGGCACTATGCCCATCCCAAGGATATCTTCAACTCCCACTACTCCTGGAGCCTCAGTGACGTCTTCACCAGAAGTCAATGATAGTGTTTTGGGGACTCCCTCCTCAGGGGATTTCTGTACTCCAGTTGGGCATACCTCTATGAGTGGGGCTAGGGACCAATCTACTTCAGTACATCCAGGTTATGCCACTAGGTTTGGAAGACAAATCAAGCCACCTAGGAAGTACCTAGACTTTACAGCATAACCTTATGTTAACTTCAGTTGTTTGTTTCTTCAAGTTTGTTTTCTTGTTCTAAGTCTGTTTCTCTTGTAAATTTGAATTTTGCTCGCTTGTTTCAATTATTTGGAAGGGGAGATGTTGTAAATGACGGCAACCACCACCAGGTGGATATTATACAGACTATGCATTATTATCCATGTTTAATATCACTTGTTTTGAGCTATTAATTCCTTTTGCTAAATCCTTCAATATAAAGTATGCTCATCAGTTGATTTGATTCTATTCATTCCTCGCACCAACTTAACAGTAGTAGTCGTGGATGGCGGTTTTGGGGACGGTGAAGGGCTTCTAGCAAGGGGAACTTCTGAGCTGGGATTTAGCAGGAACGCTGGTTTCAACCTGTCAATTGATATGGTTTGTTCCCCCCTGGGGTGAGGAGCGTGAAAACTTTGTCCGTGCGAGCCGTCACAGTGTATGGTCCATCATAAGTCGGCTGGAGTGGTCGTCTGATAGTGTCGTGGCGTACAAACACATGGGTGGCGTTTGGCAGCTCTCGATGAATGTACGTGGCCTTTGGCGTTTTGTGGTGGAAGGTAACCGGACGAATGCTGCGCACATGGTCCCGCAGCTTGAGAATCAGGTTGGGAGCATCCATGAGTAGGGACCTGTCTTCGAAAAAGTCTGCTGGTAATCGCACCAGTTCGCTGAAGAGGAGTTCGGCAGGTGTGACGTCTAGTCCTGGGATGATGTAGGCCCTCAACCCTAGTAGAACTGTTGGGAGGCTCGGAACCCAGTCATCCGTCAGTTGCGACTTTAACGCAGCCTTCAAAGTGCGATGCCACCTCTCGATAGCACCATTAGCCGCCGGGTGATACGCTGTTGTGCGAATGTGGTCCATTCCAAGCATGATGGCGAGGCATCGGAACAGTTGGCATTCGAACTGCGTGCCTCTGTCTGTCGTGATCCGTCGTGGAACCCCAAATCGTGAGATCCATGTAGAGATAAGGGCCATAGCGACCGACTTCGCCGTGATATCCAAGAGGGGAGCAGTTCTGGCCATCGAGAAAAGCGATCAATAACCGTAAAAAGGTATCGTGCCCCCTGAGATCATATTAATATTGATGGTCCCAGCTTGATAGTAGCTGTACAGAAAAAAAAAAAACAGTTAAAAAATAATTACTAGTGTCACCTAATCAAATAATCACAGCCATTTTGGTTTATTATTTTCAATAATGAAGCTTTGGAATCGACCAAGAAAAAAAATTCAACCCCACCTCAAAATTTGTTGGTTTACGTTTCAAGGTACGTAGATTCCAAAAATCGAATAAAAATTTGGCGACGTACGCGGCACTATCCTCACTTAGCATTGACCGATTTTGATGAAATTTGCTATGTGGGCGCCATTTGGGGCCTAGTTGTGCTCCGAAGATTTTGGTTGATGTAGGTCACTCCTAAGGGTTGAAAGACAAGGTTTCAAATTTTAAAAACGCCCTAGCTCAAAAAAATTTGATATAAATGTATTGTTTTTCCTTCAATTTAAGATTCTATAGAATTTTATTTTCTGTAGAAACTTAAATTAAAGTCGTATAGTGGGTAGATAATGGGGTATTTCAGTCAATTTTTTTTATTTTTTTTTTCAAAAGGGTATGGCTCAGGAATAACGGTAATCGGGTCTGTTCGTCGAGAAAATGTTTCTAAAAAATCAGAGAAGCTAAGGAAAGTTGAAGATTTGAATGGTGTGACGTAGCTAGCCAATCGTGACGTAACTAGCCAACTGTCTTTGAAAAAAGTATCCATGCACACAAACCCTTGGGGGACCTCTTGGATACTACAAAACACCACTCACACAGGCGCGCGGCATAGTCTGCTGCGTAGTCCTTGCCTGGTGTGTGTGCATTTACAGCGGCCCGCCTTTTTCAAACGTGTGATCTCTTTAATTCATTTTTCTACCACATGTTATAGTATCATTGGGCTAAAAGTTGGGGTATATAGGTTTTCAAGGGTGCTGAATCCAAATTTGAGGTCAAAAACCTGAATTTCCGACCCACCGAAATACCCCATTGTACATTTATGAACACATCACTACCGCAGGAACCTATACAGGAACCCTATTCTGCTGAAATCGATTCTGTTCAACTAAAAGTATGATTTAAGACTCCGAAAATATCACTTACCTAACATTGAATTTGAAACCCATCGTTGAAACATCTCAACTTCGCCATCTTTGTCGCAGGTCGCCCAAAAGCAAAGACACTATCGAAAGGATCGACAATATTCTCATGTTTTTGACGTACCAAGTGTGGACTTACACTCTCCGAAGCTTGTATGAAAGACACAAACCATTATTCACGCTCATGTTGGCGATGAAAATCGATTGCTACAAAGGATCCATCACTCACGAAGAGTTTTTGGCTTTCATTAAAGGTATATTTGAACTATTGATTGAATTGTGCATCAAACGTACAGGTATTCAATAATGTGAGTCGTTGTCTCTTGTGGACTTTTTTCAGGTGGTGCTTCTCTGGATCTGAATGCTGTTACTCCTAAACCATTCAGATGGATTCTGGATATCACTTGGTTGAATTTGGTTGAGATCAGCAAGCTTCCTTCATTCAGCACTCTATTAGGAAAGGTAGGTCGTTGAACCATTCACACCTCTGATTCTTAGTGAACACGAAGAAAGAATTCATTGATGTTTCGTATTGAATGGTGTGTTTTCTCCGGTCAGATCAAGCAAAACGAAAAAGATTGGAGGGTGTGGTACGAAAAAGAAAAACCGGAGGAAGCCGATATTCCTAGTGGTTACCAAAAGTCGTTGGACGTATTTCGTAAACTGCTCCTGATTAGGTCGTGGAGTCCAGATAGAACGCTTTCACAAGCGAGAAACTATATCATCGGTACTTATCAAGAATATTATACTGCTATTGGCAACTCTTAATCCACAGAGCTTTTTATTTATTCATTTGGCATTATGCTTACACAATATAAAGCCATACAGTATACTTGTATCATTCTGTACGTATACAATGTTTACTCACAAGAATTCATTGATTTCTTTATTTATTAAATAATTGTTTTACTGGAGTAAAGTAATTTAACTGAATGGATTAGTTGCTAATTAGGTAATACTTGTCAGTAATTGCTTTCGTTGCACTTCAAAATTACTGCACTCCATCACAAGATGCTGAAGAGGCCCATTTGCCTGCCCACAACTGGTACATGTTCTCCTCCCTACGAAAAACTGGTATTTATCGCATATCCCATGGTCTGCTCGTAGTCTGTAAATCACCCTTCTCAGAGATGTTGAGCTGATTTTTGTAGGGTACTCAGGGAATCGCAACACACAACTTTCGTTGTCTCCCTTCACTAGTTTCCGTGTTCTCTTCTCCATTTCTTTCGAAGAGCTGCTTTATTAGCAATCAAAGATTCAATCGCATTTTTGCTATTTTTATTTTGCAATTTTAAGGCTTTATTTCGACGATGTTACGGCAACATGTCGTATCAAGTTTGGGGCAACTTTTCAGGAGACACAAAAAACTGTTTACAACGTAACCTATATTCTTCATACGCAGTGTTGCTCTATCGCTATTTTCGGCAGTTTCAAGGCTACCAACCGAATTTTTAATGATACCGATCGATTCCCCACGAAAATACGAATCCAGTGGTATGAAAAACTCAATATGCCCATATATGGTCAAACGACATGTTGCCGTAACATCGTCGATTTAAGGTTATGGGTGGCCGCTACACTACGCTTATTAGAGAGCGACTGCATTATTTTTGAGGCTTGCTAGTGTATCAGTGCTGTAAATCTATGCATTTATGAGGGTTACCGCATGAAGTGCATATAGATAATAGGCAAGTGTTTATATTTTTGAAAAATAGATTTTTCATTTTTACTTTCTTCAGCTAAAAAGGCAAAAAGGAAGGTACCTTTTTAAATAATATTTAAAATATCTATCTTTAAAATATCTTCCTACATATTATGTAGGAACCGATTTCCTCGGACCTTTAGATTGGTTTAGTCGGCTTTCTACCTGTGCAGATGTACCTATGTTCAATTTTTTATAGGTAGGTACCTATTTTGAGGTTTTTGTCTTATTTGTGTATGGAGCAATGAGAATGACTGCCCTTTATTCAAATCAAATTCAAATTATCCTTTATTCCTTCACCTTTACATAAGGCATGGGTACGTCAAAATCAATCTCTACAGACAAACAATAATTAAGCAAGAATACAGCACATATGGATACAATACTAAAACTAAATTTACGAACAAAGAGAAACGCGTCAAACACTGTGAAAAAATCAAATTAAATAGGAACTTAAATGATACAGGAACTCCCGTGATTTGGATTTCTAGGAACAAGGTGTGTGTGGAGCGCCATCGTACCGGCCGGGATGTCCCGACCGGCCTGGACCCACCCACCACGGCGGCTCCCGGGGCTGCCAATCCATTTCTGGAGAGGCAGCCCTTACGAACAGCGTGGTCCACCATAGAGGTAGACCACCTATTCCAAGCGCCAAGGGGAGCCACCCCCAGACCCGCCAAGAACCCCGGGCTACAGCCCGAAAACACGCAACACCAATCACACACACACACACATATACATACACACTCACAGGCAATTCCTAATATCACAGTCGAAGCATTAAACAAAACAAAAACTCGGCGCTGTGCGCCTCGCCAGGGGGCAAGCCCCCTGGACCCCAAGATGCTTTTCACTTAGAGCCTACGGCTAAAATTCGAGAAACATGGAACTATGCTTTACGATGGATACGAACTGTGGTATTTTCTAACTTCCCTGGTAATGAACCAGGCTAGCGACACATAAGATTGTTTACTAACTATTTATAATATCGCATTATTGGATAAACACCTAACACATTAATATAACACTCAATATACAAATGCGACATAAATCAGGAGCTTTCCAACGAATGGTGAACGTTTACTGTGTGATTACAATTGCGGAAGTTCCATTTCCCTACCAACGGCTCGGTTGTACGTGAAAATCATAAGAAAATTTCGTCACCCATCCGCGTTACCCATTCCGCGTGACATATTCGTGTGACATTTTTCGGCAAGTGAGTCCAAGACTAAAGCATAGTTTCATGCTAAAATCACAGTCGGTTTAAGATCACAGGTTGATAACTATACATGAAATAATTAAAATCTTTGCAAGCAAGAGTACCTACTAGCTATATTCCTCTGCTGCTTAAAACTTGAAAAACTTTCTACAATAATATTAATATGAATAACGATGTAACAATATGATAAAAATATAAATATAAATACAATGTTGATAATAAATAATAATTTATTACAAGCAATCAGTCTGGGATTGTGCTTTTTTTCCCTTACTAAAATTTATGTTAAATATAACTTAATCAAGTAAAAAAATGTGTATAATACAGAAGGATGGTTCATTTATGACTAGCATTGACTAGCTTTATGACTAGCTTTATGACTAGCATTGAGAGAGCATCTAAGCAAAATATGTGAAAAACGTAGTTTTTGGTTTATTATTTTCAATCATGAACCTTTGGACAAAAAATGAAGATTTTGCTTAATTTAAAAATAGAAAAAGCAAGATGGGGAAAATTATGTTTCTCCTGTTTTGGTTTATTATTTTCAATAATACTTCTTTTCTTTCTTTTCTTTAACTGGCGCTACGGTCCTCTGAGAACCAGGGCCTTCTCAACAATACCACTCCACACTTTCCTGTCCTGGGCTTGACTCCTCCATCTTCGGACGCCAAGCTGTTTCAGGTTCTCCTCCACATCCTCCAGCCATCGAAGTCGCGGTCTCCCTCTCAATCGCCTCCCGCCAGGCACTTCATACATGGCTCTCCGAGGGTATCGATCAGGGGGCATCCTTTCCACGTGGCTTAACCATCTGAGCTGTGCACGCCTGATGAATGCCACTATATCAGGCTCACCATACAGGCGTTTGAGCTCAGCATTCTTCCGGATTCTCCATGCACCATCCTCATGGATGGGCCCAAAGATTTTACGCAAAATCTTGCGTTCCCAGCAGTTTAACAATCGCTCACTCGTAGAAGTCAGGGTCCATGTATCACACCCATATGTGACCACAGGGCGTATAATTGTTTTGTAAATTGTGAGTTTAGCTCGGCGCGAGAGACCTCGAAATTTCAGGGACCTCTGGACTGCCCAGAAACATCTGTTACCGCATGCAATACGAGCTTTTATTTCAGCTGTCACGTTGTTGTCTTCAGTTATTATTGCGCCCAAATATTGGAAATTGTGACAAATTGGGAAGTCGTGGTCCCCTATCCGGAAGGTATCCTGGGTAAGCGGCGGTTTCCTTGAGGTCTTCATATACATAGATTTATTTTCGTTGATTTGCAGGCCTCTTACCTTTGCTGCTCGTTCGAACTCTTCCACCGCTCCTGAAAGGGCGGTAGTTGTTCGTGCCATGATGTCAACGTCATCGGCATAGGCTAGGTGTTGAGTGAGCCGGTTGTAGATAGTTCCCCCAGGGTTAGTTCGGATACTTCTCGCTGCGTTCTCAAGAGCCAAATTGAACAGCGTTGTTGCTAATGGGTCTCCCTATCGAGCAAGAAAAAAAAAATTTTAACCCCCCCTCAAAATTTGATGTTTTACGTTTCAAAGTACGTAGAATCCGAAAATCGAATAAAAAAAATTTCCTTCCGTCCGCCGTACGCCGTCCGCCTTACGCCGTCCGCCGTACGCGGCACTTTTCTTAGCAACACTGGACCGATTTGGTTCAAATTTGGTATATAGGCTCCATTTGGGGTCTAGTTGTGCCGCGAAGCTTTTGGTTGATGTAGGTCACTTCTAAGGGGTGAAAATTAAGGGTTGAAATTTTCAAGAGTGCCCTAGCTCGAAAACTCTCGAAACGGAGGTATCGATACTTTCTTGACGATATTATCGATATTTTTGCCAAAGTGGAATAGTAAAAAAAATGAACTATTAAAACGCTTGCATACGAGTCTGCAACACATTGAAACATTTTCATGCCATAGACATGAAAGCTATGGCAGAGACAGAGCTGCCAGAGACATCTGGGAGCTCGATTTTCGACTCAGCTGATCTGGGAGCTCGATTTTCGACTCAGCTGATCTGGGAGCTCGAATTTCGACTCAGCTGATCTGGGAGCTCGATTTTTCAACTCAGCTGATCTGGGAGCTCGATTGTCGACTCAGCTGATCTGGGAGCTCGATTTTCGACTCAGCTGATCTGGGAGCTCGAGTTTCGACTCAGCTGATCTGGGAACTCAATTTTCGACTCAGCTGATCTGGGAGCTCGATTTTCGACTCAGCTGATCTGGTAATATCAAACTGTAAAGTACCTACCTAACTGTAAAGTACCTACCTGTAAAGTACCTAACAACTTCACTTCTGATGGTCATAATCATCAAATTTCGTGACGATTTTTTTTTTATGTGCCATATGAAAGACATGAAAATGTCAATAAAGGTATCGTTTTTTCACCAATTTTAAATAGTATAGAATTTTTAAAAATTTTTGAGACCACCCGGAGCTCTGTAGGACAAACCGTTCGGTCCCTACGAGTATTTGAAGGTTTTCCTTCGATAAAACAGAATCATGAGTGTGAATCGCAAAAGAGGTCTAATCGCCGTTCAAATTTTATCTGACTAAAATGCGATCGCTGTTCATTTCTTCGATTTGTATACAGTTTTGCCTTCTGCGTAACCAGTAATCAAATTTCCATATCAAGCTTTCTATTTTTCGAATCGAGTGTGAAGCGTTTAGTTCTTTCTAATAAACTTGATTGTGAAGGTGTGAAGCCATTATAGTGTGGTAGGTAGTACCTACCAATAGTTGGTAGGTAAAAAAAAGTTGGTAGGTAAAACAATGTTTGTAGGTAAAAAACGCTGCAAATCATTGCTCACTGATCAGATCACTGATCAGCTGAGTGAGCTCCGCAGCCATTTTCAATGCTATTGAATGGAAGTGCTCTTCCAGGCGTCTCCAGCATTCGAGGATATTTTCTTCACTCCTCACATCACTGATCAGCTGAGTGAGCTCCGAAGCCATTTTTAATCCTATTGAATGGAAGTGCTCTTCCAGGCGTCTCCAGCATTCGAGGATATCTTCTTCACTCCTCAGATCACTGATCAGCTGAGTGAGCTCCGAAGCCATTTTTAATCCTATTGAATGGAAGTGCTCTTCCAGGCGTCTCCAGCATTCGAGGAGATCTTCTTAACTCTTCAGATCACTGATCAGCTGAGTGAGCTCCGAAGCCATTTTCAATCCTATTGAAAGCAGGAAGCTGAAATTTGAGAGGGAAGGTCAAGGGAGAATACAGATGGTGGTAGGTGCTATTGATGGAGAACCAGTGATCTATACAGAAGGATGATCTATACAGAAAATAATAAACCTTTGAGCAATGATTTGCAGCGTTTTTGTTTGATAACTTTCCTCTTAGATAACACGATATCGTCGTACCATTGGGAACACTGGGAGGAGACGGCGATCCAAACAGCCCAATTAGCGAGCGTTCCCACTTCATGTTGAAGAGGTCCGTTTTCCCGGTTATTTTTTGAAATCATAAATTTTGATTGTCTCCCAGAAATAGCAGGAGACTTATTTTACGAAATCAACCCGATTTTCATCTATCCCACACCATTAACTATTCAGGTAAAATGCGAACAGAATTCGGTGAAATTCCTCATTAGGGTGTAATAATAATTCCTAATAATCCCTGTTTCATCGATTTTTTAATTTTTTTTTGTTTGTAATTTACTGTATTTGTTTTTTTTTACTAACCGAAGCTCGTTGATTTATGTCAAATGCTCGCAGTAGATAGAGGTACGTACCAAGTCCAACGAAACAATCTTCAGGCCCGAAATCCCTAAATGAACAGAGTGACAGGACGATAGCTCTTCTTCGAGATTCAAAGGGCTTAGGTCGATTTATCCTGATTTTATTCGCAGAACACAAATTATTTGGAAATTGTGGAGTTTCACATTCGTGTTACCATCAAAATACCCCTACCTACGTGAATTATGTAATTTAGTTGCGTTCAAGCGATATTTTATACAAACGTTTCGTAATTTTCTCGTTCAATTAGTGCATCAAAATGATAATTTTCAAGAGCGCTAAACCCTTTTAGCGCTGATAAAGCTTGTTCTAATGAAATAAACTAAAGATGGTTGAAATAATAAGGATAAAGTTTGATAAAGAGAAGCGTTCTTACGTGACAATAGATAATTTAAAATTGAAAATTGATCATTTAAGGTGGAAATAATAAATTTTTTAAAATAAGGATAAAGTTCGATAAAGAGAAGAGTTCTTGCGTCACAATAAATCTTCTAAAATATTAGATTATGTGCTAAATAAATTGGCTCCTTGTTGCAGATTCTCTTGGTCCAGAGTATGGAGAGGCATCCATTCTTGATTTAGAAACAACCTGGAATGAATCAGAGCCAAGAACTCCTCTGATTTGTATTCTATCGATTGGTTCTGATCCTTCCCCACAGATCAGCGTGCTAGCCAAAAACAATGATATCGGTAATTTTTATTATTATTGCATACTGGTGTGATACAATTAAGCCATTTTGCATGTATTACTTGGAATGCCAATCAATTCGGGTCAGAAGCTCCACTATTTACGTCATTGGCTACTTTCAGTGCTCAGAGCAGTCTCGATGGGGCAAGGCCAAGAAGTTACTGCCAGAAATTTGATGAACGATGCCATGAATAACGGCGGTTGGGTTTTACTCCAAAATGTCCACCTTTCCCTTCCCTTTTGCTCTGAGGTGATGGATTTTATGGCCGATGCAGACACGATAGATCCGTCGTTCCGGCTTTGGCTGACAACTGAAGTCCATAGCCAGTTCCCTATCGGTCTTCTGCAGGTAATATAAACAAAGAGATGTAACTAAAAATGAAGAGTGCAAAAAGTCAAAATGAAGCAGCGCACACGCCCATGTGCATACTTTATGCTCCAGATTATTATCTCATCCTCCCAAGGATAGATTGATGTTACTCAACATCGCCCAACTGATGCCTAATTTGTTGTTTTCAACTATCGTATTTATAATTTGTTATTGTTGTTCTGCAGATGGCCATAAAATTCACAAATGAGCCACCTCAAGGAATTAAGGCCAGTTTGAAACGAACCTACCAAAACATCACTCAGGTAAATATGCTTCATTTTCTTAATAATAAGCTCCAAGTATTGCTTGAACCCAACCCACCTACCCACCAGGAACCCACCTACTCCAGGAATTAGTGGAAATAAGGTCCCTTCAAAGTTGAATGGTGTGCTGGAATGCAACCTGGCAAGTCATTTGGGATGTATAGTATATACTCGAAGTAGCCATCCCAAAGGACCAAATAACGCTTATTGGTCCACTCTTTTCCACTATTATTGGTAATCAGAGTGGCGTCGAGTAATTCTCTCTCAGATCTTCAACTCGCACTCTCTCTAGACAACTCTTTTGACGATGTTGGCTATTAGTTCCCCCCCCAGCCCGCCAGATGGCCAAGCTACATAGATACGCCTGTCAAATGGTCCTTCCTTCTTGTAATTCCATGATTTCTCAGCCATCAGGGAAGCTTTATGTCTTAAATTTTGTGCCTCATGTGATTTTGAGACCATAAAGCAAACACTCGTGCCTAGATTCCCCCCCCCCCTACCCCATGGATTATTTTTTTTTAATCTCTCTTTAACTCAGAATGCCAGAAAAATAACTCAAATTTTAATGATGGGAAAAATGCTCAGGACTTACCTAATGGCGACCCTAGGGATAAGGGAAGGTGGGGTGGGAGAGAATGATTGAAGGAAGTGCCTCTGTTACACATCCACCAGTTCAGATATGAGCAAAGCAGGATGTGGGTGGTGATACCACGGAGTACATCTGCCGATATTCCCAACTCGAGTTACTCTGTGGCACTTTTCCTGCCATGTTGCAGCCATGACCTTGATGATGTTGGGTGCCATTCCTTTCAGTTCCGACGCCACTTGCTGTAAATCTTTTCTACCATACTTATCTCAGCCCGCCAGGCCTCTCCATGTCCAAGCTGCCATTGACGATTGAACATACAGGATTATGCAAGACCTGTTGGGCTTCATAGCAACTGGTCATTTGGCATGTGACACAATCTCTCCCTCTCAACATCCCAGCCAAGATGACAAAGCACCAACTATCTGCTTAATGGCTGCATCATGGCGGATAACTATCAATCGACTATTTAGCAACTTTTTTGCATATATAAGCATCACTGATAAATAAAACATATCTCATAAATCCATTAGTAACAGCACCAAAACACAACGGATAAAGTACCAATATTAGTAGTAGGTACCTTCTACTGGTACCTTCCAGTGCCTTAAAGATAGTTTCAAATAGTTGGTGCCAGAACACTCTGTAACGATCCTACTTTTTTTGAAGGGGTAGGGTCGTCACACCCTCCTCTGTCTCATATATGGGCAATTAGGTGTATTTCAAATTTGTTGTACAAATTGAAATTCAACCTATATTGTTACACCTCTCAGTTTCTTTCTTGCCCAAAACTCAAGGTTAGCTCATGAATCGTCAACTACCGCCTGTTAATTCTTCTTTTTTCATTTATAGGATTTCCTCGATTATTCATCTCAACCTCAGTGGCCACCTTTGCTTTATGCAGTTGCTTTTCTTCACACAATTGTCCAAGAACGAAGGAAATTCGGTCCCCTTGGATGGAACATTCCTTACGAGTTTAATCAAGCAGATTTTGCTGCCAGTGTTCAGTTTGTGCAAAACCACTTGGATGATATGGATCCTAAAAAGGTAAAAACTAGATTGAATTTTGCTTCTGGTATCCGCTGTATCCCTGCTGATTGTACCTACGCTAAGTATAACCTTAATCTATTTTTCTATTTCACATTATCTGGTTATTCAACTGATACAGCTTGCTTTGTAGGTAGTAAAATGTTGTCTCACCAATGTCACTGTTAACCGATATTAACTTTCAGGGCATCTCTTGGGCAACAGTGTGCTACATGCTAGGAGAGGTGCAGTATGGAGGTAGAGTTACCGACGATTTCGATAAACGCCTGTTGACCACATTTACTCAGGTGATTCCATTTTGCATCCATCCTGCCTTATCCACAAACTTGTGTTACTGTAATATGGGGGTCTGGATAGCCGTGCTCGTTCGCAGACGCGTTTCTGGGTCCGAGACACGAACTGATCCTTGCGGGAAGATTGTGAGTTCAAATCTTGGGTGCTGGGCGCGTTTTCGACCGTTCGTGGCTCGCTGCGCCCCTCATCCCAACCCAGAGCTTGGTCCAAAGTCCACCGCCAAGCTATGACGCCCCAACGACCGTAGCTTCTGCGGGGGTCATGGGTTCAAGGCTCATTGCTGGCAGCGTGCGTTTTTTGGCGTCTGGGGCTCTTAGCCCGCCCCCCCCCCCCTTCGTCCCAACCCAGGGCAATGGGAAGCCATGAGCGAAATCATCAGAACGAATTCTGATCTTCCCTTTGGAAGACAGCTGATGACATCCGCGACGGCAGGAATGGCAGTCAGACAAAAATTCAACCTGAAGTGGTTGTTTACTTTACGTTTTTTACTGTAATATCCAGTATCATCAATGGCCGTTAGCTGGTTCTATAAACTGGTTCCTGTGGAATCATCGAAGTCAAGGCCAGTCTGGAATGGTGACCACTTGTGATCGCAGGTCCTGATAATTATTCGAACCAGGCCATTGTTGAATCCCCCTCCACTTAAGGGGGTGTGCAATAAGTAGCCATGAGTGAAATCAACTGAACTAATTCCAAGCTGATGACGTTCGCTTCGCCTGAAATGGCTGTCAGACGAGAATTCAACCGAAGATCTAACATTAAACATTGTTTGCAGGTTTGGTTTTGTGATGTGCTTCTGCGACCAGGTTTCGAATTCTATCACGGGTACAAAGTCCCCATTACAAGGAACATTCAAGGGTACATCGACTACATCACTAGTTTGCCTCCTACTGACTCTCCTGAAGTCTTTGGTCTTCATTCAAATGCCGATATAACGTTAGTATTGATTTAATGGTAGATTCAACGTTCATATCTACGTGTAATTAAATTATGTTATTTCTGTTATTGAGACAGTTTTGAAACCCATTTTTCAGGTATCAAATAAACACGGCTAATGGTATTTTGGACACCATTCTGAACGTACAACCCAAAGAAGGAGGAGGAGGAGGCGGAGAATCTAGGGAAACGATGGTCTACAGATTAGCTAATGACATGTTGGAAAAGCTACCTCAGCAGTACAATACATTCGAAGTGAGCTCGTAGTTTCAATAGCTATATGTCACAACTTCTGTCCAACGAATTTGATAGATGTGAGAGATACAGACCAGCTGATGGTCTTACTATTACATTATTTTTCGACGATTAAAATTTCTGCTTCCTAATTGAATTTACAGGTTAAAGACGCTCTGCAAAGAATGGGATCGCTCCTCCCCATGAATATCTTTTTGCGTCAAGAAATAGACAGGATACAAAAGGTGATCGGTGAAGTCAGGAGGACCTTGGTGAACGTCAAGCTAGCCATTGATGGTACTATTGTGATGTCCAACAGTCTTCGACAATCCTTGGATTCCATGTATGATGCTAGAATCCCCACTACATGGTTGAAAGTGAGTGAACTTCTTACTGGCATCAATCGGTAATGGGACCAGTAACTGAAAAGGGTCCAGTGACAGACAGTCTCAAGTTTGGGCCGAAATATTAAGCCTTTTGAAGGATAAAGCTAGTGTTGCCAGTATGGTCTGTGTCATGCTGCTGTTGCCAGCGTGGTTTGTGTCATCAGAGTAATTAGAGAGTTATTGGCAACCACTAACGGGCCCGTGGAACCTCTTCACAAAGCACGGAGTTTGCGGGTGACGATGAATTTGCCTCCCGACAACAGCGGGCGAGATGAAAGGGTGCCCCCAGACAGTCACCCGTTCCTAGAGGCCCACTGTCACGAGCGCCTCCCTTCCCCCCCTGTCTATAGTTAACGGGCTTCCTCCTTCAACTGGGTAGCATCATCTGTTGCTCGCACTAGTCTCCTCCTAACAGGGCCCGTGAGATTTTGGCACAAAAAACTCTCTAATATCATCAGTCAGTTTGTATTTACAAAGCAATGACAACTCCACGAAATCAGGTGGTGTTCGACACTGCAGTTAGACAGTTATAGCATGGAACATGCTTTAGCCTTGACCTAAGTGGCAAAAAGTGTTACGTTTTTCGGGAATGGTAACTAGGAATGGTATCGAGTCATGAAATTTTGCTCAGTCATTGATACGGAACTAAGGATCGTGTTACATGGTGTAACCTATGCGATAGGGTTGTTTCAAATAATGTTGCAATCTCAATACAACTATAAAATACCTTCCTATCTGAAGAATGATTTTTTAGAAGGCTATCAAAATAGCAAAACAGGTTTGATCGCATTCTTCTTCTTCAAAAAAAAAAAAAAAAAAAAATTAAACAGAATAAGAAAGCGCGGCTAAAGCATGTTCCATGTTTCTTGAATTTTAGCCGTAGGCTCTAAGCAAAAAGCAGGGGTCCAGGGGGCTTTTTTTCAATGTTTGAACTATGCTCTTTTTGTTGTGCTCGTTTGTTCTTTTTCATGTAAAATTAATTCCTAAGCGAGTTATACCTGTGTTACTTGTCCTTCTGGTTTGTCTATTCGGTTGGTCGGACCTCTTTTCATAATTTGGAGATTACAGCTCGAATTACCCAATTCGGAGGACCCAGAAGCTGTCAAATATTAAAAGAGACGTTGTTCCGTGAGAAAAAATAGTTGAAAAGCGCGTATTATATGGCTGGCGGGGGGGAAAAACCAGGTAAGTACAAAAAATGTAATTTTACAGGAGAGCATTTTAAAGTTTCAAATTGTACTCCTAATTCGGGAATCCACAATAATTGATACTTAACCCTGCCATTTTTTCACGAAAGTATCCTAAAACCGAAATGATAGCTCGAACTGCCCCTCAAATGACATCTTAATGGTAAATTCTATGGTTTTTTTAAAATTGTCGAGTTACCTGGTTACGTGCATTCTGAATTCCATACTTACTTGGTTACGAGCAACCAAATTTTCAGACTTACCTGCTCACCCACCATAAGAATACCTACTTGCCTGGTTAAGCACAATTTAATACACTGGGGAAAAGTAAGAAAAACGCTGTTTACAACAGAACGATTGTTGTATTTCAGGTGAATGTTATATATATTTTCGAGGATGTAATCAATCACACTCGTCTGCACCGTCAGGGTCCACTTCCACAAGGTCTGGGTCAATGTCTTCTCTCTCGTCGGATCTTATGTTCTTGTAATAGTCATGAAAGGCTGGGTCGATCAATGGTAACAAGTCGAGTAAATCTTTTTTCTTCTCTTTACTGATAGGCAGAGGAGAATTATTCAGAGCTGGCAGAGTAGTGGGAAAACAAGTTCTCCCCTTTCTTCTAATGGTGACGGTTGAAAAAATGTCTTCTTCCTCCAGGTTAGTTTTGAAATATATGATGCCAATGTCATTTTTCCTAAACTGAAACCACTGGACAGGATGCCACAGAAATTTCTGCCCATCATCCGCGACGGTTCTTTTTAGAAAAGGAGATGGTTTCCTGACCAGCTTGCCGAAGTCAATGAATTGTTCTGCTGTCATCACAACCACTTGGAATGGGTGTTTCTTTCTGGACAACCTGATGAGTTGAACCCAGTCATTTGGATGGTTGATTTTCATACCAGTTCTCTTCTTCTCTTTTTCAATAATTGAGTGGTCAGTGTCGCATTCCATGTGAGTGTGACCAGGGACTAGGAATTTGTGGTTAATCGTCTGCACACTGCCCTTGGAAGATTTTAAAAAGTATGAAAACATGGATGTGACCAGATGGTTCTTATTCTGGCCTTGGCAAGTGTCTGAATAGAAAATGACCTCATCAACAACATCCTGCAGAGCTGTTAAATGAGTAAACAAGCAAGCTGCAATTTCATTGCCACCTCGTTTAGCCACTGTTTCATCCCACACATAGCAAGTAGCGTTGCCTGTTCCAAGGTCATGGATAGTCAAATTATAAGTCCACAACTGTCTTTTGTAAAATGACGTGGATGTCGTCAAATATGGAGTGGGCAAACACTGCTGCAAATCGAATGCAAACGTCTTGAACTTGCTGTCAGTAGTTGCCTTTACTTTGTCTTTTTTCTTCGCTTCGTAAGCTCGCTCGGCCTTTAACTGGTGTGCTTCTCGTTCCTCCAGAAGCCTAGAGAGTTCTTCACCCCTAGCAAATTTGATTTGCTCGGATAGCTTGTCACAATTGTAGCAAGTATCCTTGTGAGGTTTCTTTATAGCAAGATTAAGTTTGTGAAAACATTGATTGTACAGAGAGAGAGAAACCGGATCATCAGTCGTGGATTTGTATAGCTCATGCATTTTTGCTATACTGAGGTGAGTAGGAAGATAGCGCTTGTTTGTAGTTGCCCTACAATAATGACTTTCATAGCTAGGGAACGAGAGAATGTGTGCCTTTACTTCTTTGATTTCTCCTTCTGTCTTTGCTGATGGAGGAGTGTTTTTTCCACGGGTATCAAGTGGGATGACTCCAGTTGGTGATTTCTTCTTTTTACTCGTTGAGTACTCCAAAAAAGATTTAGTTTCTCCAAGTATTTTTATTAAGCATGTCTTGCAGACTGGTCGACTTTCATTATGAATATGAAGGCAATATGAGATTGATATCTCGCGGTTTTTCTGTGGTTGAGAGGTTTTGGCGGTCTTCTTCTTGTAAATCTCAACAAGGGATCCAATATAACATGATCGCCGATCCCTACTCCCCAATTTCCAATATTCGCTGAACAAAAGTGCTTGGTCAGATTGAGAGAACCGATCCTTGCATTTCATTCGACAAGCTCCCAAACTCACGGCTTTCCTCCCTTCCACAACTTTCCCCCTCTCCGTCGTGTATGATTGCCCACAATTTCTCATTATTTTGCGTTCTTCTCTAGATTTTCTTGATTTTTTAAACTTATTTCTTTCACTCTGTAGCATAGTAGTGCCTACTTCTACACTAGAGTCCTCAATCAGCACATCTTCAGGCGCATTGCTCAACCTATCTGCCTCTGACATTCCATAGCTCTGAACTGGCACTCCTTCTACGTTTTCCACTGTGACCTCCATTTCTTCTAAATTCATGTTACACTGGAGTGGTGGTTCCTGTGCGTTTTCCACTGTGGCCTCCATTTCTCCTTCAGCGTGGGGTAGCACCTCTTCTCTATTCTGTCGTTGTTCTTCTAGGTTTTGTTTATCTCCAGCAATACTGCTCTTGTCTTGAATCGAATGACTATCATTCTGAGTTTTGATCACCACCTCTTCAAAATCGCAACTTGAATCTGTAATGATAAAATCATCGTTAGTTCAGTTTTAAATACATATATAAAAATATGCTACCTATTCGGAGATACAATCATACAAAAAAAAGATTAGGTACTACCTTACGTGACAATTACTTATACTTATTACTCTATCCTATTGTTGAAACAAAGTATAAAAAGGTTGCGCTAAAAACGTTTAATATTGATTGACTGATAACGATTTGTAGTAATAATCACCAACCAGTTGTAACTTCATCATCTGATATTGCAGAATAATTAGGATCCTTTACACTATCATCAGAATCCAAGATGTAGTTCAAATCTAAAACACACAACCAAAAAATAATTGAGCGAAAAATACAAGCAAATGTTTTTTTGAGTTCAATCACCGAACGTAAGATTGGCTTCATAAACCTCGTAGGTACCTACCTACACACATCAAAATTCATTCTGAAATATGGACAGGAAAAATTTGGGGTTTGGATTTTTGAAAAGTGTATTTTAATCTCCAAATAGAAACAATGGAAAACATTTGGATGATTTTCTTTAAAAAAATGTTTCTTAAAAAAAAGCAAGAAACTGAAAAATTCACTTTTTTTTTTTTAAATTGTAAAAAAAAAAAATCACTTCAGTAGTCTGTACACCTTTTGCGGAAAAAGAAAAAACCCGTAGTTTGATAATAATTATCAACATTTTTTCCTTAAAAAACGGAAAAACTCACTTTTCTAAAAATTGTAAAAAAAAACACTCGGAATATCGTCCAACAGGTATGTTATTCCTGAGAGAGCCTTTTGACCTTTGTAATGAGTGTCAGGCCATAAGGAAAAAGTTAAAGAAATTCAGATTGATACAGATTTTTACACATACAGATACAGATTTTTACAATTTTTAGAAAAGTGAATTTTAACATTTTTTTTGAACATTTTTTTAAATAAAGAAAATTATCCAAATAATGTTTTTTCCGTTGTTTCTATTTGGTAATTAGATACACTTTTCAAAAATCCAAACCCCAAGTTTTTCCTGTGCATATTTCTGAATGAATCAGGGTGATGCAAAACTTTTTTTGATGTGTGTATTTGCTGTGAACCTATCTCTCTAGACGTATACATAAGTTCGTACATGTGCGTATGGATCCACAAGCCCACTCATTGACAAATCGGTGGCATACAACACATCAACGTGTAACACACACGCACATAATAATATGCCGTTAGAATCCAAATAATTCGAACATTATACTGATGAAATCAATATCCAACGGCACACTTACCTTCTTTTGACACCAGAGATTCTCCATTATTGTAGACCACTTCGCTAATCAAGTTTTCTGGATTGACTATACTTGTTCCGGCATCCTCATCAATGTCGGTTGCATTCGATACCAATTCGGTAGCAGGTTGATCAATTACTCCACTTTGTTCTTTTGATTCTGCACAAGCCATTCGAAGAGAAGGTTAATTACATACCTACTGCGAATGTGTAGGGGAAGTTCGTTCATGTGGTATGATCAAGAGCAACATGTTAATTACCTCCAAGCTTCGTTATTGAATGAATAAACTGCTGTTTACGAATATTATTTCTACTTACCAGTGAGTTTGTCCATTTCTCGTCCTCTGCAGGATGCGGAAGAGGCATTTCGCCGCAATTTATTGAGAAAATCAGCTCGCCGACTCATAATGTAGTGTGTTCTGAACTGTGAACCCGTCCAACTAACAACTGTTGTTCCTATACACTAGCGGTGCCTGTAGGCACCATCAAGACTGACGACTTACCTGGTTTCAGCCAGGCCTAAGACTGTTTACGTTTCGGTGTGTGGCATCGTTTCATTGGGAATAACAAGTTATCTCGACTAGTCACATTAATGGTTCTTGTGAGCAACTAGGTATCTCGTGTTTATTTTGCTCACCGCCAACTTATTGGCAGGGGGTCGATAGGGAACAGAAAGGTAACTCGACTAGACCTGATTTTCTCAAGTTATGAACTGCTTTGATTGTCGTGATCAACAAAATAACTCGAAATGTTTTGTTATTCGCGGATCCATATTAATGATGACATGATGGTATAGTCGGATAAATAAAGTTATCCGTTTATTCCTTATTTGATTGAGTTATTATTGTTTGTTTATTCCGAAATTAAAGTCGGGTAACTAAAGATACCTGTTTCTTCTTCAATTAGGATGTAACTTGACTGTCATGTCCAACAAGTTAACTCGAAGTGTTCTTTTACTCACTGCCAGATACTTTGTGAATGGAGGGTGGTGCAAGCAGGTAAACTCAGTTACCGGTCTGTTCTCGAAACAGAAATTTCGGGAATGAGAGTTAACCGAATAATCACCAACGCCCCAGCCAATAGGAAGCATAGTAGAGTTACGCTGATACTCGCAAACGAAAGCTGACACAAAATAACGCCTACAGTGAAGATATCTCGATTTTCACCAAAAAGCGACTTACCTGGTTTTTCCCCCCCGCCAGCCATATGGAGCTCTAGAAATCCAGTTACGCTGAAAGAGGCGTCCAAAACATATCTGTTACTGGTGACGTCACTCAATGTATCAGAACTGGCTAATTTAACAAGCTCCTCAATGTTCTTAAAACTTGGCCTTATAAGGAATTGATAGGAAACTTCAATCCTACTGCTGTGCTATCTGTAGGAATGAATCAAAACTAATGAATTATCTACAAAGTAGGTACAGGGTGGCTGAAAACGGACGCCCACTTTTTAAAATGAAGCCAAATTTTTAATTTTGGAGATATCAGGTTGAAATAAATTCCAAAATATTCGTTAGGATTGGAGGTTTATTGTACAGTAAGAAAAAATCAGTTATGGAATATTGTGCTAAGTAGATGGCGCCCTTGCTGATTAATGCACTGTTCAAGCCTTTCGGCGAAGTTGCTCATGACGTTATCCAACATTTCCATCGGGATGGCGGCAATTTCACGTGTGATCGCATCTTTGAGGTCTTGAAGAGTTCGTGGTTTATCCACATAAACCTTGAACTTCAGGTAGCCCCATAAAAAGAAATCACAGTGCTTGAGCGCGATGTCTCATTGACCGCCAAGCGCTCTGTTCAATGACACTCTGACTCGATCCACATTTTCAGGGGTCACCACAGTACGCGGTCGACCATGAGCAATCTTTGGGGTAACATTACCTGTTCGATGAAAGTCGGCAACCCACTTCTAAATCGATCGATTCGTTGGAAGAACAGCACGAGGAGGAAGGTTGAAGTGAGTGCGAAAGGCGCGCCAGGTAGCCTCGAAACACTCATTTTTCTTGAAAATTCTCTCCACAGCGAAGGACCGATGCTGAACGCTCCACACAGGCATGATTACTGAACTTCCCATCCTACCCTACAAGGGGAATGGCTCAGTGACCTTGTCAGACCACCCCCTCCCAAGTCCCCAGCTGATACAAACATGGGCGTCCGTTTTCAGCCACCCTGTATTTTAATTGTCACTTGTTCCAGATTTCATGGGAGTCTGCTACTCTGGGGTTCTGGTACACTGAGCTTCTGGAAAGAGAAATGCAGTTCAATCGGTGGCTGCTGAATGGGAGACCCAACGTGTTTTGGATGACTGGATTCTTCAACCCTCAAGGATTCCTCACTGCCATGCGGCAGGTAAGTTAACCGTTCTGATTTTGCTAGCTTAGTCAAGAATGAAGATGGTCAAATTGAGTGTGTCCAAAGCAAGGATGAAACTGATATCCCCGAGCGCTCCATGGCTGTTAATTTTATAGGTCTTATTTATGGTCCTTGAGAACTCGTATGTGAACAAGCCTAAAGCAACCTGATGAAAATTTCACAACATATTGAGTGCCAATTACACTTTGAATGTGGGAGTTATAGTGAACTTAAGCGTAGAGACCAGCTTGGTAAAGCCTGGTTTATGTGGTTTAGTATGTCATTAGCTGAGAATGACGAGTACTTGCTTCAGAAGGCCAGAGCAAGAGTGCTCCAAACCAGAACCTCGACTGTATGAATAAAATCCCGATCTCCGCTATTGTTTACTGACCAGATCTTCATTCTTTTTTCTACTTTTCAAACTACTCGTATTTCAAATCCAGTAATTTCGGTACCTATACATGCTACTTGTGTTTGATATCAGGAGGTGACCAGAGCTCACAGAGGTTGGGCCTTGGACTCCGTCGTATTGCAAAATCTCGTGACCCGCCACAACAAAGAAGAGATCACAGACAACCCTCCAGAGGGCGTCTATGTCCACGGACTCTTCCTGGAAGGCGCGAGCTTGGATCGACGAACGGGAAAGCTGATTGAAAGTAAACTCAAAGTTCTATACGAACAAATGCCTGTCATATACATTTACGCCATAAACACCACGGCTGGCAAAGACCCCAAATTGTACGAATGCCCCATTTATAGGAAACCTCAACGCACGGATCAGAAATACGTTGGATCTATTGATTTTGAAACTGACAACAATCCGAGACATTGGACACTCCGTGGCGTTGCGTTGTTGTGTGACATCAAATAAATAACTACCTCTATCATGCAAAACTCCTTAGTGTGGGCACTTTCCTTTGTCGAACCTATTCGCTCGTTAACAGTAAACAGGGTACTCCAATGGTACTCTATTATTCAGGAAAAAGTAGGCAATGGCCCTGTTGATTGTGCTCAGGGGCAAATGGACTGCTGTGAAAAGAATGATAAATTAATAGATAGTTACTATAATAGTTGTTAGTGTTGGTTCTGCTTAAATACGGCGTGGCGTATCCTCAATATGGCGCCATATTGTTGACTGGCTGAAAAGCCTACTAAAAGCAGGCAAATATGATTCCTCCGATTCTCCCCGCCACTCACCCCCAACTCCTCCCTCCTCCAACTCTCCCCACTCCCACGACCCCTCCCTCCTCCGACTCTCCCCACTCCCACTACCCCTCCCTCTTCCAGCTCTCCCCACTCCCACAACCCCTCCCTCTTCCGGCTCTCACCACTCCCACGACCCCTCTAACCCCTCGCAATCGGTGACGTGCATACGTACGTACGATTGGCATTTTATGTATATAGATAAGGATAAGGACGCGAAGGATGATAAGGATCCGATCTGGCTCCAGATTCTACTGCATTGTTACAGCGCCAGATCGGATACAGCGTGTTCTTATCACAATACAGTGCCGGATTGAGAATACGTCACGCCGTATTTAAGCCGAACTTAACCGACTAGGAACTATCTAATATCAAGGCAAAAGGGCTTATTGTACTGCTGAAAGTGTGGGTAGTGCTCAATAGTGTTTGAGGATGTTGGCTGGCAGTTACAACGTGGAAAATTCCAGAACCACGGAAAATACTCGTTTCGAGCATTTGTAAGGGTATTATGGTGTTAATGAGGATTATTAGACATTCGAAAACTTGTGACTAACTAATTGAGTACAAAAAAGTGATGGCACAATTAGGGATGGGTATCGTTGAAAAAAGTAGTGATATTGTATTGTATTTGAGTATCGATATTCCAAGTATCGTTTGGCATGAGTATCGATATTTCAAAATATCGAGTCTCGATACTTTAGTGTCAGAAAATATTAACATTCCGAGAAAAATAGTTTTGTTTATTACTGTCTTAAAACCAAGTGCTCAAGCAGTTAATTATTAATAACTGAATATTTATTGAATTTTTCCATAATATAAATTAATTTTATCTGTAGTATAAATAATTATCTGACGAAATACGGGCTTATTTCTTTGTGGGTCGAGCTGCACCCGAAAGTAATAACAGCCTTCTCACCTTCTTCATCTTTTCTTTTTTAGCCATTACGTCGAATTTCCACAACGTTAACCCTTAATATCCTGAGGTATCTTTTTGGAAGTCCGATTCTTACCTGCAATTGTTTATCCACTTTTGAACCAAAACTGATAGGTAGCCATTGGCTATCTTGTTACTCCAACTATCAAGTGTGTAAGAAAATGAATAATAAAAACATAGTAACTCACGGAAAAAACAAAATAATCTCGTGTTGATAGTCTGTAGTAGGGCCTTCGAGGTACCTTCTACCCCAACTTCTCTCCTGACAGGCTATTAGTTGGGTTTCCTCGTCAGAGATGGCGCCACTATCTAAGGCAGATCCTTCTATAAAGCAAACCCTCTCCACCTTATTCCTTATTTCTGTATTTTATGAGAAATAACTGACCCCAACATCCCTCCAAGGATTTTCATCTTCTACTCCAACAAAATTAGGGTTGTAGACAGATTCTGCTGACCAGATAGCGCAAGTGTGGCTTTAAAAAAGATCATTCTTGAGCTGACCGACTGTAGTAAAGCCTTTGAGAAACCTTCTTCTCAAATATTCTATAGATTTGTCAACATAAATCTAAACTTAATCGGAAATTCGCAAAACAAAAATTTTTGAACAAGTGGGAAATTAAGGGTTAACCTGTGCCGAATTCCCATAAAAGTTATCGTAGCCGAAAAAAACCTTGATTAATGACCTGAATTGACAAGATTGGGGTGTGTTTCACTTATAAATCTATAGTTTATTTCAATAATAATTTCCAAAACAACACATGTTCTTTCCCTCCTTCAATCACAGAGTAATTGACTATCTGTTGAGGGGTTGCGGCTCTTGCAATGGAGTGCAGGCCTGGTCTGACAAAATGCATGTTCTCGCCCAATGTAGTGTCGTCTAGTTTAGGTTCGTGTTCAGAATTGTCACAAGTATGGATATTACAATTTTTTATATTTTTATTAAGTAACATTTCTAGGCGTCTTCAGTGACGTATCCCATATTATGGCAAGTTCAAAGTCAATTTGGCACAGATTACGGATGTCCTACCAAGGGAAAAAATGCATGTTGGAGTCATTTGAGTCATTTCAGTTGATTCAGAGGGTATGCGTTGAAAATATGGGAATGTTTTTTTTTTCGGTCAAATAAGGGACACCCTGGTGTAGTATCGATACTAAAACATCGATTATTGACACGAAAGTATCGATATTTTGAAAATTCGGGAATCGATACCCATCCCTGGGAGAGAGGGGTTCGAAAGTGAGCAAGGCGTGATGAAGGGGATAAGAAAGGTTGTGTCCTGAGCCTACAGGTAGCACCACCTTCCATTAATGAATGAATCAAAGGCCTTCCTCAGGCCCACATTTTGGATTAAAAAAAAAAAATGACTCAGGACAAGACCAAAGATTTATTCAAAAGCGTTTTAAATACTTAATAGTTACAATATGTACAAACACAAACGTGGGATTTTCATTTTGGAGAAAACAAATTTTACAAACAAATGATTTTTCTATAAGTTTTTCTTTTAGTTCAATAACTTAGCAACGTACATATTATTTTTACACAAATTTATCACAATCAGTCGCATCAAAGCCTTAAAATTAAATTAAAATTCTGACTGGTTGATCAAACCTTCGTTTTCGACAAGGTTGGAACAATATTTAGCTACCTAGCGAAAGTAATCAAGGTACAAAAAAAGGGAAATACTTACAAAAATATAAAAAGCTTATTTGAGACAGTACGTGCTAAGCTTCTTCAAAGTAATAATTTTAACACATTCAAAATTCTATAATAATGTACATTATCGATTTCGAATAACTCATAATAATTATGGCAGCATGAAGAGGGAAGTCTGAGTATTTTATCACACCCTACGTAGGAATACTGGATGTTTTACGCACAAACGGGACAACATTTGCCTTCGTCAGTTCTTTGAGTTTTGCAGTCGAGTGGTAAACATTGAAGCCGCGTACACTTGACTTGCGTTTCCTGAAACAACATGGAGTTTGTATCATTCCCATGGGCAATTTTCGTGCCTATTTATTATTCTATCTTATTAAAAGTGAACGATCCAAGAAGGTGCAACAAGATGAAGGTTAAGTGCTTGAATGAACTGACGTCACTGGTAAGTATCCATCTCGCTCCAGAACAAGCGAGATCTGATTCCGAAGTCAAAAACGTAACCTCAAGTTGCTGAGGGCTGCCAAACTAAAGGTATTTGATGTCAACAATCACTTGTTGGGGGATTGATTATTGGTCCTACTGCACCAGAGAATGGTCAACAATGGCGCAGCAAGCTGCTCGCAAAAAGCACTGTAAGTACGACCAAGCAGCCGAAGATGCTCGAGGCTCATTTACACTTCTGATTGCTTCATGTGATGGAGTTCTTCATAAAGAATTCCAGGCCTTCCAGAAAAGGGTAGCAAGTAGGCTGTCGGAAACATGGGGAAGAAACCTGTCAGAGTCAAGCAGCTTTCTTAAAGTTGAAGTTCGGATCGGAGAATAAGAAGTCTCGGGACAGAAGGCGGAGCAATACTGCCACTCCTTCGCGACTGAGAGTTTGCAGACCACTGAGACAATCCAAACAACTCGCAAACACTTTGTCCCGCGAAAGGAAAAAGTTGAAGGAACGGAGCAAGTCGTGCCCCTGCCCAGCGGACGTCACTCTTACCAGCCCCAAGCCCTTCTGTGTTCACAGATTTCCAATTGAAACTTCTTAACTCTCTACGATAAAATGTTGTCTAAGTAAAAAAAAAAAATTTGGGGGACTGAAGATGCTGTAGTTGACCCCAGCATCGGATTCATCACACTCGAAACCCCCCCTCGGTCTGTAGCAAGTTGGATACTGTTCAGCTGGTGACATCAATTCGTTCTTTACGCAATTCTACTCTTTTTGTAACTTCTAAACTTTTCAGAGCCTAATTGTACCTAAATAATTGTACCTAAGTGTACCTAATTTAGCCAAGTCTTATTGATAAAAATTGACTTGAGACTTGGGATTTTTAATGCCCTCGTGATACTTCATTCATTTGAGTTGACTGTTTGTAGGAACTTGTTAGCATCCCCACGTTTTTACCTTTTAACCCTAATGGGGAATTTGCCTCCATTTTAGATTCTGGAATTTCAAGTCAAAGCCTATAATAGGGCCCTAGAATAACGTTTAACACTAGGAATAACCAAGGGGAAAAAATTACCGTAGGGGAAAATGCCTAAACAAGTGAAGCCTCTGTTATAAAACACCGCGAAAATCGAGGAATATTGTTGACGTCATACAAAAAAAAAAAAAAAAATGACGCTAAAACAACTCCGACAACAGACAGAGTTCTAGCACCGCCACACAAAACGATCCAGTGAAATGGCTACTCGAATAATGTGATTCAAATCTTGAAACTAAATCAGAGAAGATGAAGACTAATAATGCTTGATAAACTAGTAGGTAGAATCGTATTGGAAAAAAGTGAGTAATATTGTTTCTTTTGGTCACTTTTGTGTCTGGGTTCTTCCTGCCAGTTTGCGCCGCACTCTTGTGCGCACTACTTGTAAGCTAAAAGTTCGTGTATGTTCCGCTTCTGTGGTAAGCGCCACAGAACCTCCTTTGAAGTCAGATTGGTAGAATATCCGTTACGTTTCAAAATAAACCCTCATTCGAAAAAAAAATGTGAGGCAAATTCCCCATTGGACCATGGTGTCACTAGTGTCACCGAAAGCGTCTCAGGAACACCGCAGCTGTCCCAAAGTGTCACCTGAGTAACCATAATTAGATTGCAATTTTAAATTTCATGGACAGCCAAATTTTTTGTGGGCTATTGGAAGTCTCAAAATTGAGTTAAAACAAAAATGTCCAAAGAAATCGACGAAAAAATGTTCAAAATTTTTGTGATAACATCATTTTTTGACTTTTAATAATGTACAAAAAATTCAGCTATCCATTAGTTTTTAAATTGTAATTTAAATGTAGTTAATCTGTTGACACCTGTGTGACACCTGTGGAATTTCTAGGTTTTCGGTGACACCAGTGGCACCATGGTCCAATTAGGGTTAAATTGGTAATTGCTTTACTATTCGTTGGTCACTGCTGCTTTTACGTCCCATTTGGGGTAGGAAAAAATGCCATCAAGATGAACGAACTATGATTGAAATATTCAGTTGGGTTTGTGTAACTTTGAATATGTGAATATTACGTATTTCTGTTCTTTATTCTTCTTATCGCGTTGAACGCGGAAAAAAAACGCCTTGGACCATTGTGGCGGAGAAATTTTGTTTTGCAAAGCCCGCTAAGATAAGGTGTGACTTTGATAACTGTTCATGACTTTCATCAGTGACTGATTCAGCTGTGGATTGAACCGTTCGTCTCATGAACAGTTAATCTATCACGAAAAACTGCTAGAAAAGAGTGGAAACCGAGAATGAAAGAACAGGAGCAGATATTCTTGAATCTTTTGCGTGACATTGACGCAGCCCGCCACAGGGACCCTGGGATTTGCGTGACATAACGCAATCCGCGTCCAATGCATTAACACAGCGTCAATGACACGCAAACACATCTCGCAAAAGGTTCAAGAATATCAGCTCCTGTTCTTTGTTCTGAGTTACTGCTTTTTTCTAGCTGTTTTTCGTGATAAATGAACTGTTTATGAGACGAACGGTTCAATCCAGATCTGAATCAGTCGAGGTTGACGGTCATGAGCAGTTTTCATCTTATCTTTGGGTGCTTCGTGAAAAACATTTCTCCCCCACAGTGGACCATGTTTTTTTTCCCACGTTCAACGCGTTAAACATTAGTCAGAACGTTTTACAGAGAGAGAAAAACATTTTTTGACCATTATTCAGATCGTTGGATAGACTACACTATAGGGATGTCCCCAAAGTATCGATACTTTTTGAAAAAAGTATCGATACATATCGATGCTTTTTCCCTGATATTTATCGTAGTATCGATACTTTTTTCCAGTATCGGAGGCGATACTTTTTTTCCTCTCACATTAGATTAGGTAAATGCTACCTATTTTTTATCTCTTACATCAGATGAAAGTCTCGAATTTCAGTAGATTATTGGGAGACCAACCACTTAAACAAACTAAACAAAGATGATGTACCACCACCTCCAGCTCTCCATGATAACCTACTGTCCTCCATCATCTAGGAACATGGAAGAGTATCCCTGGGATACTAGGTCCATGTCTAGGAAGGACCACCAAAATGTTAACCCAACCAAGTGCAATACGAAAAAAAGTGCCTTAACAAAAAAATGAGTGATTTATTGTTTTGTTCATTCTATATTAATTATTATCCTCGCGATGGAGAGATTTCACACTGATAGAGAGAAACATAAAAGGCATTTTCACACATTTTTGTAAAAGTATCGATACTTTTTGATACTTTCTAGATGTATCGATACGATATTATATCGATAATTTTTGAAGTATCGGACATCCCTACTACACTACACTATTAATGTCAATTTAAATGGTTATTACATAATAATCTACCATATTAACTAGCCCTTACTTGGCATTCGCACGCTGTGCATGGGTTGGCCTGCCAAGATTCTCCATCTTTCCTCAACTTTCCGCGGTCATCTTTGCATGCACCGTTGGTCGTGATGCTGCGAATCCTCCGCCTCAAATTGTTTACAGTCTTTTGCAGCTTCTTGACCATCCCTTCCAGCGCCTCCATTCTCCCTTCCATAGCATCTTCTTTGCCTGAATGTCTTCTGCTTCTCGAGTCGCTTCCGCAATCTGAAATTATGTCGTAGAGATTAATGAGATTTGCCACAGTGTTGGAAAAATAATTGTTCCACGTCCAGAAACAGTACCTATAGCTCTTTCCTTCTCCACTCCAGTAATGTTTCTTGCCCAATAGGAACAGGTTATTCTCTACATGCACATATTTCCAGTAAACGCTAGACATGGAGGACTGGAAGTTCAGTTAAAGATGAGGCTGCAGAACATTACCTGGACATTCATACCAAAATCGTAGATCCATTTTCGGTATTTCCTTACAGTCTACAACTCCCTCTGGTTGTACTTGAGGCAATAAGAATACATTTGGCGTTGCCTTAGTGATGTTGTCTCCATCGTCACAAAGTACCCTGCCAAGAGAGCTTTGAGAGATCTGAGTGAGCTGAGCCGGCGAGAAAGTTGCTGGGCTCTCGTACCAAAACCTAAGAAAACCAATCGTGAATTATACGACCAAATACCAAGAGTGGATCGTACAATCAATGAGCAAATCCACGTGCTCCTTCAAGTTTGACACTCTTACTGACCTGTCGCCAGCTCGTATCCTCTTGAATTGATCGACCAGTATGCACCTGAAAGTTGGACCAAATCTTGCTCCATCAACTTGATCCTCTAGGATTCCTCCCACAAAAATGTCGATATTTCCTGCAAACATGCCAAAGAACAAACATTGTAGGTATAGCATTGTAAAGACTTGTTGAGCTGTTTGTCTTGAGAAAATTCATCAATATTGTTGGCGATATAATTTCTAACCACACACCTGGGTGTCCGTAAAGTTCCTTCAATTTCCTTAATATTTCAGGGTCGCTAATTTCCTGTCGCAAATCCTCAAACGTCTCTGCACTTGAGAGGCCGCAAATTTTCCTGTACTCGTTGTAGAACGGAATCCCGTGGTCTCTTGATCGCTGCACATTCATTGATGCCAAATCCAGCGCAACAGCGTGGAATGATGTAAATAAGTGTTCAGTGAGCTGGTTGTTCAAATTTTGATGAGGCGTTTTTCGTTTGGCTGGAGTCATGAACATTCCCCTCATTAGAGGATCGATCCCGCCTTCATCGACTATCCTCCACGGTGCGAAGAATGCTTTGCCTAATGGGAGGTCTCCCTTCAAGAAAAAAAATTGCATTAAAAATATCTTTAAATACTCTATGATTGTTTCTTAACTGAATTTTTCAACTTATTGATGCCTTACTTCTGGAATAGTTTGGAATGACTCATTCAGTCTTGTAAGGATTGGATTGATGAGTGTATGGCCAAATCTAAACGCTGATGTGGCAAATTCGTTATTTATACCAGGATCGACGGTAGGGTCATAACCCTTGTAAGGACCAAGCATTTCCATCCCTGAAATTATTCAAAATTAAGTTGTTATGTACAAATCTTTCGAGAAAGATATTGGTCATGAAGAGAGCAAAATCAGTGAATGATGGTATAACTCGCATTGTAAAAGGTAGGTTGGGGTCCACCATCAGTTCAAGAACTAAATCCAGGATTTTGATGCAGATCCTCCTGTAAATGTCGAACAACACCGTGAGAGGCAGTGCTCTCATTGGTACCCACTTGGTATCCTGCCATTATTGGTACATTGGTGTCCTACGATTGGAAATACCTGAGGACTGTTTCCTTGTAGGATATGCTGATGATGTGGTAGCAGTAATACTGGCAAGGACAATGGATTCAGCCCAAGTCAAGGTGGAGCAGATCATGTCATGAGTAATGGAGTGGATGGAAGACCATAGCCTTGGACTAGCTGCAGCAAAGACTGAGGTAGCCAACATTACGCGTAAGCGCATACCTACCATCTTCCCAATGCGGATTGTAAACGCCGAAATAACTACTGAACCAGCAGCCAGATATTTAGGAGTGATGTTGGACACCAAAATCACTTTTGGTGAACATATAAGAAGAACTGCAGATAGAGCAGCACAAAAAACAGCAGCTCTTTGTCACCTTATGAAGAACAAAAAAGGGCCCTAGGCCGTGCAATGATGACAGTCGTACAGTCAATTCTCTTGTATGGAGCGGAGGAATGGGCAGACGCATTTAGTGTGGCATTAATAGCTGTGCAGCGTTTGAATCGCCTGTGCTTACCGAACAGAATCAGAACCCGCTATCTTTGTCCTCACGAATGTCATACCCATTCAGCTGATGGCTTCAGAGAGGAAAAGAATCTTTGAGAGAAGGGATGAAGGAAACAGGGTCTGCATAGCGAAGGTAGAAAGGGAGCGTACAATGGCAAACTGGCAAGATATATGGACGGGAGTACAAAGAGGAAGGTGGACTGCACGGCTGGTGCCAAACATTCAGACGTGGATGGAAAGGAAACGTGGAGAAGTGAACTTCTTCCTTACGCAGTTCTTTACAGGGCATGGACTCTTTTATGTCTATTTGCATACAATTGGGAAGGTGTCTGCCCCAACATGTCTACACTGCCAGAACAAATATGACGATGATGTGCTCCACACCTTCTTCAAATGCACCAAATGGGCGCCTGAAAGAAACCAGCTGATGGCGGAGCTGGAGTTACACCAGAGGCTGTTGTCAGCAGGATGCTGGAAGGTGAAAGAAGCTGGACTGCTCTGGCAGAGTACACAGGAAGCATCCTGACAAGGAAGATACTCTAAGAACGAGAAAGAGAGAGGAGGGTTCTGGTCCGCCCCCTCACCCAGAACTGATTAAACGCCCCAGGGCTCAGCCCAAAGTAATGTGTTAAACGGTTCCGGGCTGAGCTCCAACGTGGGAGAAAAGAAGGTGTTTTTTATGGGTTTGAATCCCACATAACCAGAAGACGCAGACGCTTCCATGTATCTTACGAGACCAAACTCCACCTTTGGATCTTAAAGATTTTCTCACCTGCCTGCTGGGGGGAAAAAAATTATTGGTCCAGTAAGTCAACGTGAATCATACAAAACCCAAATAGGGAGATCCTTCCCCTTCTTTGAAGTTCTTCTAAAAGTTAATTTTGGATACTCTTTGTATGTGATCATTTTCCTTCATTCATACCTTTCGGGCCTAGAATGAGAGGTAGCCAATGCTTGTACGTTATGTGTTGCATCAGTGCTCCTACAATTTTTCTGGCTTCATTATAAATCGTTTCACCAGTCCAATGAGGGTTCACGTGCTTCAATTCGTCTGCGATTCGGTTGTGCTCTCTTAGCCAGATGGTGTGCATGGCCAACAAACTGACCTGAAATTCAAAATGGCAGAGTTGAAATGAATCATTTGCTTCTCTTCTTCGAGAAAAGAAACCCGTTTTTCTCGTATCTTGATATCTAACTACATCTTGAGTTTCTCCACCTGTTCATTGACTCTGATGTCACCGGCTAAGAAGCAACCTATTTCGCTCTCTGTGGGGTCCCTTCTGCAGTCCACTTCTTGTGCCCCGGCTATAGGAAGCAGGGGTTTACCCTGCAGCGTTACTATCCCAGTTCTCAACAGTCCAAGATCTGTGGAGTAGTCTCTGAGCAGGATACTTCTGTTAGCCGTAAATCCGTATACCTAGAACAGTAATTTTCATATTATACAGCACGAGTGAACCTCAATCTTCCTTATCATGTGAATTTTCATTACAAGTGGTACTACTGTAGTATACGAATAAAATCACTCGCGATGAGATTGTGGAAAACCATTTTAATAAAAACGGAGTTGAGTAGAATGTTGTCTATTTCCACGAAAAATTTTTCGTGGAAATAGACAACATTCTACTCAACTCCGTTTTTACTACTGTAGTATCTTATGTTTGACAACATCATACCTGAGAGCCATCGATGAACGCCGTTAACTGGTTTATTTGCTCCCTCGGCATGATCTTATTGAAAAACACTGAGGTGACTCCTGATCCACAAATGGCGCTTGAACGGATGAAATCCATGCATCTTCTCGCCTTGATTCTGTCATCCCCATGAGGAACCTGCAACCATTCAATGGTAGGTTAGTGTTGTAACGATATTGATGGATTCCACCAAATTGAATTGCCCTGATTGATGTGAGTTACTGAGCTCCATGATTGGTTAGTTATGGAATTAATAATTGATTGAAATGACTCCAGACTTAGACAGTCCTATGATTGACTTATTTTTCTGTTCTTCAATTTGGAGCTCTGTTCTGAGTTTGAGGTATTCAGTCTGAGCGGGGAATGGATTCCAGCAAAGTTGGCTCCTCACATTACCTGCTGGTAGGAATGTTCTCTATTTTCATCCTGAACCCGAAGGTATTGTAATTTGAGTGTCCTATGATGGTCCTGTATGATGATGTTTCGAATTACGATGTTACTATTTTGGAACTGTGAGTGTAGTCAATAAATTGTTTGGCCCATGAACTGCCAATGAGCATCGTGTTGTGGACGACGATGTCTTGCTTTTGGAGCGTAGTGGGTGAATGTAAAGCTGGCCATTCACTAGCGCTCCAAATGGGGTGGCTTTGAGGATTTTGGACAGCGCAGATATCCAACTGAGCTGACCGCTCCATCGGAATCGCGGTGTTTTTTCCATTCACACTTCCACTTTGGCGTGCCACCGCGCCATTTGGTTGGATGGAGCACTAGTGAATGGCCACCTTTAGGTTACTTAGAGTGAAGGTTATGTCAGGCAGGTCGGTACCTCCATGGGGAAGCAGGGTGGTGAGGCGTCGCAACTCTTCTTGCAATCCAGCCCCTCCCAGCTCTCGGCCGTGGTGGATGGTATGGCATGGTCCAAATCGTGGTCGAGAAACTGTCCCCACTGCATGACCATGTGAGTTATTTCTGAATCCGAGGTGATGTTCTCAGTTCGTATCAATGTGGTAGACACCAATCTTGCTGGAGGAAGTGGGTAGCCATTGTACAGTTTATCCTTTTTCCAACCTGATTAACAAAATACATTATGTAACAGCTGAATATTACATGTAATATTCAATGATTATTGCTCTATTCATGTATTTTTTTTAAATCCACTACTATGTAGAGTGAAACGTAGCATCATTACCAACAGGTTGGCTAAATCCATTTTCATAAATTGGGCTCAGCATTCGTTTGAACCCTGTATGCGATGCGCCCCAGTATGGATGCTGCAGGTTGTTGCACGTCCCATCGACCATCCTGTACTTGGAGTGGAAGCACATGTCTGAGCAGTTTGCAACTTGGTGCTCCATGCATCCGGACAATTTGGCCACGAGCTGTATTTGGTCTGGAGTCAAAATGTCTTCGTACTTGAAATCTAGGGCAATTATTAAATAAAATAGATAATGCGCTATGACAATCAGCTGGTTCTGAATTTTCAATGAAACTGTCAGGAGAGTTATTCAATTTACCTTCTGTTGGATCGACTACTGCTCCAGCTGATATTTGTCTCCTAATATTGAGCAATGTGTTCTCGTATACATCAGCAGCTCGTACTGCCGCTCGTGAAGTTGCATCTGGATACCTTCAACAAAAACTTACTTGAAGGACAGTACTCAAGCTCAAATTTTAACAAAATTTCCTGTTGTATCGCATGGGAGAAGGGTCTCAAAAACTAAAATTTTTTAGGTGGGAATAACAAAGAATAACTGTCGAAATTTCCTTAACGTGTCGACTACTAGTGCGTGTATCTTACATACAGTGGCGGCTCCTGCCCCGAAACTCAGGGGGTGCACAGAGATCAGGAGAGGCTATCAAGAAGGGACAGAATAGGTGCTTTTCTCAGCCAAATAGAAATTTCAACGATATGCAAATGGGATAAATCTTGGTAACTTTCTCATCATAAAATTGCAAAAAATACCAAATACGTACAATAGACACTAAAAATGTTCTCTAGTGGTAAACAGAAATTCTGAAATACTTAATCATCAAAGGTCTAAACCCAAGAAATGCGTCCATCTTATTGCAATAGATGAAATCTATATTTGCCCTGCAAGAACCATCGTGGAGGTGAAAGCAACTCTTGCCAGGGAGGGAAAGGAAAAAGGATAGGATTGGAGAGGTTTATGGGGAAAGAGAGGTTAGTCATCATAAAGGGGAATATAAAAAGTAAAAAATATTTTTAAAAAAATTAAAAAAATGTATCGATGTGTATGTATGAATAGGTGTCAACCTCAGGAACAGAAATAACACTAATCAGGTGTCTACCCAAGGAACAAAAATATTACTAATCAGGTGTCTACCCCAGGAACAAAAATATCACTAATCGGGTGTCTACCCCAGGAACAAAAATAACACTAATCAGGTGTCTACCCCAGGAACAAAGATATCACAGTTTGGGTAAAACCCCAGGAACAAAAATATCACAATTTGGGTGTCAACTTCAGGAACCAAAATATCACTAATTGGGTGTCTACCCCAGGAATAAAGATATTCATCCGTCACAAAACTATATCAAGGATCAAGAATAAAATGGTAAATTCAATGAATTGTTTTGTAAATAAAATCAGCACTCCTATCCTTCTTACTTGCAAAAATATCGATAACTTTCTCATTAAAATCTTGAACGGATCTCACCAAATCTCATTTCGGTTAGTACAACAAAGTAGACAAGCAAAGCAAAATAATTTGTTAGTCACTTCACACCCACAAAGCCAATCTACCTCCTTATAATATTCGACGTTAAACTTACGATACGAATCTGCACGATTTTTTAATTTCAACGTCTGTTGGAGTCCAGGTAGAGACGGCAAGGGGCGGCCAGTTTCTCGGATATCGCACTTTTCCACGACAGATAAACGCGAATAGTTTACTTTAATGTAATGAACCGAATTATCCATCGTACCTACAACACTCCTAGATAATCAAAATACTTAGAACAAATACTTAGAACAAAACGGTGGACCGAAAACGAAAAACCCTTATCAGTTTTGTTTACTTCTAATTCCAACACGATAAGGAAACCCGGGTTCCTGAGCTATCAAGGGGAGAGGGGGGTGCGCATTTTTCCCATGCTGCTCCCCAAGGTCACATTTCGTGCTCTCTGGTTGGCAAATCTTACGTGCCCACCTCCCCTGCCCACACGTCACCCCCCTGGCGTTCGGAGCAGCCGGCCGATGTTGCTCAAACCGCCGCTGATTGGTCGAGTTCCCCCCCTCGGTTTTCGCGCGTAGATTCAACTAGCACAGTACCTATGATCGAGTCTTTTGTCATTAGCCAACTTACTTTTCAAACGAAGAGGAACGAACTTTGAATTTTTTTTTTTTAAATTGGCTGGGGGTGCACATGCGCCTATGCTCCTATCAGTAGCCGCCCCTGCTTACATACCTCAAAGAGAAGCAGAAGTGATTTCCGCAAATCTTTGAGCTGTTATCTTATCAGTATTACCTTTACATCAAAAAGAAGAAACATAACTGTATCCAACATATCCGAGAAATATATTTTTGGCTTTTAACCAGCTGGAATGATTATGGAGAAATTTGCAAAAGAAATTTGCTTTAGGTACCTGAAAATAGTCATGAGTGCTCCAGGGCTCTTGGTGATGTTCTTACTGAATAGTGCAGTAATTGTCGCATTTACAGCTCTGTCTACGGTTATTTGTGCGTCGTCGAAGGCTCTCAGTACCAATGAATCGTCTACATCGTTGAATCCTGTAAAAAACCAAAAATTGACTAGGATTCAGCTAAAATGTCATCCAAATCACGTATTTTCAATTCCTCTTTGGTATTCATTTTGATAGATGACTACTCAAGTCGGTGTTAGCTTATATACTAAATATAAGGGGGAGGTCCGATGCGATCCATGTGTCACGTCGTCAGCAATGACCTAGCGGGGGTCCGGTGTGGCTATGGTCGTTGGGGCGTCGTTGTTTGGCATTTCAGGTTGGTTTTTCGTCCAACTGCCATTCCTACTGCGGACATCATCAGCTGTCTTCCAAAGGAAAGATCAGAATTTGTTCTGGTGATTTTGCTTATGGCTTTCCGTTGCCTCCCTGGGTTGAGATAAGGGGCGCGATGAGAGCCTTGACCGCCAAAAACGCACGCTGCCAGGGATGAGCTTTGAACCCACGATCCCTGCAGAGGTTAGTCCAAAATCCACCGCCAAGCTACGACGTCCCTACGACTGTAGCCACACCGATAACCCTGGCGGTGGACTACTCACCGACTACTGCGGGGGTCATGGGTTCAAGGCTCATCGCCAGCAGCGTGGGTTTTTCAGCATCTGGGGCTCTCATCGCCCCCCTCGTCCCAACCCAGGGCGGTGAGGCAATGGGAAGCCATGAGCGAAATCATCAGAACAAATTCTGGTCTTTCCTTTGGAAGACAGCTGATGACGTCCGCAATGCCAGGAATGGCAGTCGGACGAAAATCCAACCTGAACTGGTTATTTACTTTACTTACTTTTTTACTTACTAAATATAAGCTGTACCTTTGACTCTCAATGTTGCTTCCACAGTAATCGTCCCGTGTTCATTCGTTGCTTTGCACTCATAGATTCCCTCGTCATCGATGCTCACGTTGTACAATCTCAAGCTTCCTGAAGGAAACACCTTATGCCGAGAGTCGTACGTGATTGGTTCTCTGTTTTTGGTCCATTCTTGAGCTGGGAAAGGATCGCCTTGTGCCTAGGGAAGACGAAATAGGTTTCAAAATGTGTACTTGGGGCTATTATAACTTTCTTAAGTATTTAGGTGCCATGCGAAGAATGATGGACAGCGCTATTAAACATTAATTTTACATTGTACAAACCTTGCATGGAAACTCTATGGCTGAACCTAGAGACGCCACGAGAGAATGAGGAGTCAGAACAAAAGTTGGGGCTCTAGGCCCGACGGGCCTAACTCTGATTTCCCCATTGCTTTCAGCAGTACCATGAACACTCTGAGCCAGGCATGTGTACAATCCAGCGTCACTTTCCTCAGCATGCTTAATGATAAGTTGAGTGTCTGAAAGAAATTACACTTAACTTTACAAGAATTGAAAAATATGAATGTATCTTCTGTTCTAAGAGTGTGGTGCAGTTTGGTGTACTTACTCTCGGCTTCTAGTTTGATTTTTTTCGTCGGTTGAACACTGTTTCCATCTTTGAACCAGGTTATAACTGGATGTGGATTCCCATAAGCTATGCAATGAAGCTTCACTTCAGTTCCCCTATTCACGGACTGGCTCTCTGGAGGCGACGTAATTCTGGGAGGAGCTTCAAAACAACAGAAGATCTCTTTACTGTCAAGTTGGAAATTGCAGTCCTCCCCCAAGGTCCAAAATCGTTAGGCTGAACTGTACGAAATATAGAGAACTGATATTTATCAGGCAATCTCTTACCATTGACTGTTAGTTTAGCTGGAGTGTTGATATTTCCGCCATCGGGCAACTTCACCAAGCAACGGTACAACGCGGAATCCTCCAAAATGACGTCGCTGATGGTGAGCGTACCTTCAGGTGACACTCGAGCTCTAGGGTTGGCCAGCGGAAGATCGTCTTTGGTCCAGCTGATGCTTGGATTTGGATCGTTCGTTACCGAACATTCCAACTGCACCGTTTCCCCTTCTTTCACGACTTGATCGATAGGTCTCCTGTTGAACTGAGGTACTGGAGACAGATTCGGAAATATCTCGATACCTGTTGATAAAGAAATCGACGTTTCTGTAATTTCTTAGGCGGTGAAGATATTGTGGGTCCACTCTTTCTAATATAAAAATATTAATTATTTAGGCTTTCATATTTGTTTTACTACAAACTACTGACAATTTAGCACTTTTGAAGCAAGATATTTAATCTGAATAGAGCGCTGCAAAAACTGTGGCTATTGGAGTTAATTTTGCTGCATAAGATATGGAATAATAATTTCAAGTAGCAGATCCTGGTTATCATTTTTCTCTACAGGAACGTAAAACATTCCATTATTCGTTACAGTTCTCGCAAAATACCAAGCATATTCCTTACTCTGCTTGAAGCTAGGAAGCATTTTTGCTGCATCTGATTTCGTTGTGCCGTAAGGAGACTCTGCTACGCATTCGTAAGTACCGAAATCCTTTTCGTTGGTTGAGGAAACCACCAGAGTACCATCGTCCTGTACTGAATATTTCGGATTATTCCTGTCTATCTCATTACTGAAACAGACGTCGAATTAAGAAATGAATTAATATCTAACACGGAATGAATTTTATGTTACTGAATTGTGAACGAAATTGGTGTCTTGAGGAGGTACTATATCTGGCGCAGTTTACTTCTACACCAAAATGCACCTTTGAAAGAATTTAATTTGATTTATTGATATTACAACGCTATGCGGTCGGATCTAACGTACATAGGTGTTGCAATATGCGTAGTTACCTACTAAAGTACCTAAAATTATCTAGTTTCCGAGGTACCTACTACAAGAATGAGTTGAACTAGCTTAGACCAGAGATCAGGCACTGCTATGAATCTTCCTAGAGATGCGCGCCATAACAGGAATGACTAATGAATCTGTATCAAGTTGGTGCCCTGGAAATGATATAATTGAAGCTTCAATTCGGAGTTGAACTAGCTAAAACCAAAGAACAGGCACTGCTATGAACCATCCAGAAGATGTGCCAGAACAGGAATGACTAACGAATCTGTATCAGATTGGTGCCCTGGAAATTATATAATTGAAGCTTAAATTCCGAGTTGAGCTGGCTAAGATCGAAGAACAGGCACTGCTATGAACCTTCCAAGAGATGCACGCCAGAACAGGAATGACTAATGAATCTGTATCAGGTTGGTGCCCTGGAAATGATATAATTGAAGCTTCAATTCCGAGTTGAACTGGCTAAGACCAAAGAACAGGCACTGCTATGAACCTTCCAGAAGATGTGGCAGAACAGGAATGACTAATGAATCTATATCAGATTGGTGCTCTTGAAATGATATAATTGAAGCTTAAATTCCGAGTTGAGCTGGCTAAGATCGAAGAACAGGCACTGCTATGAACCTTCCAAGAGATGCACGCCTGAACAGGAATGACTAATGAATCTGTATCAGGTTGGTGCCCTGGAAATGATATAGTTGAAGCTTAAAGTCTGAGTTGAACTAGCTTATGCCGAAGAACAGGCCTGTGAACCGTCCAAGTTGCCAAATTCACTAGCTTATAATGTCTCACAAACCTGTTGATCATCCATGTTACGCTTGGTCTGGGCTCGCCATCGACTCTACACGTAAATTTCGCTGGACCTCCGAAGTCCACGTGGACGTCGTGGGGCCCTTCAATTATCCTTGGTTCATCTGAATAAAGTAAACAGGAAAAGACATCAAATTGTGTGTAGATAGTACCTATGCAGATTTTAGGTGTATTTGACCTAATCTATATACATAAAATACCAACCATAGCACGTGTAAGTCGCCCAAACATGGGAGACCCCGGTTCGATTCCAGGCCGCGACATGAAATTTTTTTCACATATCTACGATTTGTTTTTGCCTGCTTTTAGCAGGCTCTTAAGCTAGCCTAGCGTAATTCGCTACCAGTTGTTCATGTGATCTCAGCGCAATTTCGACCTTCAATATGCGATCTCAAAGAAATGGATGCGATTTCAACGGCAAACTCCGGCCTTTCATCTTCCTAATTTCTCGTTTCCTCCTCTATTCATATCCATGCTGTATTCATATCCATTCATTCATCGGTTGCTTCTGAGATTTACAAAGGACAAATAGCTTACCACCGAGGGGTGTACCCACAAACTAGTGGACCACTCGGAAAGTTTTAACGAACCACTTAGTGGAGCTGGCACTAAGACCGAATCCGGCTAGGTAAGCAAGCAAAAGTACTTTATAATAAGTGTAGAAGTAAATGGAGCTGGGAGCATGATGGGTAGGCAGGTGATCAAAGAGTGGTGGCGCTCGATGCATCCAACGCCTTTTTTGAGGATTTAAAGCGAACAACGACCTGACGGTACTCATTTTGGCACGACCTTCTTCTACAGGATCACGACGACAATCTTCATCTTTGGAAAGGAATTTAAGATCCCCCCTTTCGTTTAGCAAGTTATCAATTCTCCAAGTGAGATCGCATATACAACTGGTACCAGTAATTCGTAATGTGCCTTCAAAGGTACCTACTGTAAAGTTCATTTAAAGACAGTACGCAATGTGACACCATGATTTCCAACTTACAGAGCCAACATCACACCTCCTCTTCACTACTCTCTGCAATCCATGTTCGAACTTTGAACTTCACTTACCTACCGCTCTGAACAAATAATAATCAATCTTCCCTTACATTCTCTGCGGCTCCCCTCTTCAGCGTTCCACCCGGATCAAAGACCTTGGTATTTGGTGTGATGATCAGCTCGGCTTCATAGAGCACATCGAGGTGGTTGCGGGTGGAGCCATGCTCACGTTGGGTTTCCTAGTCTTCCAGCCATTGTTTCCCTGTACAAGGCGCTCATTCTTCCAATTATGGAGTACGCGTCTCCTCTCTTCTATGTTCTGTTTTCCCCCTAAAATTACCAGCGAAATCGACCCCTCTACCGTCTACCACGCAGTGCTAATCTTTTTTTGTCCCTTCACCCAAATTTTGACTTCTTTAACTCCTCCCTCGCAGTATTTAAGTCACTAGTTGGCTCCTCTCATATGTGCTATAATTAGTCGTTAATTCCTTCTTTGTCTTATTTCCTATATTTAACTATCTGCAGATAGTTCAACATTTTGTATACAATTGTATTGAATTGGGCTTGCCCGTACTTAATTAAATAAATAAATAACGCTTACTGCACAAGAGATCGTTGAACTCCATTTCCATGATGGACTTCTCTTGCTGGTTTTCTGGGTATTGGCAAGTGGCGGCGACCACGATGTGTCTCATATGTTCCATCATCATTTTTTTGAACCACATCAAATTGCAATCGCAAACCAGGGCATTTCCGTCCAGCCGTCTGAAATAACTCTATCTTAGTTCGCAATGTACAAATCATAATGATCTGTGTAAGGGTTGTTAAATTAGTTTACCTACGTAGTTGATAAAATTTGATAACTCCGAATATTTGGTCAACATTTTTTTAATGTCTTGAAACCGACAAAATTTTGCGTCTTCGCCTACTTGTATATTCGTCGATCGGTCGGTTTGTTTGTCATAACTACCCTTAATTTCAGTCCAATTTTTAAAGGGATGGGGGGGGGGGGGGTTTAGCATCATATCGTTCCCTTATGGATTTTATCAAAATCGAACCAATTTTTTTCCCTGTAAGGCTGAAGGGGACAACAGTTGTGCGAGAGTGGAGATTATTAAACTTATTCCTTGAACGACTTCATAATCTTGATGATAATTTTTCTCAATTTGTTTAAAAACAATTCTGAACAATTTTTTTTCTCATTTAAACACTTGGAAATCAAAATTTAAGGAATAATGGTAAATACCTACTATGTTTTATGATTTCTAAACAATTTGACTCATCCTGATAACTTTCGTAATTTTAGACTTTTTTTAAATGTTCAGTCTAGTTCAGTAGAAGTAAGTTTGGTGCGCGTCTTGTGCCAACTCGTATCTTCTAGAGAGTCATAACTAGACCTTTTAGCCTTAACATCATTTCTCTCTATCAAATTGTCCGATTCTGATGGTTCAAGGCTGAGCCCAACATTGATTGCATCACATTTGATCAGTTCGAGCTAAACCTACTTTCGGAAAACATTAAGTCATCAACATAATCGCGAATATTTTCTCATTCGTGTTGATGATTAGCAGTCAGAGAACAATACCGCACATTCTTATGATAGTGAAAAGAAATTTTTCGTATTATAGATTTATTAGTAGTCCTACTTTGTTATTTTGTTAGGGAGATACCACTGCCCACCCAACTTTGCTGACGATTTCTTATTGAGCAGTAACGAATTCGTTGGAAATTAACTAACAAATTAAAAATATTAACTATATTCGTTGGAATTAACTAACAAATGCAAAAGATCGACAATCCACAATTCTTGGTACTATCTGAATATCTAAACAAGGTATTTAATTCTAATACTTGTAACCTAGAACGTATTCAAAATCAGCATTTTTAAATTAACTCAAGTTCCTTGATAAATGAGGTAAATGTAGGTCCTAAGAAAGAAAAAGACACAGAATATTGTGAATATATAAAAGGTACAAGTACTCACGCCTATTCTCTACTTACAATCTTTGTAGAGCTGGTAACGTTTCGAATGTGCCTTGGTACACGTGCTGTAACTTGTTCTCGTGAAGGAACCTGGAAGATTCATTCATCTATTTAAATGATAAATATGAGTTGAGACAAATATGATGTTGGACAACTGTGAGTTGGGACAAATGTGAGTTGTGACAAATATAATGTTGGGCAACTGTGAGTTGGGACAAATGTGGGTGGGGACAAATATTATGCTGGACAACTGTGAGTTGCGACAAATTTGAGTGGGAACAAATATGAGTTGTGACAAATATGATGTTGGACAACTGTGAGTTGGGACAAATGTGGGTGGGGACAAATATTATGTTGGACAACTGTGAGTTGGGACAAATGTGAGTGGGGACAAATATGAGTTGTGACAAATATGATGTTGGACAACTGTGAGTTGGAACAAATATTATGTTGGACAACTGTGAGTTGGGACAAATGTGGGTGGGGACAAATGTGATGTCGGACAACTGTGAGTTGGGACAAATGTGAGTGGGGACAAATATGAGTTGTGACAAATATGATGTTGGACAACTGTGAGTTGGAACAAATATTATGTTGGACAACTGTGAGTTGGGACAAATGTGGGTGGGGACAAATGTGATGTCGGACAACTGTGAGTTGGTACAAATGTGATTTGGGGCAAATGTGGGTTGGGGAAAATATAAAATCTATCAATTTGATTCAATAAGGTAACCTATGACTTGAATCCACCATTGGCGTTGGTAATGGTAACAAGTGTAAATAAGGAATATTGAAAAACTTACAATCTTTCCAAATTCTGCAACTTGTCGAAGACGTGAGGCTCTATTTTCTCGATTTTATTGTAGTGCAGGTACCTTCAATAAGAGTAGAAATGAGATAAATTTGTGGTAACTGGGGTACCATTCATGTTTTAAGTACCTACCTTTTGAATCAGTATGACATACCTACTGATGAAGTGATGAGTGATGATTTTAAATCAGTGGTAACACGGTTGTCTGAATGCATATCGTAGGTCCTAAGCCGTAACTGATAGATATATCATTTACAGATTTAATTCAACCTTTTACATATTTATTCCAATCATTTACAAATTCAATTCAACCTTTTACTAATTCAGTTCAACTCTCCACCAGAGGGAATGGATATGGAAAGTAGCTGATTGATTAGGATTATAAGTAGTGGGTGGGTAAGTAGGTAAGAAAATACGATAGAGAATTTACGGCAAGCGGCGTCAGAGCTAAAAGGAGTGGCACCCAACAACATAAGGGTGATGGCTGCAACCTTGTCGTGGTGCGGGAAAAGTGCCACGGAGTTGCGCGAGTTGGGCATCTCGGTAGGCGTACTCCATGGTGTCACCACCCGTTTCCTGCTCGCCTCATATTTGAACTGGTGGTCGTTTTATAGAGGCACTTCCCTTCATCCCTCTCTCCCACCCCACCTTCCTCATCATCCCTAGGGCCTGCGTACGTTTAGCTTAATCCAGTGGAACACATTCTCCAAGATTAAGTCAAGAGCAAGAGAAATACTAGTAACCAAGAGGATCATGACTTATCTGACAGTATCCGAGAAAGTGTGGCTTCAGTAACTGCACAAGATTGCGGTAACTACGTGATGGACATATTTCTCATTTTACCTGCTACATTGGCTGAGCTAAAAGTGTTGGTTTTTTAAACTCACGAATCAGTTGAAGGGTTGGGATGAGTTAAATTGGTGGAGAGTTGAATTTAATTTTTTTTTAAATTGAATTGATAATTGATTTTTTTTTGTAAAAACTTGAATTTGTAAAAAAAAAGATTGAATATAATTTGTAAAAGGTTGAAATAAATCTGTAAAAGGTTGAATATAATTTGTAAAAGATTGAAATAAATCTGTAAATTCTATAATTAGAAATAATTGCGTTGGTATATTCCTGAGTATTAACTAACAATAACTATACAGGTAGATAAATACCTAACTTACAGTTGCTCCAGCCGTGGCATGCCTTCCAGAGCCCTCCCGGTGATTTCTCTGATTTTATTCTTATACAAATACCTGCAAAGAAATCGAAACACATTTCTTATAAAGTGCCTACTCCTTATTTGAATACCGGCATGTCGACTAGAAGACAGGTACCTACTATTGGTCCTCAACTTACAGATGTCTCAGCTCCGAAAGGCCGCGGAACGTTCCATCCTTGAGGCTCTGAAGGTGATTATCGTTGAGCAACCTGCCAACAAATTTGCATTAAGAAAACCTCTATTTTCTGCTGATGCTTAGTCTAGAATTATGTAAACTTCTGTAGGAAACAGCCTGCGATGGAAGAGGTAAATGCACTTCATCCCTATAAATAACGCTCACGATATTCCTAACATCCTCGTCAGGTTTTATCTCGGTCGCCTTACAAAAGTTTATACAGTCTCAAGAAATGTTGTGTATACGTAGCTAATGCCTAAATATTCCACCCTTCGTTCGACAGCCCTGGAATTCAACTCATTGGAAATAATTTAGAAATCTAAATGAATTTCAAACACTAATATACAGCTCCGGCAAACCTGGTGAGGATTTACGTTGTTGGATTGGTGTCAGAATTCGGAAGGTGGCCGTCAAGGCCTGAGTGGAATGGTACCAAATTTAAAACTTTTGAATTACTAGTTTTACGTTCTGATTATTTATGAATGGTAATAGAACCCTAATTCAAGTTGTAGTCGAACTCTGATACAATTGAAGGGTACAGGGGAAAAACTCCATCATTGCCAATCCGGTCGAAAATGAGTTATCAACGCTACTTGTAGGATTTTGAGGAGTACTTTCTGAATATGCAGTCCTTTCAAGTGAAAAACGCCTTTATCGCCGTCTAAAATCAGGTTGCAGTTATGCTATACCTTGGAAAAACCACTTCAATTAATGCGCGTGGGGGAAAGAAACCCATTGCGGTTTAATTGACCCACCCCTTAGGTAGTTAGGTCGAGATATGTTTCCTACATTTCATGTCGAATAAATTGTAATTTTTTCGGCTCCGAAATATAAATTGGGAGTTTTGAAATTTGTATGATATGTACCCTTACTTCCAATTCAAAGATTTTTGAGGATGAAATTTATATGGTGGAGCAGCTAGTTTTTCTGGACATATTTACTCTCCTACATCTTTCTGAATGGTGAATTTTTTTTTACAATTGCGTTTTTCTCGAAGTTAACTTTTTGGCGATGATGGGGTATTACTTGAATTATTTGAAGAAAAAATGTATTCCCTAAATCTACTGCTGGTCCCCTCATCGATTTCAACCATTTGCTAGAATCTATTGCTAAATTCACTCCAGTTATGTAATTATTCGTAAGCTCTAGGTATCCGAATAGAGTAGTTGATTGCAGGTAGGCGAGTACTTACAGCGTGGTCAAACTCTTCAACCGTTTGAAGGCTCCTGGTTCAATAGCTCTGATTCGGTTGAACCTCAAGTCTCTGAAACAATACAATATTCAAGTTAGAAAATTTTGGTTTTCAATCGCAAGCGAAATACTTCCGCTGACCAAGTATTTTCTTTTAGAGGATGTTCTGACTCCAAGGGAACACAATTTGACTCAGGACAATTTTGTTACTCCTCCCTCTACTGGACTACTTACTACCCTGCACGATTTTACTGACTAGATATTAATGCATCCAAATTGGTAGCGTGCAGTCAAGTGACGTCAGCATTCCAATTCGGAGCTACTACTATATAACTACCGGCCGTTGACTGGAACTGACTCGAAGACGTCTCAATTCAATTGCCGGTAGTTGGAAAGTACAAGTTGTAAGGTTGATAGGAATTGACTTAACGACGTCTCATTTCAACCTCACAACTTGTTTAGAATTGAATTTACTTGAGCAAATTACTATTTACTGGTCGGATAGCGATCAGAACCAAAAGCACGTCAGGATTTCCTTCCAGTAAATAGTAATATAGGAATTTCGATCAAAAGGGTAGTAAGCAGTCTTATAAGGTTTGGAGTAAGCAAAGATTTGACCTGGGAAATCTTGAAAGAAAAACTTCAACTTTTTCCGAAAACACTTCGACCAAGATACTGGCAGAATAGGCGGTTTGTAACTGAGCTGAAGGCTAGGAATTTTTTGAATTGAATGGTGCCTCAAGGGCCGGAGTACGCCCTTATATCGAAGGGGTAGTTGCGAGAGAGGGTGAGTCACTCGAGGCAACCCCCTTCCCTGAAGGGGATGGCTCCTCCTATTTTGCCAGGACCTCTTCCGTTATTTTTATTGCAAAAATACAATAATAAATAGTGGTTCACCACAGAGGAAATCGGAGGAAAACTCTCAACTACGTAGGTATAGGTACTCATTCGTTGGAGTGATATGTGTATAAGAACGCGGAAAAGTATTACACAAAGTTATTATTTTTCTTTATAGGGCGACCTACAAAGTCTGCAAAGGACACAGTTTTTCCATCAATAGTAAACAAAAAATTATTTTGACAGAAGTACCTTCCAGTACAAGGAAGATGACATTTTAACGGAGATTTGACCTACTTCCATCAGTCAACATTCTTTTACGATTTCCGCTCGTGTTTCTGTTTCTACCCTTGAGTCTTTATAGGGAGCGAACGGTTCGTCCTACAGAGTTGTGGGTGGTCTTATTCGATCCTAAAAAATCAGTACTAATGATTGACGAAAAAACAATACCTTTATATCAAAAATTTTCGAGATAGATCGTTTTAGCCCCCACTTTTCACACTTTAGAAGTGACTGTCAACCAAATCCTTGGGGGCACAAGTAGAGTCTACAGGGTGTCCGAGAAAGATACGACCAACTTCAGGGGTCAGTTCTACAAATAATTAGCCACAAAAGTGCCTCATAGAAATTTTTTTTTTTTTTAGATTTTTGTTTTTAAGTCATTTTACTTTCAAGATTTGTCTCACTAAAATGATTATAACGCCCTTATTTTTCATGCATATTCAAATCTGATTACACCGTCAAAAAGAACATAAAATTTCCAATCAGATGAGCTACAACACACAGTTCTAAAGTCGCATCTAGTTAGAATTTAGGTCAAACTTACAACTTTGTAATTTTCGAGTTAACATGTTTAATGTTTTAGGGCTGGGGGTCGTTCTGTGAATTCCGACACGCAAATCTGCAACGTTTTTTTTTCTTAGTTACCACGGACCGATTTTTTGACGAAATTTCCAAGAGATTTTTCCCCATTATCTGTTCAGAAAAATCAATGCGGTTTTCAGCAAAAACATCCTCAAAATCTCAGCTTTCCAACAGTATAATCAAAAAATGTTTTACAATGGAACTTAGGGGAGAAATTTGTGTTTGAACGCGGAAAAACGTGAATTTTTTTCAACGAAATCGGCGTTTTGATGGGAGGACTCGGAGTCTTCTCGTCAAAACGCCGATTTCGTTGAAAAAAATTCACGTTTCTCCGCGTTCAAACAAAAATTTCTCCCTTAAGTTATAGGTACCGTTGGAAAGCTGAGATTTTGAACTACAACACACAGTTCTAAAGTCGCATCTAGTTAGAATTTAGGTCAAACTTACAACTTTGTAATTTTCGAGTTAACATGTTTAATGTTTTAGGGCTGGGGGTCGTTCTGTGAATTCCGACACGCAAATCTGCAACGTTTTTTTCTTAGTTACCACGGACCGATTTTTTGACGAAATTTCCAAGAGATTTTTCCCCATTATCTGTTCAGAAAAATCAATGCGGTTTTCAGCAAAAACATCCTCAAAATCTCAGCTTTCCAACAGTATAATCAAAAAATGTTTTACAATGGAACTTAGGGGAGAAATTTGTGTTTGAACGCGGAAAAACGTGAATTTTTTTCAACGAAATCGGCGTTTTGATGGGAGGACTCGGAGTCTTCTCGTCAAAACGCCGATTTCGTTGAAAAAAATTCACGTTTCTCCGCGTTCAAACAAAAATTTCTCCCTTAAGTTATAGGTACCGTTGGAAAGCTGAGATTTTGAAGATGTTTTTGCAGAAAACCGCATTGATTTTTTTCCTCGAAAGAAAATGGGGAAATATCTCAGAAAATATCTCTTAGAAATTTAGTCAAAAAACTCAAAAATTGCAAAGTTTTATGTTTGAGCTAGGAAAGTTCTAAATAGATGCGACGTTATAATGTGTGTTGTAGCTCATCTGATACTACTATAAGGGTTTTAATATTGCGCATTTGCAGAGGCTATTAACCACATAGGCCTTGACACAGGGGATCATCCACACTCCAACCCACATCTCTCCAAATTTCATTAAAACCAGATGGAAACTGCAGAAATTATATATGTACCAAGGATTTTACGTTTGCGCATGGGCAGAGGATCCTATCAATCAGGCAACGATAAAATTTATATTGCTGTAGACTGTACGAATCAAACCTTATCGTTGTATCTCGTAGATACACCGCGTCTTCGGTCCTACCCTAATAAGGGGCCATTATGTCCCGAAAAACGCTCAGCCCGCTTCCCCAACTCCCGAAAAGTGTCAGAAGTTCTCAGCTGCGTAGTCTGTTATTATATTAGCCTTTTTCAAGTCCGCGTGTCCCGTCGAAAAAGTGGGAATTCCTTCGGTACCCCGCGTGACCACTACCGTATAATTGGTCAACTCCACCCATTCAGGCCGCACAATCTTGTTAAATGCGGATTATATTATCAGATCTCCCCGAAGCTATCACGCCTTCTTGTTATTTCTCCTACGATACCGCTCCAAACATTAGATAGGTACATAGGTGCCTTTTTTTCTCTAGTCTCCGTCCTCCCCATTTTTTTAACCGTTAGTCCTAGAGATGGGTTTGATCTAGAAGATCACGCTCAATTGCTGCTTATTACCGACGAAAGATACCGTACACCACCACTCTACTATGAAAACAATCCGTTGACTTGATAAACATAGACCTATCAAAAAGAAGTTTGAACACCCTGTATTTTTTATATAAGCAGAAACAAAATTACAGGGTTCCCAAATAATTTTTTTAAATTTGTGAATCCCACACTTCGAGAAGTACTTTGAACTCTGACTTTTTTTTAGGTCACGTTACCCAAGAATAGAGTTTTATAAATCCAAAGAATAAATTTGAGGAATTTGTTTGCTCTGAATAAACAGTAGACCCTAGGATGAACTGGGTCGATTTCAATTTTGTTCCAATAATACGCCTCTACTCGGGTCGTGAACAGCCATGTCCGTACACACACACACACACACACTGCCACTGGTGATCCAAAAAACGGAAATTGTACTGCTAATCACAGCGCGAATTGAGAGATCTGTACCTATGAATGTGGATGGGTAAGAAATCATCACCTCTCCAGCCATTAACTACCTTGGTGTGATGATGGACGGGGAACTAAGCTTCTGGAGGCACATCAGTGGAGTAGCAGATAAGGCTGCAGATGTTGTAAACAAGTTGAGCCGACTGATGGCAAATCTAGGGAGCCCGCTAAGAGGAAACTCCTTATGAGAACTGCAAAGGCAATTATGATGTATTGAGCAGAAGTGTGGGCAGACTCCCTTAGGTACCAAAAGTACAGGGCACGTATGGAAGTACAGAGGAGAGGAGCTCTGAGGATCTGTAGTGCATTTAGAACTGTCTCAGGTCCAGCATCTCAAGTGATAGCGGGAACTATTCCAATATAACACCAGGTACTGGAGTTTCAACTAGAAGCATACAAATAATCCTGGGACTGGCTCCCATAGAGGCATTAATAATGGTATACTCTATGCAAGCTGTCATAAGACTAAACTCACTGGGCGAGTGGAAACACGACACTAGTCACCTAACACACTACTCCCAAGTGGGTCATACACTCATTAAAAAGGCGGTTAACGCATATGTCCCAGAAACTCTCATGCCATCGGATGAGATGAGAAAGAGATACTTCTAGAATCTTAGGACTACTTTTGAGATAAAAAGTAGAGATGAATGGAGCCACCAACAAAACCCTGTTGACACGGCAGACACCATTAATTGCTATAAAGATGGATCCAAAATTGACGGACCTCAGGAAACCAATTCTGGGGCGGGTGTCTACATACCCGGCCTTGAAGTGGCGAACTGGTATAGCCTTGACAAGTACGCAACAGTATTTCAGACAGAAATACTCGCTATTAAAGAATGCATCACAACACTAATACAACTTGGTGTCAACAACAAGAAAATTAACATCTTTACCGACAGCCAGGCAAGTATAAAAGCCCTTCAAAATCCCATCACTACCTCAAAACTGGTATGGGAAACGAAAAGGCAAACAAATAATCTATTTTTAGGAAATAATAAAATTTCTATAAAATGGATACCCGGACATTCCAATCAGCCCGGAAATGAATATGCCGACAACCTTGCCAAAAAGGGTTCAAGAAATAATTTCATTGGACCCTCACCAATGATCGGCATTTCGAAGAATGCTTGTAAAGAAAAGGTAAAAAAATGGGAATCCCAAGACCTTAATATACTATGGTCTAAAGAAACTGATAGATACCTACAGACAGACCAGAATGCTCATCACCTCGTATGATGCAAAACAGGCTCTATGGTTGACCTCAAAAAGTCGAAACACCATCAGGCTAATGATAGGCATTCTAACGGGACATTACGACTTCCGAAGAATGCTGAATATCATGGACAGTCGTATTTCATCAATGTGTCCATGCGAACAAGAAGAAGACACAGCTGAACACATCTTGTGCAGATGTGACCGATTCTGGAGATCCAGAACAGAAGCATTTGGTCGCCACATAGTGGAGCGCGCATCTTTGCGTCTTATTTCGTGGAAACGCATAAAGAAATTTGCTGATCTCAGCAAAAGATTTACAAACTCTGAAGTGGGGTAGCCGGCGGAATCCTCTTTTAACATAAAGGGGCCTCGAAAGAGGGAGAGTATAAGCCATCAGAGCCTGAAACTCTTTTCCAATGGCAACCCCAAGCAGTGAGTGAGGTACTGGAGCGAAAAAGGATAAGAATGAGAAAGGCGAGTCAATATCCACAGTAAAGAAGGAAGAGCGAGATGATGGTCCGTATGTGGCAAGCAGACCTTGTCTATGAAACCCGTGGAAGGTGGACAGTATTGGTCACAGCAGTCCTCAAAGCAAAAAAACTGGATGGAAGATGAGGAATAGAATTGAAGGAGAGACCAGAAGTAGGAGCAGCCTTTTGGCACAAAAAAAAGGGCTCACCCAGAAGTAAGTGAGTAGTGAGTCCTAAGCAGAGGGAGTGGGGTTTTAGTTGGTAGGCCCAATGCTGGGGAGTCCAACACTGTTGGGGTGAACTTCCCCTTCGCTCTTTAAGAGTTTCCCCACTCCAGTAACAAAAAAGAAAAAAAAAACCAGCCAAGTCCGTACTGCATAATCTATGGTCCAAGGCAGTGACACCTATTTCGGTCCTCTAGAATGACCTTTGAAGGTGTTATTTTAATTGAAATAAATCTAGTTACCCCAAGATGCCTTAGCTTACAATCAAGATAGCCACGCAATATGCCGTCCTTCAACCTGTAATCTGGCTGAGAAGTGTCCCGTTCAGACTGGGTAATCTAATAGTCTCTAAGAGATGCATCAACTTCCAATGGAGGAGATCATTTTGCCTTCCAAGATCCTACAATATGGCCGAGGACTGTCCTTTCTAAACTTACATAAATATAGCCCTGAGAGGCAAGCCGATTTCAGTAATTTTCCCCTTTCCCGATGTAGGTAATACAGGTTGCAACCACCAACCTACTCAAGGGGACGTCCCATTGAATGAGTGAAAGATTCAATGGGGTGTGCGCATGGGTCGAAAAAACTGTTTATTGTTATTTTTGATCTAAACTAGACTTCATTCTGAGAATTTTGACACCAACCGCGACCTTCTAGCGTGAGAAGACCTTTTTCTATGATTTTTCAAAATATCGAATGTTTATGACGTCACAGTGGGCTGGGGGATCCCGCGCGTGACGCCATAAACATTCGAAACTTTGAAAAATCATAGAAAAAGATCTACTCATCCAAAAAGAGAACGGCTGGTATCAAAATTCTCAGGATGAGGTCTACTTTCGATTAAAAATTTAAAAAAATTCAGACGCACCCCCCATTCCCACTAATAAGCGATAATATAGCTTACTGGTGGGAATGGGGGGTGCGCCTGAATTTTTTTTAAATTTTATAATATTAATATTATATTATAATATTAATTTTTATTGACCTTTCTGAACTACAACAGATTTAATTACCTAGTTCAGTTCAATTACATAAAATTACATAAAATCGTCGATAGACAGGTATAATACCTAGGTAACCTGAACGTATTTCAACCCTTACTACTTCATTGCAGTGCCATGAGAGCCCCCAAAAGCCTATTATGTTTTGTAACCCCATTTTTTGAAATTTTTACCACTAGAGTTGGCCGAAATTCATGACTTGAAATTTTTGCTAAATATGGTCAAGTCGTCTGGGAAGATACACATTTATACGAGTGTTTCTATGGAAATGTGAGAACCAGGAATCGTTTTAAAATGTTCAAAAATGGAGTTCTGGGGAAAATTTTCAAAATTTCCATTTCAAAAATTTTGAGTTCTGTTGACTCTGGCGAACACGATTGCCCGGTTATCCGAGGTTCACAAACAATCACGAGCTCGTCTATAATGGGCGAGCAGCCGAGCAATCGCCAAATCCTGGTTTCGCAAATGCCAAATGCTCGTCATGAGACTACGGATATTTATGTACCCATCAAGTGGTGAACTCGGAACCAGCGGATATTCACCATCTAGTGGTGAACTGGCGGGTTATTTTTCATATAAACTAGAGCTCATGCCAGAAATTGGGCCAGTAATCAAACTTATTTTTTTTGCGGCGTTTTGAACACAAATCGCCATTTTATAAACATCACGAGCGAAACATCATCCGTTCTCAAGATAGACGCGTTTGTCGAATCAACTGATCGGCATCGCGGAAATTTACACGAGTCGTTTACAAGCCGAGAAGTTCGAGAGGCCAATGAATGCATCCGAAGGTTTGGCAGGACATCAAATCATTATCAGACCCTGGGACGGAGCCAACGCCTGAATTCGCGCGGATTAAGCTGCCAAGGAGGGTGGGCGGTCTCAGCGTTTCGGTCCACTCGACTGGACATGTCAGGAACGGTTTCGGCGATGTTTCCCCTTGATTTGACCTCCCTCTGAGGTTCATTTTGGCGTCGAGTCGAGAAAAAAATTAGAAAAATGGGAATCGGTTCAAATGATTTATTGGATGCCGTCCAAAGATGGACTTGGTGAATTTCGAGACTAACAAATTGAGATACAAGTGAAGCACAGGTTGTTGTGGAGTCAACTATTTTGGTATATTTTTTTCAATAATAAATCCAATATAATAAAAGTCAACCCCTTTTACGTTACAAGGTACATGGGCTCCAAAAATATAATAAAAAAATTCCGTCCTCAGTCAGAAAGTAAGAGAAACTTCTTTCCAACCAAACTTCTTTCATTCAAAGACTCTTGAATTTCCAGAAACGCGAGAAACTAGGTAGTCTCTAGACTAAGGATCCTAGAGTCTCCAAGACTCTAGGAAAACACTAGAAAACTCTCGAAATAAAGGTATCTTTTTTCACCAATTTTAAATAGTACCTATTGAATTTAAAAAATTTTTTGAGACCACCCGAAACTTTCCAGGACAAACCGTTTGCTCCCTTTTTGTTTAATGAGAGTACAAATCATTTTTTAAATAATTTTAAATTTATATTGATTTCCCACTCACTCACTCAAGATGATTCTATTTTTCAAAAGCGATGCCAATTATGGTTAGATATTATTATGGATGTTTCGAGTACCTAACTATTAAAATTATGGGATGGATCTAATTTACCTTAAACACTTATAAATGAAGTAATACAATAATTTTTATCGAATGAATGATGAATGAAATAAAATTCACAAAACTGCAATTGCAGATGTGTTTATTCGTCAATTCTGAGCACATTCACGTTTTCAGATTTAAAAAAACGTTCATTACCTACACTGGTAAGAAATTTATTGAAAAATTGGACCTTCCACCAATCTACATTTTGAGAATCACACCAAGAGGCCACCACAAGTTCTCCTTGGAATTTGTACAAGCGCTGCGCTTCCCAGAGTTATTTTGAAAGGCACTGGAATTAAATTAAATTCTATTTCTGGCTGAGCTTGAATCATGATCTTGATTTGTCAGAACCCACCTCACAAATATTCCGTTGGAGGCTTAGGGTGTCTGATAGACAATGTCTCCGAGGGTCGACAATTCTTCCTAGAAATCTTGCAACGGACGATAGAGGCCCAGAATAAATGAAGTGGTTCGGACTTCGATGCAAAAATGTAGCAGGATGTTCCTATTCTTACAACCATCTCAACTCTACATTCTATTACCTTAAGCCAACCTTTAAACGCACAAGATTTACATCGTAGGTTTAATCTCATACATCCAGATCTCAAAGATCGACCCACAGCCCTCAGGAAAGACAGCCAAGTCAAGATTGACTCGAAAGAACTCATTCGAATACAGACAGTAGGTGTCAAGTCGCACGTTGGATCTGATTCAGACGTCAAAATCATGCATTCGTGATGAGCAAAACTAATTAACACTCCAGGCAAATTCACTCCGAAGAACGAAGATTGAGAAAGTGTTGTTCTGACCTAAAAACTACATCAACGGTTTTTTAAAACATACATTTTCTCACACTATTATATTTTTTCATTTTTTGAAACAATACAACGATGTGTTCATAGAAGGCGTAGGTAGGGCATTGAGAAGGCCTTACTTTGTAAATTTAAATTTTTACACATTCACTAGTTTCACTAGTTTGAAATAATAATTTCCCAGCTTTGGGAAAAGTGCGCTAGATTCTAGTCTCATTCTGAAGCATCTGTTGGGTTTCCTCGAGCATCTAATACGTCTTTTCTAAATTATTGTAAGTGAAGTAACAGTTTCTTCCAAGATGGATGGGGAACGCAGCCTTATACAGATTGAATTTATGATGAATTATTAGTTGACATAAAAATTATTGACTGTATATTGTAAAGTACTTTACATCACTGATGAATTCCTCGATATAACACAGGATGAAAAAAATTGAATCAATAGTAGCTTTTGGGCACGCGCGATCGTGATTTTCTCAACATCAGTGAATCTTTCTCCGTTAAATGGCACAATTTTGATCAAATTCGAGGGTAGTGCGAGGCTGTTTCTGGCTTCTTTTCTTTTAAAAATTGTACATCGTAGAGGTTCTTCACATTACTAATGAATTCCTCAATATAAAACATGATTTTCACGATCATGTTGATGGTTTTCTCTATTGGCGAACATGAACGCGATGGAAGAGTTATTCCTAAAAGTTTTGAGGAAGCCATTTTCCAAATTTGATATAAATCGGGACATTATTCTCATGAAAAATGAGAAATGCTGTTGGTTTTGTATTTTTGTAGTTTTGTATAGTTTTCCGAACAGTTTTGGTTATTATGTGTCTTTGGTCAGTTCCTTGTCCTGGATGTGACATTCGAAATTACGACCCAATTTTGGAGAAATTTACTAGATTGTGCAGGTTAGCCTTATGAATTGGATCAACAGTAGTTTTTGGGCACGCGCGAACGTGATTTTCTCATCAATGAATTATTCTCAGTGAAAAATGTACAATTTAGCTCAAATTCGCGGGTAGTTCGAGGCTGTTTTTGGCTTCTTTTCTCTTCAAAATCGTACATCGTAGAGGTTCTTCACATTACTAATGAATTCCTCAATATAAAACAAGATTTTCACGATCATGTTGAGGGTTTTCTGTATTGACGAACTTGAACACGATGGAAGAGTTGTTCCTAAAAGTTTGAGGGAGCCATTTTCCAAATTTGATCAAAATCGGGACATTATTTGAAAAATGAGAAATATTGTTGGTTTTGTATTTTTGAGAGTTTTTCGAACAGTTTTGGTTATTATGAGTCTGTGGTGAGTTCCTTGTCCTGGAGATGAATTCGAAATTACGACCCAATTTTTGAGAACTTTACTGGATTGTGCAGGTTAGCCTTAAGAATTGAATCAACAGTAGCTTTTGGTAACGCGAGAATCCGATTTTCTCATCATCAATGAATTTTTCTCTGTTAAATGAATCAATTTTGCTCAAATTCGAGGGTAGTTCGAGGCTGTTTCTGGCTTCATTTCTCTTCAAAATTGTACATTGTAGAGGTTCTTTGCATTACCAATGAATTTCTCAATATAAAACCCGATTTTCACAATCAAGTTGAGGGTTTTCTGTATTGAAGAACATGAACACGATGGACGAGTTGTTCCTGAAAGTTTTGAGGAAGCCATTTTCCAAATTTAATAAAAATCGGGACATTCTTCGGAAAATGAGAAATATTTGTTGGTTTTGTGTTTTTAAGAGCTTTTTTTAAAAAACAATTTTGGTTATTATGTGTCTGTAGTGAGTTCCTTGTCCTGGACATGAATTCGAAATTACGACCCATTTTTGGAGAAATTTATTGGATTGTGCAGATTAGCCTTATGAATTGAATCAACGGTAGCTTTTGGGCACGCGCGAACGTGATTTTCTCATCAATGAATTGTTCTCAGAGAAAAATGTACAATTTAGCTCAAATTCGAGGGTAGTGCAAGGCTGTTTCTGGCTTCTTTTTTCTTCAAAATTGTACATCGAGGAGGTTCTTCACATTACTAATGAATTCCTCAATATAAAGGAGGATTTTCACGATCATGTTGAGTGTTTTCTGTTTTGACGAACATGAACACGATGGAAGAGTTATTCCTAAAAGTTTTGAGGACGTTAATTGAAAAATGAGAAATAATGTTGTTGGTTTTGTGTTTTTAAGAGTTTTCCGAACAATTTTGGTTATTATGTGTCTGTGGTGAGTTCCTTTTCCTGGACATGAATTCGAAATTACGACCCAATTTTGGAGAAATTTACTTGATTGTGCATGTTAGCCTTAAGAATTGAATCAACAGTAGCTTTTGGGCACGCGATCAATGAATTTTTCTCAGTTAAATGACACAATTTTGCTCCAATTCGAGGGTAGTGCAAGGCTGTATCTGGCTTCTTTTCTCTTCAAAATTGTACATCGAGGAGGTTCTTCACATTACTAATGAATTCTTCAATATAAAAGAGGATTTTCACGATCATTTTATGGGTTTTCTGTATTGACGAACATGAACACGATGGAAGAGTTATTCCTAAAAGTTTTGAGGGAGCCATTTTCCAAATTTGATAAAAATCGGGACATTAATTGAAAAATGAGAAATAATGTTGTTGGTTTTGTGTTTTTAAGAGTTTTCCGAACAATTCTGGTTGTTATGTGTCTGTGGTAAGTTCCTTGTACTGGACGTGACATTCGAAATTACGACCCAATTTTGGAGAAATTTACTGGATCCTGCAGGTTAGCCTTATGAATTGAATCAACAGCAACTTTTGGGCATGCGCGATTTTCTCAACATCAATGAATTTTTCTCAGTTAAATGACACAATTTTCCTCAAATTCGAGGATAGTTCGCGGCTGTTTATGCCTTCTTTTCTCTTCAAAGTCCCATCAGTTGAAGTCACGGTAACAAGGGAGTCGCAAAAGTCAACGAAATTTACTCCATTGCATTAGTATAAAATCGTCAAAATCAATCTTATTCAAATTTCATTACAAACTACAAGTAGAGAGATCGCTTTGCCTAACTGTCTCAATTCAAAGGCTAAGTTTGGGATGGAAAAGAGAAAAATGGGGGTCATAAATTCACATTACCGCTTTCAAGAGAGACGGAGACCCAAGCAAGTAAATTTAGTATGATAGACGACGTCTCATTCGCGTTCGTTGTAGTTATCTATTTCACTTGTGCCGCCGACAGTCGTTCCTGTTGGGGTTCCTTTGAAGAAAAAATGCGTAAGAGGGGAGAGGGCTGGATTAAAAAAGAACTCGGGAGGACCTGACGTCTTTGATAGGGAAACGAAAACAAAATAACCTGGAGCGGACTTTGAAGGGATCTCTGGAAAAAAAGAGGCGAAGTTTGAGTCGTAAATCGGCAGTAGTTTATGAGGGGGAAGGACGGAAAACCGAGAACAAAGACGGAATCGGATGAATAGAAGCGTAGTTTTGATGAGACCGATAAATTTGATATCAACTCCATGATGAAGATTCACCTGTATTTCCCAATGGGTAAAGAATTAGCATATATCAGGTCTGCCGAGGGTCACTGGGCTCAATCTCAATTGTACTGGAAAATCAAATAAAAACTTGCCAAAACCAGTGGCAAGACTTAGGTTAGTACTAAAGCAGGAGTTCCAGTTGCATGCAGCAAGGAGCGACTTTTTGAAAAGACAATTTTTGGAAACTAGAAAGAACATCCAATAGACAATTTTTAGACTAGATAGGACGATTTTTGGAAACTAGATAGGACCTCCAATCTATCCACCATTCTGATAAAGTGCCCGTTAAAATTAGCTCAGAGTTAAGGCCTCAATGGCTGTTTTGCCAACTGCTTCCGAGTTTACCATTTCACTTTTAAAGAGAGAAATTTTTTTTCTCCAAAATCAAAATTTCACTTACGAGTGTATTCCACGTTCTAGACCTTCCTGAACAATTTTTGGTTTATTATTTTCAATAATAAGCCTTTGGAATCGAGCAAGAAAAAAAAATTTTAACCCCCCCTCAAAATTTGATGTTTTACGTTTCAAGGTAGGATACGAAGAATACGAAAATCGAATAAAAAAATTTCCGTCCGTCCGCCGTACGCCGTACGCGGCACTTTTCTTAGCAACACTGGACCGATTTGGTTCAAATTTGGTATATGGGCTCCATTTGGGGTCTAGATGTGCCGCGAAGCTTTTGTTTGATGTAGGTCACTTCTAAGGGGTGAAAATTAAGGGTTGAAATGTTCAAGAGTGCCCTAGCTCGAAAACTCTCGAAATAAAGGTATCGTTTTTTCACCAATTTTAAATAATATTGAAATTTTAAAAATTTTTGAGACCACCCGGAGCTCTGTAGGACAAACCGTTCGGTCCCTACGAGTACTTGAAGGTTTTCCTTCGATAAAACAGAATCATGAGTGTGAATCGCAAAAGAGGTCTAATCTCCATTCAAATTTTATCGGACTAAAATGCGATCGCTGTTCATTTCTTCCATTTGTATACAGTTTTGCCTTCTGCGTAACCAGTAATCGAATTTCCATATGAAGCTTTCTATTTTTCCAATCGAGTGTGTAGCGTTTAGTTCTTTCTAATAAACTTGATTGTGAAGGTGTGAAGCCAGTATGGTGTGGTAGGTAGTACCTCGCTGGTAGGTAAAAAAAAGTTGGTAGGTAAAAAAATGTTGGTGGGTAAAAAACGCTGCAAATCATTGCTCAAAGGCTTCTTCACTCTTCAGATCACTGATCAGCTGAGTGAGCTCCGAAGCCATTTTCAATCCTATTGAATGGAAGTGCTCTTCCAGGCGTCTCCAGCATTCGAGGAGATCTTCTTCACTCTTCAGATCACTGATCAGCTGAGTGAGCTCCAAAGCCATTTATACTCCTATTGAATGGAAGTGCTCTTCCAGGCGTCTCCAGCATTCGAGGAGATCTTCTTCACTCTTCAGATCACTGATCAGCTGAGTGAGCTCCAAAGCCATTTTTACTCCTATTGAATGGAAGTGCTCTTCCAGGCGTCTCCAGCATTCGAGGAGATCTTCTTCACTCTTCAGATCACTGATCAGCTGAGTGAGCTCCAAAACCATTTTTACTCCTATTGAATGGAAGTGCTCATCCAGGCGTCTCCAACATTCGAGAAGATCTTCTTCACTCTTCAGATCACTGATCAGCTGAGTGAGCTCCGAAGCCATTTTTACTCCTATTGAATGGAAGTGCTCTTCCAGGCGTCTCCAGCATTCGAGAAGATCTTCTTCACTCTTCAGATCACTGATCAGCTGAGTGAGCTCCGAAGTCATTTTCAATCCTATTGAACGCAGGAAGCTGAAATTTGAGAGGGAAGGTCAAGGGAGAATACAGATGGTGGTAGGTGCTATTGATGGAGAACCAGTGATCTATACAGATGGGTGATCTATACAGAAAATAATAAACCTTTGAGCAATGATTTGCATCGTTTTTTTTTTTTTCAAAAATAATAAATTTCGTGTGTGTCTGCAAAATATTAACGGACAAAACTAAACGACGTTACAGTTCGATTTCGATGAGATTTTCAGATATTGTGCGGATATGTGTTTAGATGTTTCTACATGACATTCATCGTCCTTGGATTGATAGATACTACGCATGCGCAAACGTGAAATCCTTGTAACAATCAGGATTTCTACAGTTGCCATCCGTATTCGATAAAATTTTCAGGGAATGTGTAGTTGGGACTCAGTATGGCCCAACACGACGATGGCCCAGTTGGACGTACGAGTAGGTACATGATATTGATATTATCAATACGTCCAAAAACGGAGTTTTGAAAAAAAAAACGCAAAAGAAGTTTTCTCCAGTGCACAATTCCTAAAATAATGGCTTATTACACTAAAATCTTCAATTTCTCCAAGAAATTTTCAAGCTGTAGTCTTCTATAAATAACTGTAGTCTGTATAAATAACTCTGTAGTCTTCTATTTATAGTTTTGTTGAATTTGAGTTTTTTAAATTAAGAAAATATAAAATGTAGAAGACAGATGGACTTACCGCCTTTGCGCCCATTAGTGACCGTAATTATTTTTTTCTGAAATTTCTGATGAAACTACCTCATATGTATTACGCCTAGAAGCACTAGAAAAATAATATAAAAAATTTCGTCTTACGAGAAGGTGGTATGAAGGGGTGTGCCCAAATTAACTCTCTAAGCACTCAGCACTAGCAGCTCTGGGAAAGTAATACGCAGCCATAAACGATCATTTTTTAACAGTTTATTGAAGTTTATAAAACCAAAGAACCTTCAAAAGTTAAAACAGTAAATTTAGTCGAATAAATCAAAAAATTGGGAAACTCACTTATTATCTCAAAAATGTTGAGTGTATCTAAATGTATTGAATGTATCTAAATAGTCAATGTACGGTCCCTGCTTGAACTTCTTGCACATGGCGTATACTCAAGCAGCCCAGATTATTCCTGTGTATCTCTTCATTTTCATGGTAATAATGAACGGAAGAATGTCATCTCAAATCGAAGTCGATCAAACATCAAATCTGTTGGAATATTATTCACGGCATACTTATGATGACTATGTATATACGAAAATGTCGCCAAGTGCCCAGAGGGCTAATTTGGGAACACCATGGTACAGTTCAGTTTTTCACGGAGCTACCATGGGATATTTACTCAGTTATGAACTGTAACTTGGGTAACAACCATAATCTAAAACTATGCAAGGAAATACCGTCAAAATAAAAATTTGAAGTACTCAGGGCAATAAATGCCGCAGCCCGTCGATCTTGGAGACTGAATAAACCACACTGAGCAACTGTTTTCTTGACGATAATAGCTTGAAAATTTATCGAGGAAATTAAAGAGTTCAGTGTAATAAGCCACTATTTCAGGAATTGTGCTCTGGTGATAATTTCTTTTGCGTTTTTCTCAAAACTCAATTTTGGTTTATTATTTTCAATATTTTTTACTCAATTTTAACACCCCCTCAAAATTTGATGGTTTACGTTTCAAGGTACGTAGAATCCAAAAATCGAATAAAAATTTGACCGTCCGTCCGCCGTACGCGGCAGTTTTGCCACTTAGCGTTGACCGATTTTGATGTAATTTGGTATGTGGGCTCCATTTGGGGTCTAGTTGTGCCCCGAAGATTTCGGTTAATGTAGGTCACTTCTAAGGGTTCCTAAATGAATTTTGAAATTTTGAAAACGCCCTAACTCAAAAAATTTTGATATAAAAGTATTGTTTTTCCTTCAATTTAAGATTCTATAGAATTTTTAGAATTTTTTGAGACCACCCAGAGCTCTGTAGGACAAACCGTTCGCTCACTACGAGAATTTAAAGTTTGGACGTGCGATAAGTCAGAAACACGAGTGTGAATCGCAAAAGAGGCCTAATCTCCCTTGAAATTAAAGCTGACCGAAATGCGATCGATGTTTTTCTTCATGTTGGATGGTTGGTGGCTTTGCGGACGAGTGATCTATACTGAAAAATAAAAAATAATAAACCATTGTGTAATAATTTGCAGCGTTTTGGACATAGCACTTTGTGCTTTAAGGTATCGATGATTTTATCATCTTCAACTTCATCAACATCATCACATTTGGATCCATGTAGATTCGACCAAATTTTCATGGACTGTATAGGGCTCTAGATGACCCATTATCAAGGTCGTTAATCGCGGTGGCTTTTGCGCATGCGCAAACGTAAATCCTCCTGACAACCATAATGTCCGCAGTTTCCTTCCGAGTTCGGTGATACTTCTAGATGATTTTTTGTTCCTTTAATATTTTACGTATAAAGTGGATATTCTTATAGGAAATTTCTCGAAGGTTCTGAATATACCGTACAGCACCAAGGTATAATTTTACTCCAAATTATTACTAATGGGTTAACCCATTAATGCCCGTAATTATTTTTGTTCAAATTTTTTTCTGAATATACCGTATAGCACCAAGATTTAATTTTACTCCAAATTATCTACTCCAGTCGTCTCCAAAAATTTGGACAAAAATAATTCATAATGACACTAATGGGTTAACTTTTCTTTTTCGTACTAAAAATACGGAGGCCATTCCAGTAGCTTAAAATTCGCTAGTATAAAAGGATTTGTAAAAAATGTCAACCAACGTTTGTTCCTTGTTCTTCTTATAAGACCCTGAAAATATTGTCTGGTGATTCATGAAGAAACCCTGACAAAATCGCCTCAAACGAGCCCGACCGGGTCTCCGACTGACCCCACGTCGCGTCGGTCAGTTGTATTTCAAAATCCGGGTGGAGGCGGCCCTTCTGTCAGTTGAACTTTATGACAGCTGCTGCCTCCTCGGGGGACCAGTGGATGGTAAAACGCTTCCGTTTCATCTGATACACCACAACCTTCTCGAGACTGCTCTCCGTGGAGATGGGATAAAATAGGCATTTATTGCCGTGCCCGTACGAAATAGAAAGAATTACGACTGCCAAGTGGATGGAACACAAAGCTTATTATGTATGGCGTGCCATTATACTTATTCAAGCACTCATCTATACAGGGTGTAAGCTTAACTGGTCTGCCATACTGTACCAGTCAATTCTATAACTGATTTGCAGCAAAAAATGTCTCTTAGCAATTTTTTTTAAACCCTTCGTTTTTGAGTAATTTTAACTTCAAACATTTTTTTCGTGATTTTGACCTTTTGTCATTAAATTGGTCATAACTCCCTTAATTAGCTGTGTAAGTTACAATTTGAAGATACTGTTGGAAATAACATTGAATTTCCTATTTTATTTTTGAGTCCTATATTATTTTGAGTCAAGGTTTAAGACATGAAAAAGTCCTCTAAAAAGAGAATATTACGTAATTTTGGAAACCTCGCATTTTTTCAATTGCAAATTGAACTACGAGAACTCATATTTTTTCAAGATGCAAGAACAGTAAAAACTGCGCCAAAATCTCAGCTTTCCAATGGTATAATCAAAAAATATTTTAAAACCAAATTTAGGGGAGAAATTTGTGTTTGAGCGCGGAAAAACGTGCACTTTTTCAACGAAATCAGCGCTCCGCCTCGAAGGTCTGAGGACGATAGAAGTGGGTGGGACAGCGCCGCAGTAGACCGCGAGGCCTCCGGAAACAGGAGGCCAGAGCGCTGATTTCGTTGAAAAAGTGCACGTTTTTCCGCGTTCAAACACAAATTTCTCCCCTAAATTTGGTTGTAAAATATTTTTTAATTATACCATTGGAAAGCTGAGATTCTAGCGCAGTTTTTACTGTTATTAAAAAATGCGAGATTTCCAAAATTAAGTAAAATTTTCTTTTTAGAGGACTTTTTCATGTCTTAAACCTTGACTTAAAAAAAGTTAAGGCATCTATCCGATAGGAAATTTAATGCTCTTTCCAACGGTATCCTCAAATTGTAATTTATACAGCTAATTTATGGAGTTATGACCGATTTAATGACATAAGGTCAAATCACGAAAAAAATGTTTAAAGTAGAAATAACTCGAAAACGAAGGGTTTAAAAAAACTGCTAGGAGACCTTTTTTGTTGCAAATTTGTTATGGAATCGACTGGTACCGTATGGCAGACCAGTTAGGCTTACACCCTGTATACATAAAACCCCAACCGTACGTACGTATGTCGCCCGAACGTGGGAGTCCCGGGTTCGATTCCAGGCCGCGACATCAAAATATTTTTCACATATTATCTACGATTTGTTTTGCCTGCTTTTAGCAGGCTTTTCAGCTAGTTATCAATAAAACACAAAACAGAGAGCAATGACACCTAGCACCGCCTAAGAGGAATAAGGGAGTAGGCCCTCACTCTAGTGGGACGGCTCTCCTGCCCTCACTAGTTACCTATCCCTAAAGATTCAATTCCGTTCACCAAGTTCTGCAGTTACTTTGGTCTCACTCTCTGGTTGCACTGTCAATTCACAACCTTGAATCTTTAAATAAATTTTTCCCTCAAAAATTGTCTGCTCAAAATTTGGAACAATATTCGTTATATTCTTCTCCCTGCGTACCAAAATCACAAAAGCGAAAGAAAGATACCACTCCATCAATCTCCATTAATTTTACAAATCGGGAAATTTACAATTAGTAAGTGTCAGTCCTTATCAATTTCAGATTGTAAAATTCTGCTCCTCAATTTAGGAAGGAAACGCCACGTGACAGCCTCTACTAAATTGAAGCATCTGCCCATGCAATGGCAATGACGTAGTGTTCCAAAATAGGTGGAGTGTACAACTTTTTGGTTTAAATTCGTTAATCCCTGGAGTCAGAACAGAAGGCATGAATAGGTAGGTACGTACATTTGTACCTGCCTTAGATCAAAGCTGCGTGACCCAGAACTAATAAATCTTTTGAAACCTCAGGAAATCAACTCAATTTCCAAGTAGGAAGAGTTACGTGAAATTCCACATTATGTTGTATTTCTTCTGAAACCCGCTAGAACGGACATGTCGGATGTTTCCTCTTTCGTGAAAAATAGAAGCCCTGCAGATGGACGACTGACAAGACAGCCGCTGGAAGCTTTGGAATCCGAATCCGGCTAGACAGAGGTGAACCATTAGTCATTCGAATGTTCTTGGCGTGATCCCTACTCGATGGTCTTCGGCCTTCTGAACAGAAGTTACTACCTTCAGGACAAGGTACCTAACGATCCTAGTCGTTACTACATCACCATCCTATTTAATTTTAATCATAATACCTGTAGAATATCTTCCCAAAACTGGTCTAGGGACATATACAAGGACATATACAAGTGTCTGAGATCGTAAACTCTGTTTCCTACAATGTTGGGAGAAGAAAATTTAATTGACTCATGATGCTGATTCTGAACATCAATGATTTGAAGAGGACCTAAGAAAACCTCATCCTAGTGCCAATCTCTTGATAGATTTCCAATTCCTGAAAATTCCTGAATTTCCAATTTCCTACCATGCTTCCCTCATCAGCTTTCTCCATGTGCGAATTAGACTCATCTTCCAGGCCGTTTTGAATGCTCCCCGTCTACTTAGTAAGGGAAGCAACAAAATTTCTGCCAAGTAGGATGGTTAGTGTAGCTTCCTCATACCATTAAAATCATTATTTACGTAACCGAACTGACACGTAGGTACGTAAGGAATTATTAGGCGATTGATTGATGTCGATTGTTCGGCAAATCACTAATAATAATAATTTGATATTTACTTCTGGAAAATATCATTAATGAAATCATCACCTTCCATGCTGATATTTTTCCTGATGTTTCGATAACGACTGAACTCATAAGGTACTATCTGGGAGCTATCTCGCAAAACTCTGAAAATGTCACCAATATGAAACGATAATTTCTCATAGGAATTGGAAAACTCGAAAACAAAATTGTTTTAAACAATTTGAAACTCAAACAGTGAGTAAAAATTTTTATTTTGGGAATGGAATGATGAATACAGGCTGTAAAAGAATAATCTTATTGAAATTTTATGCCACGGCATCTGCGATGTGGCCTGAAATATTAGACGATTTTTTGGAGGTTTGAAAATTTATAGTAAAGTCCTGTAGGAAAAGACCTTCATTTTGACCGGTATTTTCACGTTTCATCACCCAAACGTTGACAGCTTGATATTTGATCATTCAAACTTGGAGCCCTCGATAAATATCCGACGAATTTCAGACAGAGGCTGCATCAACTCAATAGGAGACCTGTTTCTCATCAAATCGTCACTCTTTTAACCTTATTCCAAGCTTTTATCCGAAGTTACCATAAGAATTGCTTGATCAAGAGAATTAAGATAAGGAGGAACGAGAAAGAGGATTTCGAAATAGGGCCGGAACCACCTCATAACGCTATAAATCCGAGACTCCCCGAAAGAGAACTGGTCAAATTGGCCTTCTCGCCTTTTAATATAAAAATCGTAATTTGACCAGAACCGCCGTGAATAAGAGAGATTATAGCAGTTAGAACTAAACGCCCGCGCCCCGAAAAGAGGCGGATTTTCTCATACGAAGCTAGTGGAAGTATTTTTTATGTTATTATAAGTAAGCTGATACCCCGTACAAAAAAAATTAGGGTCTCATAATCGCACCATCTGCATATGAAATGGGATGATCACAGTTTTTGGACGGTGGGAACTAAAATACTAAATGAACAGCTCGGCGACAGTTCCAAGGGGTGAAATCTTTCGACTCCCGTTCTTGTTCACAAACATCAAATCTCCTCACTGCCTTTTTGGATTGGAGTCCAAAACCCATTATTATCAGATTAACTCCCTGAAAGTCCGTATTTTGGGATGATACAATTCAAATGTGAAGACAGTACTACCACAAAAATATACTCCTGCTCAAAATTAGAGCACCACCATCTATTTCTTCGTTTGCCCCCTTCTTTTTTCCTTTATCAAGTTTTTATCTATTTGCACACATTGTTTGCAAACACAGAAGGAAAAGGTAACCAAAAAAGGCACAAATTCGAGAAAAAAATAATATTTAATGAATTATAGAAAAATTTACTTCTTGTGGTAAAATTATAAAAATTGAAAATGTGAAAAAAAGGTTTGAATTATGCCAGTTTAGCTTTTCAATACTTGGTATTACCTCCTCTAGCTAGGATGAGGGCTTGGAGCTATCGACCGAAGCCTCTAATCAAGTTTTCGATACCTTCCTGGGGATATTGTCCCATTCCTCTTTCGCTGCTGTTTCCAGCTGCTGAAGATTGTCTGATGCTGGATCTCTGGCTCGAATTCTTCTTTTCAGCATGTCCCAAACATGCTCTATCGGATTCATGTTTAGGTTCCTTGGTGGCCAGTCCAGGATACAAAATTTATAAGGGGAGAAGGAAAGAGATAAACGAAAAAATGGATGTTGGTGGTCTAATTTTGAGCAGGAGTGTAGTATCCTGTTTGGACATTTGAATATGAAGGCAATGTATTTCAGTAAGTACATCTGCTAGGTATTTTTAGTGTATTTACCAGGGTGCCTAAGAGTAAGTATGAGAGGCATTTCCGAAGGAACTGAAACAATTTCTGAGAGACCCCAATTTCAGGAAAGGTTTGTGAAATATTAGATATTTCCTTCCATGCTCATTAGTTAATGATGCCCTATTATTTCTTGTAAGTACAATAAGTTTGTCCTAAGTCAGTTATGAGATACACAAGCAGTTTCTTCTCGCGAACGATTTTTTTAATCATCTCAGACCAGCGAACTGTCAGTGAACGACCAGACGAGACAAGAAGCTGCAGCTGAAAACTCCAGTGGTAATTGGACGCACTTGTTGAGAAGCTTGATCGCCGGCGATAGGCTGATCTTCCATTTTTCGAGCTAAAAATATATCTGCGAAGCTCTTTTAAAGCCGACTTCACGTCGACCATTGGAGCATTCACCTCGATACATTCCCAGGGAGTCAAGATCACCAGAATTACGTTTACACTGCTGTCGAGACGAAAAAGTATCAGAAGTACTAGTTCTATTCGTGCTAATTTTAAGAATATCTTATTTAACTCGTTATCCTTATGATTTGTTATCTGGATCTAATAATCAATCAGTTTTTATTTGTCATGTAAACACAAGAATTTATTAATAATAATAATTTGCCATTTAAGTTGATTCTGGTCATGATACAAAATTCGAGAAGGTACTTGAATCAATATAATATAAATTATAGCTATTAGGATGATGAAAGCATTCCCACATAAAATTAGTCATATTAGTGGAGTTGCACTCAACACATAGAGAACCACAAAAAGAACCTGGTCAAAACCCACCCACCATGGCGGCTTCCCCATCAACGGTAATGAAAAATTAGGCCAATCAAAAATATTTAATAACGATCATCTCGATACATTTACGATGACATTTGATTGGACAACGTTCCAACTGTATGCTCAATACTGCTCAGAGGGACGAGAGGAAATTTAGGTTAAGTATTCTCTGGTGAAAGATTCTAAACGGAAAGTTTCCGTTGAAGAAACTACTCTGATTCCATAAATATCAAAATTAAATTTAACATTTCTAAGTTTAAGTGTTTAGCTGTCCAATTCATAATTTATTATAATAATATTATTAATTAAAATTGACAATACTGTAAACTCCACGCAATAGCTTAATTTTTTTTCAGAAAATTCGGTAAAAATGACTTTTTCAAGTACTCTCAAATTCACAAAATTTTAATTAGAAATTGGAGCTATATCCGTTTTTTAAATCAACTTTGTAGTATATGATAGATTAGCTCATTGATATTAATAATAAAAAGTACCTAATTTGGAATATGAAAAATGAGTTCCGCCTAATGGAGGCCACACAATTTACTTATAAGACAAGATAGCGAGTTCAGAGCTTCCTTTCGAGTTTCCTTTCGTTTTTGGAGGGTTTTTGTGGTTTTGGTGAATGCCTTCGTTAGGTGTCCGTTCTAAAGTTGATTTAGAATGTCCAGTCTAAACGACAGCTGGATAACATCTGCGACCTCGGTTATGTCCAAATCACTATGAATGGTTTCGTTGCTGACAAACCAGAAACCAGTTAGCATTAGTGATCAGGCAGAGGATCAGATTTGATAAACTGGATTTTTTGCCCCTATTGCCACAACGGTGTGATGAGTAATAGCACAGAGTACTGGAGACAAGTTAGAGTAATAGGTACGCGAGTTTTTGGTTTATTATTTTCAATAATGAATCTTTGGAATCGACCAAGAAAAAATTTTTCTAACCCCCACTCAAAATTTCTTGGTTTACGTAGAATCCGAAAATCTAATGAAAAATTTTCCGTCCTTCCGCCGTACGCGGCATTTTCCTTGGTTCCCATGGACCAATTTTGATGAAATTTGGTACATGGGCTCCATTTGGGGTCTAGTTGTGCCCCGAAGCTTTTGGTTAATGTCATTCGCTTCTAAGGGTTTAAATTTTGAAAACGCCCTAGCTCAAAAAATGTCGATATAAAGGTATTGTTTTTCCATCAATTTAAGTTAGTCTTGAATTTTTAGAATCGAATGAGACCACCCAGAGCTCTATATGACCAACCGATCGTTCCCTCTGAGAACTTAAGGGTTGGACTTACGATGAATGAGAAACACGACTTTGAATCGCAAAAGAGGCCTAATCTCCGTTCAAATTTTAGCTGATCAAAATGCGATCGTTGTTTGTTTCTTCGAGTTGTACTCATTTTTGCGTCAAATTTCCTCATGAAGGCACCCACAACACCCTGTTTCTTCGAACTGAGTGTGAAGCGTTTATTTCTTCCTAAAAAACTTGATTGTGAAGAAGGTAGGTAGTACCTATGGTTGGCAAAGCCATGTTCCTTGCAGACGAGTGATTTGTATGGACAAATAATAAACGTTTGTGTAATAATTTGCAGCGTTTTCATGTAAGGTTGTTACAGATCCAACATTTTCTTTATTTACTTCAACTTCTACCAGTGTAAGTTACAAATGCTATACAATCAGGAACATAGTGTCCAACTACATGTTCTTTACGTGGTGCTTCACGTAAAATGGTAGGATGTTTACATGTACCACCTTATCATGAACATGTTGATTGGTAGTATGATCCTATTGGTGTGGCATTTAAATATTTCCACTTTGATGGGGAAGAACAGGTCATACTCCGCTGCACCTGCTTGTCTACGTTTAGAAATTAAGGAAAAGTTGGAAACCGGGGTTCGCCTGTTTAATGTAAACCACCGAAAATAGATCGTTCTTCGCGCTAGATGCGTAAAGTAAAAATACTGCTTCGAAGAATCGATCGACAAGTGGAATCGGTGGAAAGGAAACGGGAGACTTCTCAGATCGCATTAGTTTTAAACGGGACACCCTTCGTATTTTTGGCTCATCAAAAAGAGGAGAGAAAGATTAACAAATAGATTCGAGAACCTTTTTTTATTCGGAAGCTTTGTCAGAAATAATGATCGGGGTTATTTGTTTTTCGACGTCGGTGTTTGCAAACGGAGCGTATCGAATCCAGTCGGTGTCGAAATACTGATGGAGTGCGCCGACTCCTTGAGCAGTAGGTATCTCTCCAAAATGTTCCTTGACTTGGAGGATCTCGGATTTACCTCTGTTCTACGACCGATCAATACCTAACAAATTTTTCCACGAAGTTATTTACATAGTTCGATTAGTCAACGAGGAGGAAGCCACAGAAATGTCGTACCAAGTGGGTTTGGCCGATTTCTCTTATAAACCCATGAGAATCATAAAGATCCAACCATGTTCGTTCTGAGCCGAATATTTATGATGACATCAACCAGGCCCTTCGAGAGCCCATTCCTGGCTCTGAAAATATAGGTGGAATCGGATGTGTAAATTGATAGTGAGAAAAACAACCTGGAAATTTTGACGTTCGTGGATGCAAAGACAACAATGTGTTTGAGCACAATTCCAGAATATGCTATCGAAATTTAGCCATAAATTAAGACCAGGGTACAGTTCTCAGAGAGCCAATCCACCACATTGTTCAGAAGGGTGAAAACGAGATGAAATTCAGGGTTTAAGAACGCTTTTCACGTTTCAAAAGCGAACCTTTCTTTTTCAATTAAACTAAAAAGTTTCATTATAGAAATATTGGTTACCACTTCGTCTAAGTTGTACTCGAAGGTTGGGTAAATTTTTCCATGGGCGGTAGTCTTTTCAACGTGTCTTTTAATGCTGTCTTTAGATGTCATTTAATGCTGTAGTAGGTAAATGAAAAAGTAGAGAGCGACAAGAGAGGGTTCCGCCCTAAACTACTTAAGACCTTAGGAGGAGTTTTATGTTTTAGCCAATTGGCAAAAACTGTATGAACAAAGGGATACAGGAAACTTTGGATAAGAACCAGAATCCAAAAATATACAAAAATACTACGAAGACATAATGTATAATGTTCAATTTCTCCCTTGCGAGGGAAAAACATTAAATCATGTTTAATGTTTTTCCCTCGCAAGGGAGAGACTCAGCTGATCAGTGACCACTCAGGCGCCTTCAGCATTCTCCATTGACCCTGCTTCTCAAATTTCAGCTTCCTGCGTTCAACAGGAGAGAAAATGGCTTTGGAGCTCACTCAGCTGATCAGTCACCCTTCAGGCGCCTTCAGCATTCTCCATTGACCCTGCCTCTCAAATTTCAGCTTTCTGCGTTCAACAGGAGAGAAAATGGCCTTGGAGGTCACTCAGCTGATCAGTGACCACTCAGGCGCCTTCAGCATTCTCCATTGACCCTGCTTCTCAAATTTCAGCTTCCTGCGTTCAACAGGAGAGAAAATGGCCTTGGAGCTCACTCAGCTGATCAGTGACCACTCAGGCGCCTTCAGCATTCTCCATTGACCCTGCTTCTCAAATTTTAGCTTCCTGCGTTCAACAGGAGAGAAAATGGCCTTGGAGCTCACTCAGCCGATCAGTGACCACTCAGGCGCCTTCAGCATTCTCCATTGACCCTGCCTCTCAAATTTCACCTTCCTGCGTTGAATAGGAGAGAAAAAAGTCTGCCAAGTTGGGTGGGCAGTATAGCTTCCTCACTCATTGTAACATGGACGTATAGAATCAGTTGGCGAAAAAATTATGATTCAAAGAGTTATTGAATACCAAATATTAGCGGTCCACCGTCTAGGACCTAACCCACACAATCCCTGAAAATTTCATCGAAATCGGTTGAATAGTTGCGGAGTTTTGGTTGTAACAATAAATTTAAAGTTCGCGCATGCGCAGCGGCTATTGCTTGACCAATTTGATTGAAACTTATAGGGTGTCTCTTAGAAGTTAGTCCCTAACTAACCTCCAAATTTGAGCAAAATCGGTTCATTAGAAACCGAGAAACCGAGGTCCCAGGAAATTCACGTTTGCGCATGGGCACTCGCTCCTATTGGTCCGAAGGTGCTGAAATTTATAGGGGACCGTCTAGGACCTAACCCGCACAATCCCTGAAAATTTCATCAAAATCGGACCACAGGTTAGTATAGTTTTGCCCGTTGCAAATTTGCGTGTCGGAATTCACAGAATGACCCCCAGCCCTAAAACATTAAACATGTTAATACCATAGTTCAAGAAGATTGGAAAACCAAAACGTTTTATACGTATTTTATACACATGCAAGTTTTATACGTATTTTATACATTTTATACGTATGCAGGTTGCGATCAAACAAAGCCATTAGTCCTGCCTACCTAAATCGGATTAACTGTACGGAGAACCCAGTATTGTGGATACGCTGTAGGATCCCTGGAACATAAATTTATGATGTGCCCAACATATGAAAGGAAAAGGAATGTTCGAAAGCATAGCAGTATAAATCTTTAATCCATTAAATTACGCCAGAGTTATTGTTAACAATGATCTTCCCTTAGGAAGACAGCTGATGACGTCCGCGAGGCCAGGAATGGCAGTCGAACGAAAACCCAACCTGAAATGGTTGTTTACCTACTTACTTACTTATTACTAACAATAAACGCTGGAGCGCGGGACAATAGGAATTCATAGACCATAATACCATTAGGTCCTACCTAATACCTAATATTTAACCCTAATTGGACCATGGTGTCACTATTGTCACCAAAAACATCTCAGGAACACCGCTGCTGTCCCAAAGTGTCACCTGAGTAACCAAAATTAGATTGCAATTTTAAATTCCATGGACAGCCGAATTTTTTGTGGGCTATTGGAAGTCTCAAAATTGAGTTAAAACAAAAATGTTCAAAGAAATCGATGAAAAAATGTTCAAAATTTTTGTGATAACATCATTTTTTGACTTTTACTAATGTACAAAAAATTCAGCTATCCATATGTTTTTAAATTGTAATTTAAATGTAGTTAATCTGTTGACACCTGTGTGACACCTGTGGAATTTCTAGGTTTTCGGTGACACCAGTGGCACCATGGTCCAAATAGGGTTAACACATGTACTTTGCCTAAATTTTACACTTTGTACAATTAGATGTGTAACATAAGAAGAACATTATATTACATAACATAAGAATAACAATAAAAATATTTAATCAAGTATGAATTAAGACACTCTGTATAAGAACGAGCACTCATTATTTATAAAAATTAGGTACCATAGGAAGTATCTACAAAATAAATGTTTAAATTTAACATTAAATTCATGGCTGTATGTTGTAATAAACCATGCTAATAAATGATTTTTTTAAAAATTATGTAGTGTTTTTATTGTGTTTTTTAATCATTCTCTTGTTATTCAAGAACACGAGCGTGAATCGCAAATTAATCTTCACAGAAAAAATAGGCCAAATATCGGTTTTGCTTCCAAGTCTACCAAGGTAACGGAAGCTTTGTTTCCACTTTTCAAGGTTGAAAAAAAATTCTCCAAATTCAAAATTTCCATACGTGTTTTACGTTTTAGACCTTCCTGAACGATTGTGGTTCCGTGTCTCATGAAATCCTTGTAATCGGCATAATTATGATAAGTTATTGTCCGATTTCGATGAAATTTTCAGGGATTGTGTGGGTTGGTGTGTAGACGGTCCCCTATGAAAATCATCATCCCGGACTGATAGCAGCCGCTGCGATGGGCAAACGTGAATTCCTTGTAACAGCCATAACTTCCACATTTTCTATCCGATTTCGATGAAATTTTGAGGTATTATGCAGATTAGGTTGTAGATGGTCCAATATGAAAATCAAGGCTCAAAATTGACAGTAGTCTATGCGCATGCGCAATCGTAAAATCCTTGTAACAGCCATGACACTTACATTTTTCATCCGAATTTGATGAAATTTTCTAGGATTGTTCGAATTGGCGTGTAGACGGTCCGCTATGAAAATCAGCCATAACTTTTACATTTCTCATCCGATTTCGATGAAATTTTCAAGGAATATGTGAATTTGGTTGAAGATGGTCCCTTATGGTCCCTTATGACCCTTATGGTCCCCAGACTGATGGTAGCCACTGCGTATGCGCAAACGTCAATTCCTTGTAACATCCACAACTTCTACATTTTCCATCCGTTTTCGACGAAATTTCTCAGGATTGTTCAGATTGGCATGTAGATGGTCCCCTATGAGGGGAGTGGAAGGTACTTAGAGATTAGTGTTTTGAGATTAGCTACTATGCATCGGATCATCTATACAATCGGGTTATGAACATGAGGAAGCTATGTGCCACACCCACTTTTTTATTTTAAGGTGAAGAAAGTGCACTTGAAATTTGAGTGCGTGAGAAACCAAGAAGTGAAAACGTTGCTTCGTACCAAAGTTGCTGGGAATGAGGGGTGAATGTTCAGCCGGAAGAAATTGTCGGACCCAACGCACAGCCAACCCTCAGGCCACCACGGCGCCTCATCCGAAGATATTTTTCGGATTCGAAACGAAAATTGGAGCGGGAAGCGGTGATTTGTGAATCACGACCTTTGCCTATTGAAAAATGGGAGGATGAAAAACTGTAAGATTCAAATCTGGACGGGTTCATTCGAAAATGAAGACCATTTCTCCAGCCAGGGGTTTATCTAGGATCTGAGCTGACGTACGGCTGGGTTTAACTGGCTTGTCGGTGGATTTTTTAATTTTATTTGTGCGTGTGTTGTTGAAGAGAAGGGCACGACCTACAACCGCTCCTCGTCTCCTGGTAGAAAAAAAGGCCTGTAGTTGCTTTAATGAAACAATTCCCGTAGATTGATTGATGGCCGTTGGTCAAAAGGGGAGTTAGGAATTGGGTGTAAGAAGAGCGGAATTGTCAGTTGAGACCACTCGAGTTTTCGTATCGACGCAAGATGGATTCCACCTGGCCTGAAGATCTGGAGATAACGACTAGAAATTGGGCAATCCTTTGATAGACACCTCGGCTCTTCCTCCGACACCCGTATCTAACTAGGTGTATGAACTCTGTCTCAACTCTTGACGTTTAGATTAGCCAATTGGTCAGATTCTGTATGTTACAAATCGAATTTCAGATGGTCTTGCTAATAGGAAAGGTACCTATTCGTGCTGCAGGACCAAAACGTCTGCCAAGTGGGTGTGGCACATAGCTTCCTCGTATCCAAAACATGTGATGATCCGAAGGATACTAGTTAATCTCAAAAAAATTATGTCTAAGTACCTTCCACTACCTTCATAGGGGACCATCTACACGCTAATCTGAACAATCCTAGGAAATATCATGAAATTCGGATGAAAAATGTGAGTGTTATGGCTGTTACAAGGATTTTACATCTGCGCATGCGCAGAGGCTACTGTCAGTTTTAAGGCATTGATTTTCATTGGGGACCATCTAAAACCTAATCTGCATAATCCCAGAAAATTTCATCGAAATCGGGTAGAAAATGTGGATGTTATGGCTGTTACAAGGAATTCACGTTCGCGCATGCGCGGCGGCTATATCAGTCCAGGGGTGATGATTTTCATAGGGGACACGCCAACCCGCACAATTCCTGAAAATTGCATCGAATTCGGACAATAAATTCGTATAGTTATGCCGGTTACAAGGATTTCATGACAGACAGACACGGAACCAAAATAGAATAGAATAGAACAGAATAGAATAATAGTTTATTAACAGAAAAAATACAATATAAAATGGCATATAAAACAGAGAGTAAATAAACAATTTCTTTCTGTCCACCAACCAAACAAGTTCACAAGAACTTGTGGCGGCTGGTGGAGCTGGTTTCAGAAAGGTTCAGAAAGGTTTGAAACGTAAAACGCGAGTGGAAATTTCGATTTTGGAGAATTTTTTTTTCAACCTTGAAAAGTGAAAACAAAGCTTCTGCTACCTTGGTAGACTCGGAAGCAAAATTAGGTTCTACAAAATCAAAAGTTTCTCTGTCTGTCTGAAAATTCTGAGATAGTAACAAAATATTTTGAAAAATCGTCATAAATTGGATGGAGTTCTCAAACGAGTTCTTCACCAGTAACTTGAACGCAAAGTTCATGTTTTTATACCATAGAATCTTGGTTCTATCTTTTGTCCTAAGGGTTCATTTCAAACTAACTGATTCTAAGTGTTCGTTTTATTAATTTTATTCTATTTTATTTTTTGAGAGGAAGTGCGACTGCCCACCCAACTTTAATATAAATCGTGTAAATTTTCCATTGAATATTCAAAAAAATTGGACTTCGAAATTGGTTTTTGACTCTTTTTGCGCTCATCCTACAGCACTAAAATTTAACTCATGGCTTCTTGGAAGTCACTGGGAGTGACTTCCTGAGTGACCTGAATGAGAAATGTGAGAGAGATTAGAAGAAGTGTGATCTCCCCTGTTCATGATGGAACGTAAAAGAAATGCATCCATAACTCGACAGAGTGAATTTGGAAACATAGCAACTAATTAACCATTCCGGACTTTACTGGAAAGAAGTCAGAAGTGAACATACAGCTAAATTCTTCCCTGTAATTCGAAGAGAGTTGCTTTTTTACGACAAAGCACAGCAAGAACGCACTAATAAATTCATACAATTTTAGGCACGTGAATAGTTATGTTGGTTTATCATTATTTTTATCAATTGCAAAAAATTTGAAGCAGAAAAATTTATAAAGTTGGTTGGATACCTATGGTTACTTAAATGAAATCCGTTTCGAAAGCCACACTAATTCCATCGTAATGATCTTCCTACCGAAGGGTCTCAACATAAAAGGCTCTCACTGGAGAGTCTTAGAAGGCAGAGGTTATAAACCTCTTAAAACCAATAAAACGGAAGAGTACGTTTAAAAAATCATCGTTCACGGGCGGTTTTTACGCGTACTAACTTTTGATGGAAATGATCCCAAGTGGCCAGTATATTAGCTGGACAGACGCTTTTGAAACTCATTTCGAGGTCACGTCCACTTATGGTGGGACTCCCTGCTCCTTGGAGTCCAGACCATATAAAAGTACGAGTCATCGACGTTGCAGATGGATACGAAAATAGCTACACTGAAGGCTCGCTGAATGGACGGGACATCTGGCCGTTCATTTTACACTATTTATATTTCTACTTTTAATAATAGGAATAACATCTGATGAGCAACTAAACATTTCTATCTTCTCTATTACAAAGTCAGATAATTACCGCCGGTACTGATTAACACAAAGAGATTTTATTAATTAAACACAAACGGTGGATACAGCTTTCGTACAAGTACACAACCACGAGAGACATTTTATGTCTTATGTTTAATGAATTGAGAGCTTTCCAACGAGTGGTGAACGATTTCTGTGGGGTGGAAAATGAGGAAGTCAGTTTTCCCTAGGAACGATTGGTTGTGCGTGAAAATCATCAGAAATTTCCGCGTAACGCTCCCCTCATAACGCTCCCCGCGTGACGATTTTTCATTTATGTGCCATAGTAAAGACATAAAATGTCGAAAACACACTGAGGTCAGCAAAAAGCTCGATTTTGTAATTTCGGCAGTTTTACGATTTTATTATTTATTATAATCATTTTTATAAGAAAAAATTTAAACTTCGGGAAAAGTATCGACGTTTAACGCTGATACATTGTGACATGAATTTATTTGTTAATCAGTAGGAATCTGCTGAACTGTAATGTCACATGGAGAACCACTAACCGACTTTCATTGGTCCTCAATGAATCTATGAATCTAGGGCATCAATGAATGGTTCTTGAAAATCAATCCATTCTTGTGTACTACTGTTTTGGTTTATTATTTTCAATAATGAACCTCTGGAATTTATCAAGAAAACATTTTTTTAAACCACCCCTCCAACCAATTTGTTGGTTTACGTTTCAAGTTACGTAGAATCCAAAAATCGAATAAAAATTTGGACGTCCGTCAGAATTTCCTCATTTATATTGACCGATTTTGATGAAATTTGGTATGTGGGCTCCATTTTGGGTTTAGTTGGGCTCCGAAGCTTTTGGTTGATGTAGGTCACTTCTACGGGTTGGAAAATAAGGGTTGCAATTTTAAAAACGCCCTAACTCAAAAAAATTTGGTATAAAGGTATTGTTTTTCCATCAATTTAAGAAAAGTATTGAATTTTTAGAGACCACTCGGAGCCCCGTAGAACAAACCGTTCGCTCCCTTCGAGAGGGTTGTACTTACGATAAATCAGAAACCCGAGTGCGAATCGTAAAAGAGGCATAATCCCCGTTCAAATTTTAGCTAGAAATGTGATCGATATTTTTCTTCATGTTGATTGGTGGTAACAATGGCTAAGCCGTGTTCTTTGCAGACGAGTGATCTATATAAAAATAAAATAAACCATTGTGTAATAATTTGCAACGTTTTGTTTCTGTCAACTACCAGGTTTGCTTGAAGATGAAACAAACAAGGAATAAACGTTGCAATAAATGTTATATATTTTTAAAAATGCTTCCGGTAAACCTCAGACTCTTTCAAAAAGGTTCAGTTTGAGCCAACTAAATGTGTACCTTTTCGTTCCTGGATTTGAAAAGTTAGCAGGTCGTTGAACTCAGGTGGTAACCTCCTGTAGTAGTCGTTAGATTCAGCTATTTTGCTATGGAAATTCAAGATGTTCGCGTCTTCGAAAAAATCGCGGTTAGCTATTCAGGAGCGCGCGCAAATCAGCTCTTTTCGAGACCGTGCCTTTCAATAAACCCTCCAAACTTAGACACAACGGCGTTTGACAAACATAATGGTGAACAACTCAATCGTTTGAACAATGGCTCGTCCGTTTAGACAATCATCAACATAATCGTGATTCGTAATTGAGATTTTATCAGTGGTACTGCACGTTCATATTTAAATCGGTTATTTTTGAAATTCCATGTTAATATATGTGAGAAAACTATAGTGCCACTGAATGTAATTTTTTGTTTTCTCTTGAAAACTTTACCAGTCACACAAAATTGAAGCTAAAATTTTTTTAACAGGATTCGTTTCAATTTTCTGATTTACAATCAATTACTACATGAAAACAAAAAATATGAACTTATTACAAAACTATTCTGTGCAACGCTTCGAGTTAACCAACAATCAATCAATTAAATAAAAATGAAACGTAATAGGTAACCATGTGATGATGTTATGGAAGATTTGTAACAGGATTATACCGGGGGAATAAACTGCCTAGCGGCGACTTGTCTTCCATTATTACCGGCAAAACTTCTTGCGGTCTATTGGAAGACGAGGAAGCAAACCAGGAGAATAAATGAGATATGCTAATTTTGACGGGGTGACGGCAAACGAAGGCAATAAGGCTGAAATACGACATGTCTCTCGTATCGTACTTCAGCGGGTTCATTTGAGAGTAGCGAGGCACGTAAGTAATCTGGTTTTCAAGATCGAGAATGGTTATAAATAGCAGACTGCTGTCATAAGAATACTCCGCTGATTTCCAATTATTATCACTGAAGAATGAAATGCTCGACAATTTGTACAAATAATCACGTATAATGGATGTACACCGCCTTCTATGTTCCGAGGTACAAATTATGTAAATCCTCGAAGATTGGGCGAGCTCACGTATCTCACCCAGACAATACAACACGATCTATCCTTACGTTGGTGAGGCAGGTAAGAAAATTCTTACAGCTCCGTAAACAGATTCTTGGGGCTGAAAACAGATGTTTTTAAAAATCCCCACCTAATTTCATTTAGAAGCGGGGGAATCACGCTCAAAATAAAACTTAATAAATTCTAACAGTAAATATTGGGTGACGCCTCAGCTAATAACGCTTAAGCTACTCGAGCCGGTCGTAGGAAAGGCCAATTCACTTAAGTGCAGAGCCAGACGCGGTTGGTGACACCATGGAGTACTCCTGCAGACTTTAAGAAGACTTTACTTTACTTTCAAGACTTTAAAGTTATTCCTTGGTACTTCGATCACACCATATTCCAGGACTGTACTGTCAAAGATGCAAGCTATTCGGACACTTTGACTCTATTTTATATCATATTATATTAATGTCAGAACAAAGGAAGCCATGACGCTTTTTTAGTTTTTCAATCAAGCTAGTAACTTTAAAAAAGGATTCATATGTCAGAATGGTCGAGCGACAGGTTGAATAAGACATCGGGTTTGACAAGGCGCAACAGGTGGTGCGCGGGCTGAGGACGTGCTAGGGATCCACAGCCCCCGCTTCATTATTCCCAGGAACAATAGTTTGATTATTCCATCAACGAAGTACCAGCAATTAGCCGAGAGACACAGCACTAAGAATCCATGATACGGCTATTCTGTCCTCCGAATGGAACCTTGGAGTGTCACATACTCTCGAGCTATGGCTCTTGACAAACCGTGAGGCTTAAACTTAATGGACGATCAATTTCATCGTATCAAGAGTGGATAAACAAATGCAGGATCAGGGTAAGACGTCTGACTACGAATGAGGATAGTATTGAACTGTCTGCTTTGATCATTTCAGCCTTATAAGGCATAGGCCTTATAAGGCTAGGGTAGTTAGTTATGCAATTTACGGAATTGACATTCGTATTATGAGACAACAGAAGAATGTTCAAGGCATCTGAGAAAAATCTCACAATGGAAGTCCCCGTCGAGCGGAAAAGAAAAGCCTCTTTCAATGGGTTTAATACTAACTAATGCATTTTTTACCCAACTGATTCGTACTAACCCCAGCGCTTCGTACTAAGTAGTGTACAATGTCCACTTTTTTTGACGTGACAACGTCTTATAAATTGGTTTGCCGGGTGACACTTCAAGAAACTGCGTTACGCTCCGCTCACGTTATGCGCTCACAATGAGAGCGAGTGAGAGGGTGAATGAGTTCCAAAGCCATTTTCTCTCCTATTCATCGCAGGAAGCTGAAATTTGAGAGGCAGGGTCAATGGAGAATGCTGAAGGCGCCTGAGTGGTCACTGATCAGCTCAGTGAGCTCCAAGGCCATTTTCTCTCCTGTTCAACGCAGGAAGCTAAAATTTGAGAAGCAGGGTCAATGGAGAATGCTGAAGGCGCCTGAAGGGTGACTGATCAGCTGAGTGAGCTCCAAGGCCATTTTCTCTCCTGTTGAACGCAGGAAGCTGAAATTTGAGAAGCAGGGTCAATGGAGAATGCTGAAGGCGCCTGAGTGGTCACTGATCAGCTGAGTGACCTCCGAGGCAATTTTCTCTCCTGTTATTATTATTATAATAAAAAAATTTATTATAATAATAATATTATCCTTCTTCCTACTATACGAATGAATATTAACATTAAAATTATTTTACCACTCAAAGTCGTTGTCACGTAATAAAACTTTCGCCCGTATACCGACTTTACAGGCAACCAATTTTTTTGTCTTTGGACGAACCCGAAGTGTTTAAAGAAATATTGTCAGAAATTGCCCATAAAAAAAGTACTGTAGCCTCTTCATTTTCAATCAACAGAAAACTCGCTCCTCACAATTTTTACTCAAACCGCACAAGTTACTGTTTTTTCCTCAATTTATTGGATTTATAGAATCGAATGAGACCACCCTGAGCTCTATAGGACCAACCGATTGCTCCACATGAAGTCTTAAAGTTGGGACGAATTGTAAAGCAGAAACACGAGTGTGAATCGCAAATGAATGTTCACTAACGGAATTAGGTCAAATCTCCTTTCAAAGTTCAGCTCATAAAATGCGATCTTTTTATTTCTTCGAATAGAAAAGTTATGTCGCTGGGTTGTGCAACCATCAAGAACCAAATTTCGTTATGAATATGAGAGCACCCATGACTCCCAGACAACAATGTTCTTCAGTTAGGTACTTTTCATAAAAATAAACTTGATAGTGGACCTTGAGCGAAAATATGGTTGGTAAGTACCTACTGATAATGGAAAAGCCGAGTTCTTTGCAGGCAAATAGGTAATTAACCAATATGTAATAATTTGCAGCGTTTTTTTTCGATTTTCGGATTTTACGTACTACCCTGTAACGTAATACCTTCAAATTTTGAAGGGTGGTTAAATTTTTTTTTCTTTCTTGATTCCATGTAAGGAAGTTGTGAATCGTATTTTCTCTGACTCTGGATTTCGTTACACAATATTTAGGACAATGAGACATTGAGGTCAATTACACATGGAGAAGTCCCTCCAATCATTTCCAATATGTACGAGTATGTACGACTTGTACGTACTGGCAAATGAGGAGGAAATGTTAGAAAGAAGGGAATGACTTCGTGAAGGCCGACCTGTACTCGGACTGTGGTAAAAATCTCGTGTGGTTTCGTGATGGTTATGGTCCCAATAAAACGCCAAGGAGCAAATGCGAGAGCGTTTTCCAGGCACTTACTATTCACGAGGCACCGACCAACGCTAAAAGTATTCGCTCGTAAAACACATGCGGATAAGGACAGTTGCCAAAGTTGAGGATTACGTTTTGAAAACGAATAGGCATCACTATCCTTAGATTTATCGAGATTTAGTTCTCACTCTCTTACATTTTAGGGCATGTTTGTAATTTAATCTCTAACTATTTAATTTGTCCATCATGCGAGACGTGAGTTTATCGATGCGAAACAAGAAACTGCCTGCTACATTGTGCTTAAAAGAAGAATCCCTCATCGTCCTCCCTGTTGTTCCAAAAACGTGGCCGAAAACATTCTGTTTAGTAATGCATGCATTCCAGGGGACGTCCCATTGGATATGGTGTTGTTCTTTCGATATCAACAGATAAACGATAAAACATTTTTATTTACCTTTCTACTACACAGTGGAAAGTATGCTGCAAAGTATGATGAGGAAGTCCCATACCTATCATTTTGGTTTATTATTTTCATCAATGAACCTTTGTAATCGACCAAGAAAATTTTTTTTTTAACACCCCCTCAAAATTTGATGGTTTACGTTTCAAGGTACGTAGAATCCAAAAATCGAATAAAAATTTGGAAGTCCGTCCGCCGTAAGCGGCACTTTCCTCAGTTAGCATTGACCGATTTTGATGAAATTTGGTATGTAGGCTACATTTGGGGTCTAGTTGTGCCCCGAAGATTTTGGTTGATGTAGGTCAGTTCTAAGGGTTCCAAAATCAATTTTGAAATTTTGAAAACGCCCTAACCTCAAAAAATTTTGATATAAAGGTATTTTTTAACCTTGAAAAGGTTTGAGCGATGGGACCCCCGCCGAAAAACGACAGGAAAAATCGACAGTAAAAAGCGACAGGAAAAAGCGACAGGAAAGTAGCGCTATGATTTATCATATGCTTGACGACAAATATGCTTGACATCCTCTCCTGTTGAACGCAGGAACCCGAAATTTGAGAGGGCGGGTCAATGGAGAATGCTGAAGGCGCCTGAGTGATCACTGATCAGCTGAGTGAGCTCCAAGGCCATTTTCTCTCCTGTTGAACGCAGGAAGCTGAAATTTGAGAGGCAGGGTCAATGGAGAATGCTGAAGGTGCCTGAGTGGTCATTGATCAGCTGAGTGAGCTCCAAGGCCATTTCCTCTCCTGTTGAACGCAGGAACCTGAAATTTGAGAGGGCGGGTCAATGGAGAATGCTGAAGGCGCCTGAGTGATCACTGATCAGCTGAGTGAGCTCCAAGGCCATTCTCTCTCCTGTTGAACGCAGGAAGCTGAAATTTGAGAGGCAGGGTCAATGGAGAATGCTGAAGGCGCCTGAGTGATCACTGATCAGCTGAGTGAGCTCCAAGGCCATTCTCTCTCCTGTTGAACGCAGGAAGCTGAAATTTGAGAGGCAGGGTCAATGGAGAATGCTGAAGGTGCCTGAGTGGTCACTGATGAGTCACTGAGTGAGCTTAAATATTACAGTGGAAGAAAGATAAAGAGGGAGAGGGAGCAAAAACCTTTTCAAGGTATGTCACATTTTAGCCATTAGGCTCTAAGCGGAAATCATCCGGGGGTGCAGGGGGCGAAGAAAAAAATTTTGATATAAAGGTATTTTTTTTCCTTAAATTTAAGATTCTACAGAATTTTTAGAATTTTTTGAGACCACCCGGAGCTCTGTAGGACAAACCGTTCGCTCACTACGATAAATCAGAAACACGAGTGTGAATCGCAAAAGAGGCCTAATCTCCGTTCAAATTAAAGCTGACCGAAATGCGATCGATGTTTTTCTTCATGTTGGATGGTTGGTGGCTTTGCAGGCGAGTGATCTATACAGAAAAATAAAAAATAATAAACCATTGTGTAATAATTTGCAGCGTTTTTAGCATACAGAGATAAATGTCAGCTTGGAAAGAATGGCGTGCTTTGAACGTACCTACAGCTGTAAGTAGGTTACATTCCTAAGAACTAAATTTCTCGAGGTGCTATAAATAACAAAATCCATTCAAAATTTACAAGCCTCTGATATCTGAAGATTAATTAAAATTGAAATGTTCTAGCCGATAATCCTTATTAGTCTTGAGCTCACAATGAAAGTGACTCCGCTCTTCTGCAGTCGATTAGAATTTCAAATTTCTTCGCCTAGGTTTTTTTCAATCTTCCTCCTACGTCTCGATCGAACAAGGGTAAAAGTGAATGCAATAGAGGCGTCAGTTATGAACGTGGGTGGTTGGCCAGGTTAGATACTTGCATACCTACGTGGGGGACCTGAAATTCTCAGCCACGTAAGATTGATCTACTCTTCTAGATAACCAGTAATTCCATGTCGGTCAAGTTGTGATCTCCTCACGGTATAACTGTTAGCAACATTTTCCCACCGAAATTTATTTTCAATCAAATGCATTAATTTTTAAGAAAACTTGTTCTATTGAACCCGTTTTCAAGTGCAAACCAATGAGCCGCGTGATAGCAAAACCACCTTGATGAGGTCTGCTGTTTTCCATTTCACCAAGTGTTTTGGTTTATTATTTTCAATAATGAACCTTTGGAATCGACCAAGAAAAAAAAATGTTTAACACCCCTCAAAATTTGATGGTTTAAAAATTTGGCCGTCCGTCCGCCGTCCACCGTACGCCGCACGCCGTATGCGGCACTTTTGCCACTTAGCATTGACCGATTTAGATGAAATTTGGTATGTAGGCTCCATTTGGGGTCTAGTTGTGCCCCGAAGATTTTGGTTGATGTAGGTCATTTCTAAGGGTTCCAAAATCAATTTTGAAATTTTGAAAACGCCCTAACTCAAAAAATTTTCATTTGAAGGTATAGTTTTTCCTTCAATTTAAGATTCTATAGAATTTTTAGAATTTTTTGAGATTACGCGGAGCTCTGTAGGACAAACCGTTCGCTCACTACGAGAATTTAAAGTTTGGACGTACGATAAATCAGAAACACGAGTGTGAATCGCAAAAGAGGCCTAATCTCCGTTCAAATTAAAGCTGACCGAAATGCGATCGATGTTTTTCTTCATGTTGGATGGTTGGTGGCTTTGCAGACGAGTGATCTATATAAAAAATAAAAAATAATAAACCATTATGTAATAATTTGCAGCGTTTTTTCTCATCTGTCAATGTGATGGAACTAGTTCAAAGGAAACTACCATAATTAAATGTATATCATACTAGCCAGTTTTCCGTGCGTTGCATAGATGGCTGAATATTAGACTGCTAGATTGCTGAAATAATGTTAACTCATAACGTAACTGTATCAAATTTAGCTGTAACAAGCTGTGTAAGATTAAGAGCAATGATCTAACTAATCCCGATCATTTGTAGTCGTCCCTGAAAGGTTCTCCGAATGTCCTTAAAACCCCACATAATATGTGGGCGTATTATGGAGGCGCTCATTGGGAAAAACGGAGGATCCACCCAAAATAAGTCTCGTTTGAACTCTCAAAAAGGTTTTAAATGAGTTTCAAGGAAAGATTAGCTATTTGGCATTCAGGGTGGGGCCGGGATTGTCTCGGACTTGGAGGTAACCGATTTACCCAAGATTCAGTGTACATGAAGGCACTGTCATCCTCTTTGTTTACCTCGCATTGGCGGTTCTTCACAGATATATAAGTATTTTTAGAATTGGAATCAAAGGGAATTTTAACGACATTGGGTATCAAAGAACCTCAGTAAACTACTTTCTAAAAAAATTATATTCCACAAGTTCCCTTCCGAGCTCTGACTCATCCCTTCGGATGATCCAGTTGGTTTCGAGAAGAGCCCTCCGTGGGAACTGGCAGAAACTGCCGACCCCCACAGTTGTTGTAACAGAACAAAAACAAACGTAACGAAGAGCGTTTGTATGCGGGCGTAGTCCCAAAGAGACTTTTATTGTCATCCTTGGTCGAGCCCGGCTGGGCTCCCCGCCACAAATCCGTAGTTTTAATGGTTTTGTTGTTCTCATTTAAACTATTGAAGACGGCAAAAGCTTTATTGAGACATGCCACTCCTATTGAGCAATCGCGTTGTTAGAGACTTCCGCGTTCATAAACTCAATAAGACCCATATTTGGCTTCATTGTTTGGTCAGATTACCAGTATGAATCAGGTCACATGAACACAATTGAGATCCCTGAATTTTGGAACTCTATTTTTAAAAAGAGTAAGTAAAGTATATAAACAACCATTTCAGGTTGGATTTTCGTCCTGCTGCCATTCCTGGCGTCGCGGACGTCATCACCTGTCTTCCAAAGGGAAATCAGAATTTGAGAGTAAAAGAGATGTGTTTTTAACAGTTATAAGACCTTGAAATGATTACCTCAATCTGTCTCTTGCGATTTCTTGAATAAATATATAACAGTTACAGGCAATAGGTACTCAGGATAATGAAAGAACGAGTCAAAGTAGAGGCGGGTGAAATGTGTTGTTGATGCAATATGACCATCAGTAACTGAGTACCGTTGACAGTATTTTCAGGTCGTATAAAAACGTTTTGAAACGCAAAACCGCTAGAGATGAGTAGGTATTTATCTCGTAGACACATCAGCATGAAGGAGAAGTTGTGAAATATGAGCCTGTCATTCCTCCTGTTAACAACTGACAAGGTGACCCCTGCCTTTCTTGTGTTCTGCTCGGACCACCCACCTGATTCAGTAATTTTCTTGCAGCTTTCATATTGTTCGGTACTCTCTTTGTTTGGTTCTTTCCTCTGGTTTAAGTTTAGTACAATGACAACATACAATTATAATTCCACCGACACAATACGTACTTTGTGTGATGGTTATGACACTATTCTGACTATGTGTTACTTTGAATGAATTTGGCTTTTTTAAATGGCAAAATTGGACTAACTTTGAATTTACTTACAATTTAGGTACACTTACGAAAAAGAGTCGAATTGTAGGTGGAAAATACCAGCAACTTTTCTAGGGATGTCGACTGGCCCGAAACTTAAAAACTGGTTCAAACTAAAACCTTGGACCAGTATCTCTCCTTTAACTCGAGCTAAGTGTGACTTAACCAAAAATTACTCAGATAGGACCAGTTTCCCCCTTTGCTTGGTAATCTGGTTCGAAGAACTGATCCAAACACCAGGCGGGGAGACTGGTCTAATATCATGTTTAAAATCAGTATTATGGATCACTAGTCCCATACCCGCATTGAACCAGAATTTTGGCGAAATGGGAAATTGTTGTTTCTAAATGTAAGAAAACAGCAACTTGATTGTGAAATTTATGTTTCATCTAAGAATTTATTTTTATTTATTTATTTTTTTATTTTTATTTTTATTTTTATTTTTTTTTTGAACTCCCCTCAAAGACAATTGAAATATAATGAATATAATGGGGAGGACGCCCAGACTCACCCGACGCCGGCCCTAGGGATAAGGGAAGATGAGGAAGGTGGGGGTGGGAGAGAAGGATGAAGGGAAGTGCCTCTATAAAACGACCACCAGTTCAAATATGAGCCGAGCAGGACACGGGTGGTGATACCACGGAGTACTCCTACCGAGATGCCCAACTCGCGCAACTCCGTGGCACTTTTCCCGCACCACACACCGCGCCATGACAAGGTCGCAGCCATCACCCTGATGTTGTTGGGTGCCACTCCTTTTAGCTCCGACACTGCTTGCCGTAAATCATTCGTGTCATATTTCCTTATATTTCCTTATCTTACCCGTTATTGAAGTGATCTACGCAATCACTTCCATTTTGTAACAAACATATTTAGAGTCCTTGTTATTTTTTGTGAGGAAGTTTTGTTGCCCGCCCAACATGGCAGACGTTTTTTGTCAGAGAAATATCATTGGAATGAAAGGCGTAGCTTATAAATTGATCTAGAAGCGGAGTTTCTCATTTTATTGACCCGATTCACATCAAATCCGAACTACTCATTAATCCACTTAGATTTATCTTTCAGACAAGCGCCTCACCTCGGGAATCATAAATCCTCGATAACCCATCGAAATAAGTCATTACAACGCGGATTACCTCGACTGAAATTTATCGATTAGGATCGATCCCGTTTCAAAAACCTCGCGAACACCCTCCGAGCTCGCCAACTTGGTAAGTAGGTACAACATTAATAACGGGAGAAAGCTGGAACTTACTTCAGTAGATGTTCAGATACGGCACAGCAGGCGGGTTTCTTTTGAAACGAGACCGGCCCCAAGTTTTTTTGGACAATTGGTTGGTTCAACCTCATCATTATTAACCTTTTTGCAAGGAATGACATCATTCTATTTACCACCTCCCATTTGGCTAATAGAATGAAAACGGGTTTTTTTCGAGCTGTCATGTGTCATGTCACTTCTTCGGTCGTGTCCAATTGTTGAAACGAAAGCACGAAATAGAGCGACTGCTAGATTCGCCTTGTTAATTTTACACCGCCTTCAAGATCAAGATTCTTCTTTTTCCAGCTCCATGAGGACGGTATGGTCACGACTCCATTGGAATCCAGCTCAAGACGTTTTTATACATGAATGCAAAGAATGCGAGGCCGGTGGGCGCGTATACCGTTTTTCCGTTTCTCTTGGATAAAATTTGAATAATTCAAAAGTTTAAACTTGATGTATGGTAAGTAGTCTCACAATTTGAATAATAAGGAAGAAGGAATACCTACATATTCTGTTCAATTCGTATGTACTTGTAAGTTACTTATTTAAGATTTGAAGACCTCAATAGGAAAAAGAGGTGACGAAGTTTTTCTGGTGAAGAATTCGTTTAGATTGACATTTGGCTACAAACTCTTTTGAAAATTTTGAGAAAAATAATTTATTGTGACAAACTATGATTCCTTCAAGCAATCCATGATTTCGTGAACATCATATTTCATGTTAATTCATCTATACGTAGCACAATTACTCCTTCTATGAGAGGAACCATTCATGTCTGTACAACTTGGCAGATGTTTTTCGTACCACCACCGTGAGAATTGTGGCCTAAGAGCTCAAGGTTGGGATACAGAAATCGTAAATGTGGTCCGTTTAGTCACGGGTCGAGTTTACAGCCAGACGGGTCGTACCTACTAGATTGATGCCCTTTAAGTCTGTGAAGGTCCCTGCATTGTGTACTGTCACTAAAGACTCAAGAACTGTTCAGGTTCTAGAACTACCCTAGAATTGCCGTGATTTTAGGGTCTTTATAACAAACTTACATAGTTCAGCAAATAGTGGGTTACAAATCTTTTTATGTCTAAAAAATTTACTAATTTTTTCCCCAAAAAATTGGATTTTATCAGTTTAACGTAGGTAACGTTTTGGTTGATTAGAAAGAAGAAAAAGCCCCCCCCCCCCCCAATCTCACCCCCTCCCCTCAAAATGTACGTTTTAAGATACGTGAAATACAAAAATCGAAAAATCGAAAGAAGAATTCCCTTGTTTGCTCTCGTTTCCAATATGGGTTGGACTTACAATACATCAGAAACACGAGCTTGAAATACTGTTCATTGAAGGAAATTTCAACTGATGAAATGCGATCTTTCCGTTTCCGTGCGATCAGTCCGTTTCATCGAAATGAGTTTTGTGTTGAACTCAGTTGTGTTTCCTTAGCAACCAAGAATCAAATTTCTTAAGAAAGGCACCCACAACTCTCAGATAGCGATGTTATTACTAGATAGAAAAAGCAGCGTTCTATTCAGATGGGTGATCTACAGAGTAAAATAGTAAACCATTCTGTAATAATTTAGAGCGTTTTTTTATTCGTTTCTTTACTCAAAATTTGAGTAAAGCAATATTTGAGCAATATTTAATATTGCTTTTGTTGAGGTTGATTGACGATTACCTTGCCAGCTGGCTTCAACATTCAAGCAAAATTTGAGCAATATTTAATATTGCTTTTGTTGAGGTTGATTGACGATTACCTTGCCAGCTGGCTTCAACATTATGCATTAAAGCAATCATGCCACAATTTCATTTAATTATCAAGGCGACAAAGTATTGTCCCTATAGAGAGAAAGGAAGTCAACTCTCTGAATTAATACAACTTTCAGTTTTTCGTTTCCCACGACCACTAATTTAACCCATGAAACGATGACAAGAGCTTTTGCGATGTCATTCATTGACGGAAACGCCTCGTCTGGCTCGTGACCACACAAATCAAGTTCGGTCGAGAAATCATTCCTTCTGGAGCACTCTTTTCGAATTGACTTTCATCGGTTATTTTCATAGCTATCGATTTCAATCACCCGGATTGTTCATATCTATAGTGACTGATACTCTATTTATATCGCATACATCTGTTCAGTGAAATGGTGTGATTTATTGAAGTGGTCGGACTTGAATCAGGATTTAAACCAAGTTGATTGCCTCCATCAAGATAGCATTGATATTTTATAGCTACCACGAATGTCGCCAAAAAATAGTAAATAACGAGGCTCCATTTTGGTCATTTTAGTTGGAAAGTAGCAATAGTCTTGTAGGAAAGAACTAGGATTTTTAAAAATATTAATACTACCTATTAGCAATAACATCGCTATAAGAGAGCTGTGGGTGCCTTCATCATGAAATTTGGTTTTTGGTTGCCCAACTGAATGGCATGAAACTATTCAAGGAAACGAACCTGTTCTAATTTATATCGATTTATATTGGTTCTAATAAATATGCTCAGCTGCAATTTGAACGAAGAAAATGCCTACTTCCATCAGTGAACGAATCTTTTGCACTGTCACACTCGTGTCTGATTTATTGTAATTCCAATCCTTACGTCATCGTAGGGAACGACCAGTTTGCCCTACAGAGCTCTGAATGGTCTCATTCGATCTCAAAAATTCAATTCTACTTTGAATCGGTGAAAAAACCATACCGTTATATTAATTGTTTTTGAGTTGGGACGTTTTGAAAATTACAACCTCTATTTTTTCACCCCATAGAAGTGAGTGACACTAACCGAAAGCTTCGGAGCACAAAACCATCAAATTTTGAAGGTGGTTAAACAATTTTTATTCTTGCTTGACTCCAAAGGTTCATTATTGAAAATCATAAACCAAAAACTTCTAAATATTCTGGAAAAATTCAAATAACTAACATAATTGTAACAATCATGTTCCACACATCTCTATTATACAATAATAGTTTTGTCATATTATAATACTGTTTTGTAGAATTGTGCGTAATATTGTTTTAATATTTTAATAATAAATTATTAATAATAATAATGTCCAGGCTGTGTAATCTGAAGTGTCACTGTGAAATTTCATTTGAAGTAAATCGAGACCAAATAAAATGTCAAAGCAGGAATCATCTGCGATGTACAATTCAAAGGCCTCGTAAAAGATACTCGAATCGTCCTGAGACGTCTAAAACCTTGAAAAAGAATTACCATTTATTTTCAGAACAAAATCAAAAGTAAGAATCAAATATCAGCTCTCCTCATTGACTCAATCGCTGAATGATAATTTAATCATTCCAAAGCCGTTAAAATGTATTTTTATCTACTGTAGTATCTATTAAAAAGAAAAAATTTAATTTTCCAAAGTGTACCGACCTTTGATGAAACAGTGGGCAGTTGGGTCTCCCACCCGCCGCGCACGCCTTAAAAAGCCAACAACCGCATATTATAAGGTAGCAGAACACAATTTATTTTATTATTATTTCATTTTTTTTCGTTTTTAACGGCTTGAACATGAATTATACCCGGACTTGAATTTAAAAAATCCCGGAGGCACCGGTTTAATAATTAAGACTCTCGTGCCGGGCTCCTCTAATTACATCCTATTACGGGGCATTTTACGGAGAAAGATTTCAAATTTATGGGCTCTCCATTCCCCGTGGAAGATACTCTGAAATTTTGTCACGATGAACTTTTTTTGAAAGTTCAAGGATGAGTATAAGTTGTCAATACTCGGACTGCTCGGAAACTGCAGAGCGTTTGAACCGAGTGGTTGCTAAAAACCAAATGATGATGGTGGAATATGTGAAGCCAATGAGCTTGTAATAAATCCATACAAAACAACAATTTATTGGGTTCGACTTGAGTTCAAGGAGTACACCGAGCCCTCCGGTTGAGTCAGGCACCACAGGTGGTCAAACTTATCCCTGCGATTTTTATCGGGAGTCTGTAAATGATGTCCCCTGTGCTTTTCTGTTTCCAATAGTATTATTTGATATAATGTGGGCATCTCGACCTCATGGTCAAGCTGTGGCTGTCTCAACTTCATCTCTCGCCGAGTCCTGGTAGATGTATTTGTAAAGTAAGAAAAAAGTAAAGTATACAACTATTTCACGTTAGATCGCGGACTATTTCAGGTCGCGGACGTCATCAGCTGTCTTCCAAAGGGAAGATCAGAATTTGATCTGATGATTTCGCTCATGGCTTCCCATTTGCCTCACCGCCCTGGGTTGTGACAAGGGGGCGATGAGAGCCCCAGCCGCCGAAAAACGCACGCTGCCGGCGATGAGCCTTGAACCCACGACCCCCGCAAAAGTCGGATCAAAGTCCACCGCCAAACAACGACGCCCCAACGAACGTGCGATACTATGGTGTGCTGTTAAGGGAAGAGATCTAGTATCATCTCTTCAAGTATCCAAGCCATGGGAGAATCACCGGCAGTTTTTAGAAAGTAGAAGGCTGCTTTGAGAATTATTTGTTGTGCTAGGCCCACCTCATCATGCACACCCTTATTTATGGTAAATGGTATCGATTGAATTGAAAGTGTGTGGATGCGTTTGAAGAGTTCAATTCTGCAGGACACTCACAATATTCGCCTTAGGTACGATCCAATCACTTAGGTATGTATAATATACATATATACATATATATATGTAAGTAGTCTGATTCTCAGTGATTGTATATTATCCAATCACTGAGAATCAGACTACTTACGTTCTAAAAATTCATCAGCTAGGTAGATGGGTCCCAAGGTAGGAAACGCTCTTCCAAGTCCTTCTAGTGCCTGATATGGACTTGAAGAATTATTGTAAATAAGAGAATAAATATTTATTTAAAACACAATGTATTACCACAAATACGACGTGTATTATTATTGTTAGCAATTTACAACGCATTTGCGTTGATAATACACCAACCCAAATAAATATTTAATTTTAACTTTTTTGTATGGAAAAATTTGTTTTTTTTCTATTTATAGCATGAAAGCTTCGAACAACAGGCCAAAAAATTGGGATCCTTCGAAGTACAAATTTAAACGTCCTTTCGAAAAATTATGGTTATCTGTATCTCTCAGACTGTCAATGTCCGGAATTTATATTGCTTACCAAACTTGGCAACAATCAATCATCAGGTTTTTATGAACTGGTCGATCGAAATTGATAGTAGTCTCAATACTTGATTTCCTGAAAGTGAGGACGTACATAAATTTAATTTTTAATTTTTTTCTGTGATTTTTTTATAGCATGGAAGCTTCGAACAACAGGTTAAAGATTTGGTATCCTTCAATGTACACATTTGGTGTCGTTTAGTGCCTTTTGAACAATTCTGGTTATCCGTATCTGTCAGACTGTCAATGCGCGGAATCTATATTGCTCACCCAACTTGCCAAAAATCAATCATCAAGTTTTCATCAACTGGTCGATCAAAATTTATAAAAGTCTCAATACCGAACCTTGGTTTCCTGAAGGAACGTACATAAAAATTTCATTTTAATTTTTTTGTTTTGTGAGAAAAATTTTTTTTTTACTCACTTATAGCATGGACGTTTTGTTAAACAGGCCAAAAATAGGAATCCTTCGGTGTTCAAATTTAGTGTCCTATGGTGCCTTCTGAACAATTCTGGTTAACCGTATCTTTCAGACTGTCAATGCGTGGAATACATGTTGCTCACTCAACTTGGCTAAAATCAATCAAGTTTTTACCAACTGGTAGATCAAAATATTTATAAGTCTCAATACCGAACCTTGATTTCCTGAACGTGAGGGAGTAAGTTGGTATTGACTTGAATCAATGATGTATCCACCATACTTAGTTAAAAGGTCCTTCTGTCACAAATCTCTGCATTCTGAGGTTGTTGCTTTCCCCTTCGATAAAAGGCGAAATAATTAATGTTATATCTCAATAACACGCTAGAGCTAGACGTTGAGAGCCAACAATTAAATCTTATTAGCCGCAATTAAGTCAATTTATCGAGGATAGTTATCAATAAAAGAAATGGTTCCAAGTCGAGCTGTGCGACGTGTGACCCAGATCGACTCCTCTTCTTTCTGATACGATTCATTTCCTTCAAATTTATGGACGCCCTTCCCTAAATGAATGGCCGCTCATTATGTGGCGCGCGATGTCGTCAAAAAACGCCTTCAGACGGCGCTTGAAGTGTTGACTCAATCTGTCGAGTCTCAACGAAGAATCTTTGTACTCGTAGTAGCAGTATATCCAACAAAGTTAGTGTGACACTTGTCCATGGTTTAGCTTGTCCATATTCAGTAGCTGAAACGAATTGATGTTGACTAAACAGGCAACACGCTCAATAATTCGTCCCCTGTCGCATTAATTTTTTTTTCGTCAGTTGACTTGTTCATCAAGAAGCCGGACCCCAACTTCCCTCCAAGTATAGGCTAAATTGTATCATTAAAAGGAAGAAATGCGGATTTGGAGCGATTTAGAGCTGCTCATGTGCAGGCAACAGGCTGGAATTACGTGGGTTGAAGTAATTGATCTCTGCTATGATATTCACTGAAGTCCTACTAAATCGTGTACCAAAAATCTCAGAAAATGGTTCAATTCAAAACATTTGATACAATGCAACTACATTAAAACGTGTATTTGAACGGCTATAAAATATTGTCTTAACACCTTTCTAATCGATATGATTAAGGTGAATTCCTAGAAAGAAGATTTTGATTAAACAGGACTCAATCGTTTTGACCTGCTGTTCGAATACCAAGTCTTTGGTGCTGAGGAAGCAAAACAACAATGTAAGTTTCTCATCGAAACAATTTGTCATTAACATGGATGCTGAATCACTACCCCATAAATGCCAACAGAATGATAAACAGCGCAATATATTGTTCTTCTGAATTTCTCCGGCAGTTTTTCTTGGCCATAATTACTATCGTTTTCCCGGCAGTAGGCTTTTCTGCGCGCTACACGTTAGCTTCCAGTGTCACAAGGCATTAATTCAGAACTTGTTCCACTTTCCCAGTTAATTTTTCACTAACGCACGACCATTAAGGAACTAAATCGAGCGAGCATCGCGCACCCCTCCTAAGTCGGACTTTAAAAAATGGGAGGGCATTAGGAAGCTGGAATTTCAAGCCTGGTTGAACCGATTTATTCGAACGACCCGTCGCACGATTTGGCGGAAAAGTTGATAAATTCTATCTTAGCGGAGAGAAAATTCAGTAGGTACTCTGTTCAATAGCAATTATATTATTCGATAATGGTAAAATAACCTTAAGTCAGAAAAGGGCGAGGAAAACATCTTCTCACGGCAAAACGTTTTCTTCTTCTCTACGTCTCATTGATACCAACAATACCGGATGTGTAGGAGACACGATAAATGCGAAAAACGGAAATCATGGACGTAATTGGAAACGACACCTCGACCGTACTGATATTTGTCAATTCAGATAACAATCGACATGCTCGTGAAAATCATGTTTCATATTAGGAATATTATCAGAGGCACGCCTCTTTATATTAAGAGTAGTAATAACATTCAATAATTATTTTTATAACCATGTGATTAAGCTATATTGGTAGATGATTTTAAGGAGTGGCTGTTTTTTCAAAAACGTTTTTATGGGGGTACCAAGACGTGAAGAAGAAATGGTTTTATCATTTTGACGTATTATGCTGTCTTTAGATTCGAATCTGGTCAAGTTAGGTATGTCTTCAATTCGATAAATAACATTTCGTCACTACCAACCACAAATATTGATGTACTCGTACTTTAGAGTTTACAAATCATGAGTCTAGGTGAAATAATAAATTTGTATTATAATTAGATACCTATTTTTATGAACTTCTAGGTGGTTTTTGATTTTCAATATTATTGGAAGCTGCAATAATAATTTTAAATGATGCAAAATTAATTCATTAATAATTTGGAATAATTACCAAGCTGTGGATAGCTTTCAACTGAAGAAACCTTTCGGAAGGCTCGTGAACTTACCTGCAACAAATCAAAGAACCAAAGAGTCATTATAGTATACAATGTCATCATTGGTCTTGGTCGATATTAATAAAATTATTATCTAGCAAGAAACAACACCAGTTTTTTTAGAAATACAAGGATGACTCAAAATGAACGATGGTATAGTTACAAAGGCATTAGAGGAAGGCAAAATAATGTCAAATCATTCGGCAAATCTTAGTAGATCTTAGTCGGGCCAAATCCGTAGAAGTATGATGAAATTTTGATGGTGCGGGATCCAAAATAGCAACTCTTCTCATTGTGGACCCACCATTCGATCTCAGCTGTTCCTAATGTGGACCGCACTTTGTGGATTATGCAAACCGAATAAACAACCAGAGCTGAATCAGCTGACCGTAGACTTTATCAAATTTTATTTCAAAAATCCTCGCTATCGAATTTCTACACCGGAGAAACAAGAATGAAAAATATCCTTAAAGCCAAATGAGCTGATCGCGGGCTTGTCATTGAATGCCAGTCGTCCAAGGGAGAGTCGTCGTGAGCGAGCTCTTCTGTTTATTCTGTCGAGACTGTCATAGCCAGGAGTCATCTTAACACGGTGGAGTATGTATATTTTATGATGTGCAATTTTACGATGGATCAAAATCCGTAGTAAATAGGGGTTCTAAAAGACAAAAACAGTTGCACTTCATACCTTAAGGGAAAAGAAATGTTGATCAATTACATTTTTGTCACCTATATTTTAGAGACAAGTGTTTGCAAATGATTCGCTTTCAAAGTGCAGTACACATCTTCAAACGTACTGGTTTTTGCAAAATTATAGAATGGTAAGACTAGTCAGTGACCCCCATACTAAGTACCTAAATTGGTAGAAGTTAGTTAAAACAAAAAAGAAAGTGACGAAGGAGTAAATCCGTGTAAAAGATCAAAATCTATCATGGTCCTCAAGACCTTGGCAGAATGGAAATCTAGAAGACTAGTTCCTCCTATGTCCGATGCAAAACAAATTCACTAGGTACCCAGCCCATCCGATCAACCCCAGCGTTTCGGGCCAATAACCATTTTTTCTGGTTTGTCCCCATCGTGTTTACCACGCCAAGAAAACACGATGTAAATAGCGAAGGCCGTGGAGAAGCTGTGTTATACATAATGCATGAGCAATAGCCCCATCCACATCGCTGATCTGCCCCAATACGAAGGTGGCCCCCAGGGCTGTAGTTTGGCTAGATTTTAACCGCTGAAAATCTCTCAACAACCCGTTCCAGCGTTCGGGTGGGGTCTTAATTGCCAATTTGTCCCGATGGTTGTGGGAGGATGAGGCTCCGTCCATTGAATAAATAATTTCAAGGGAGGTTGATAGAAAAAGTTGTTGACTTTTTGTTAACAAATTTCACATTTTAACCGATTTGATGCTAATTACGCTTGGATTGGTTACACAGCTTTATACGAAAGAAGTCAAATCGGAAAGTGGTAAAATACGCTTCTCTTCTGTTCATATACGCTGATTCGGATGGTCCCATCGCTGATGGCCTTCTCGGCGTTACTTCCCCTATGCCATTACTAATCGATTCATGAAAAAAACATTTAGCTGGGGCACAATTTCAGAATTTCAAAAATTTCAGAAAAATTTTCATCAACATATTGTTATT
>CM019170.2:30906661-30965184 GCA_009739505.2 Apolygus lucorum | reverse complement strand
AACATCATCCGTTCTCAAGATAGACGCGTTTGTCGAATCAACTGATCGGCATCGCGGAAGGAAATTTACACGAGTCGTTTACAAGCCGAGTAGTTCGAGAGGCCAATGAATGCATCCGAAGGTTTGGCAGGACATCAAATCATTATCAGACCTGGGACGGAGCCAACGCCTGAAATTCGCGCGGATTAAGCTGCCAAGGAGGGTGGGCGGTCTCAGCGTTTCGGTCCACTCGACTGGACATGTCAGGAACGGTTTTCGGCGATGTTTCCCCTTGATTTGACCTCCCTCTGAGGTTTCATTTTGGCTTCGAGTCGAGAAAAAAATTAGAAAAATGGGAATCGGTTCAAACGATTTATTGGATGCCGTCCAAAGATGGACTTGGTGAATTTCGAGACTAACAAATTGAGATACAAGTGAAGCACAGGTTGTTGTGGAGTCAACTATTTTGGTATATTTTTTTCAATAATAAATCCAATATAATAAAAGTCAACTCCTTTTACGTTACAAGATACATGGGCTCCAAAAATATAATAAAAAATTCCGTCCTCAGTCAGAAAGTAGAGAAACTTCTTTCCAACCAAACTTCTTTCATTCAAAGACTCTTGAATTTCCAGAAGAGAAAACGCGAGGAGAGAACTAGGTAGTCTCTAGACTAAGGATCCTAGAGTCTCTAAGACTCTAGGAAAACACTAGAAAACTCTCGAAATAAAGGTATCTTTTTTCACCAATTTTAAATAGTATTGAATTTAAAAAATTTGTTGAGACCACCCGAAACTTTCCAGGACAAACCGTTTGCTCCCTTTTTGTTAGGACGTCCCACAGTAAGACTTGGGCGTCCTTATGCGATCGATCTGGGGTGAAGGAAGACAACACTCAACAGAAAAAAAAAATAACCACACAGTAATCCGTTTTAGACCATTCTGAATCCAAATCCGCGAAAAAAAACCATAGGTGTATGTCTGTGTGTGTATGTGTGTATGTGTGTGTGTAACAAAATCTTTTGTACTCTGCACAGGCCTTAGTTTTTAACCGATTTTCCTGGTTCTTTTTTTGTTCGTCGCGGAAAAACTATCTAGTTGTGCACTACGTCGCCGGAATTTCAAATTTTGCCTTTTAAGGGGGGGAAAGGGGGGGTTAATGCTCGAAAAACGTGCGTTTTTGGGCATAATCTTGTTGTACTCTGCCCAGGCCTTAGTTTTCAAACGATTTTTCGTGGTTCTTTTTTCGTTTGACGCGTAATACTATCTAGTTGTGCACTACGGCTCCGGAATTTAGGATTTTGCTTTTTAAGAGGGGAAAGGGGGGGTTAATGCTTAAAAAACGTGCGTTTGCGTGCATAATCTTGTAAACTCTGCCCAGGCCTCAATTTCCAACCGGTTCGCGTGTTTCTTTTTTTGTTTGACTCAAATAACTTCCGAGTTGTACATGATTTTACCAGAGTACCAAAATTCGCAAGGGGAGGGGGTGAGTGGGGATAATATTCACAAAATATCCGATTTTTCAATATTTTGGTTCCTTTACTACTTACTAATTGTACCCAAGCTTTGAAATTGAGGAAAAATTTTCATTATACCTCCGAATTTTCATGAATTATTCTCTGTACCACCATGGAACTAATAGTGGTGCCACCATGGTGCCATGATGCCATAAACCGCTTATTTCGTGGTTTTTTTTTGTGTTTCACCTTGAATACGGATGTGAACTTCGACGGACTGCCTACCAAAACTAACAGATGAAGTTCAATGTTACGACGTATTTCCGCTTTGGTGCCAGACTGGCACCATTGTTGGCGTTGGGGAGGTGGGGGGGGGAACTCGAATTCGCATGCTGGGTATCGTAGATCATGGATTTAAAAATGCTCTGCAGATTCGAGGCTCCCATGCCGCTAGAAATGTTATGGTGGATAAAGGTGAGGGGGGGGGGGTCACTATTTCTTGCCTAAAGTAATGAATAAATTACATCGAGTGAAACAGTTTTCATTTCACCTAGAATACGGATGTGAACCTCGACGGACTACCTACTAAAACTAATAGATGAAGGATCAATGTTACGACGTATTTCCGCTTTGGTGCCAGACTGGCACCATTGTTGGCGTTGGGGAGGTGGGGGGGGGGGGGGAACTCGAATTCGCATGCTGGGTATCGTAGATCATGGATTTAAAAATGCTCTGCAGATTCGAGGCTCCCATGCCGCTAGAAATGTTATGGTGGATAAAGGTGAGGGGGGGGGGGTCAGTATTTCTTGCCTAAAGTAATGAATAAATTACATCGAGTGAAACAGTTTTATCGCTTACCAACTGGTTTAACTGATCTAATGCTTATCCAATGGGACGTCCCCTGGAATGCATGCATTACTAAACAATATGTTTTAATGAGAGTACAAATCATTTTTTGAATAATTTTAAATTCATATTGATTTTCCAGTCACTCACTCAAGATGATTCTATTTTTCAGAAGCGATGCCAATTATGGTTAGATATGATTATGGATGTTTTGAATGCTCGTAGTACCTAATTAGGTATATAGAATTATGGGATGGATCTAATTTACCTTAAACACTTATAAATGAAGTGATACAATAATTTTTATCGAATGAATGAAATAAAATTAACAAACTGCAATTGCAGATGTGTTTATTCGTCAATTCTGAGCACATTCACGTTTTCAGATTTTAAAAAAAAGTTCATTACCTACACTGGTAAGAAATTCATTGAAAAATTGGCCCATCCTCCAATCTATATTTTGAGAATCACACCAAGAGGCCACCACAAGTTCTTGGAATTTGTACAAGCGCTGCGCTCCACAGAGTTATTTCGAAAGGCACTGGAATTAAATTAAATTCTATTTCTGGCTGAGCTTGAATCATGATCTTGATTTGTCAGAACCCACCTCACAAATATTCTGTTGGAGGCTTAGGGTGTCTGATAGACAATGTCTCCGAGGGTCGACAATTCTTCCTAGAAATGTTGCAACGGACGATCGAGGCCCAGAATAAATGAAGTGGTTCGGACTTCGATGCAAAAATGTAGCAGGATGTTCCTATTCTTACAACCATCTCAACTCTACATTCTATTACCTTAAGCCAACCCTTAAACGCACAAGATTTACATCGTAGGTTTAATCTCATACATCCAGATCTCAAAGATCGACCCACAGCCCTCAGGAAAGACAGCTAAGTCAAGATTGACTCGAAAGAACTCATTCGAATACAGACAGTAGGTGTCAAGTCGCACGTTGGATCTGATTCAGACGTCAAAATCATGCATTCGTGATGAGCAAAACTAATTAACACTCCAGGCAAATTCACTCCGAAGAACGAGGATTGAGAAAGTGTTGTTCTGACCTAAAAACTACATCAACGGTTTTTTAAAACCTAAGTTTTCTCACACTATTATATTTTTTTTATTTTTTGAAACAATACAACGATGTGTTCATAGAAGGCGTAGGTAGGGCATTGAGGAGGCCTTACTTTGTAAATTTAAATTTTTTCACATTCCTGGAGGTTCACTAGTTTCAAACAACAAATCTCTCAGCAGCGGAAGAAGTGCGCCATATTTTAGCCTCATTCTGAAGCATCTGATGGGTTTCCTCGAGCATCTAATATACCTTTCTAAATTATTGTAATTGATGAAGTAAAAGTTTCTTCCAAGATGGATGGGAAACGTAGCCTTATACAGATTGAATTTATGTTGAATTATTAGATGACATAAATTTTTTTTTTTTTTTTTTGAGAGAAAAACACTTTATTGAACATTGTAGAAGGAAAGGAATTGATTGTTGATTGATGTTATCAACATCAATGTTTTTTTCTCAGTTAAATGACACAATGTAGCTCAAATTCGAGGGTAGTTCGAGGCTGTTTTTGGCTTCTTTTCTCTTCAAAATCGTACATCGTAGAGGTTCTTCACATTACTAATGAATTCCTCAATATAAAACAAGATTTTCACGATCATGTTGAGGGTTTTCTGTATTGACGAACTTGAACACGATGGAAGAGTTGTTCCTAAAAGTTTGAGGGAGCCATTTCCAAATTTGATCAAAATCGGGACATTATTCGAAAACATATTGTTTAGTAATGCATGCATTCCAGGGGACGTCCCATTGGATAAGCATTAGATCAGTTAAACCAGTTGGTAAGCGATAAAACTGTTTCACTCGATGTAATTTATTCATTAATTTAGGCAAGAAATACTGACCCCCCCCCCCACCATTATCCACCTTAACATTTCTAGCGGCATGGGAGCCTCGAATCTGAAGAGCATTTTAAAATCCATGATCTACGATACCCAACATGCGAATTCGAGTTCACCCCCCACCCCCTACACCCCCTCCAGTGGTGCCAGTCTGGCACCAAAGCGGAAATACGTCGTAACATTGAACTTTCATCTGTTAGGTTTGGTAGGCAGTCCGTCGAGGTTCACATCCGTATTCAAGGTGAAACACAAAAAAAAAACCACGAAATAAGCGGTTTATGGCATCATGGCACCATGGTGGCACCACTATTAGTTCCATGGTGGTACAGAGAATAATTCATGAAAATTCGGAGGTATAATGAGAATTTTTCCTCAATTTCAAAGCTTGGGTACAATTAGTAAGTAGTAAAGGAACCAAAATATTGAAAATCGGATATTTTGTGAATATTATCCCTCCACTCACCCCCTTCCCTTGCGAATTTTGGTACTCTGGTAAAATCATGTACAACTCGGAAGTTATTTGAGTCAAACAAAAAAAGAAACACGCAAATCGGTTGGAAATTGAGGCCTGGGCAGAGTTTACAAGATTATGCACGCAAACGCACGTTTTTTAAGCATTAACCCCCCCTTTCCCCTCTTAAAAAGCAAAATCCAAAATTCCGGCGCCGTAGTGCACAACTAGATAGTATTACGCGTCAAACGAAAAAAAGAACCACGAAAATCGTTTGAGAACTAAGGCCTGGGCAGAGTACACAAGATTATGCCCAAAAACGCACGTTTTTCGAGCATTAACCCCCCCTTTCCCTTCCTTAAAAGGCAAAAATTCGAAATTCCGGCGACGTAGTGCACAACTAGATAGTTTTCCGCGACGAACAAAAAAAGAACCAGGAAAATCGGTTGAGAACTAAGGCCTGTGCAGAGTACACAAGATTTTGTTACACACACACATACACACACACACACACAGACATACACCTATGGTTTTTTTTCGCGGATTTGGATTCAGAATGGTCTAAAACGGATTACTGTGTGGTTATTTTTTTTTTCTGTTGAGTGTTGTCTTCCTTCACCCCAGATCGATCGCATAAGGACGCCCAAGTCTTACTGTGGGACGTCCTAAAAATGAGAAATATTGTTGGTTTTGTATTTTTGAGAGTTTTTCGAACAGTTTTGGTTATTATGAGTCTGTGGTGAGTTCCTTGTCCTGGAGATGAATTCAAAATTACGACCCAATTTTTGAGAACTTTACTGGATTGTGCAGGTTAGCCTTAAGAATTGAATCAACAGTAGCTTTTGGTAACGCGCGAATGCGATTTTCTCATCATCAATGAATTTTTCTCAGTTAAATGACACAATTTTGCTCAAATTCGAGGGTAGTGCGAGGCTGTTTCTGGCTTTCTTTTTCTTCAAAATTGTAGATCGTAGAGGTTCTTTGCAATACTAATGAATTCCTCAATATAAAACCTGATTTTCACTATCATGTTGAGGGTTTTCTGTATTGACGATCATGAAGCGATGGAAGAGTTGTTCCTAAAAGTTTTGAGGAAGCCATTTCCAAAATTGATGAAAATCGGGACATGATTTGAAAATTGAGAAATACTGTTGGTTTTTTATTTTTAGGAGTTTTTTTAACAATTTTGGTTATTATGTGTCTGTGGTGAGTTCCTTGTCCTGGACATGAATTCGAAATTACGACCCAATTTTGGAGAAATTTACTGGATTGTGCAGGTTAGCCTTATGAATTGAATCAAAAGTAGCTTTTGGGCACGCGCGAACGTGATTTTCTCAACATCAATGAATTTTTCTCTGTTAAATGACACAATTTTGCTCAAATTTGAGGATAGTTCGAGGCTGTTTCTGGTTTCTTTTCTTTTCAAAATTCCATCAGTTGAAGTCACGGTAACAAGGGAGTCGCAAAAGTCAACGAAATTTACTCCATTGCATTAGTATAAAATCGTCCAAATCAATCTTATTCAAATTTCATTACAAACTACAAGTAGAGAGATCGCTTTGCCTAACTGTCTCAATTCAAAGGCTAAGTTTGGGATGGAAAAGAGAAAAATGGGGGTCATAAATTCACATTACGGCTTTCAAGAGAGACGGAGACCCAAGCAAGTAAATTTAGTATGATAGACGACGTCTCATTCGCGTTCGTTGTAGTTATCTATTTCACTTGTGCCGCCGACAGTCGTTCCTGTTGGGGCTCCTTTGAAGAAAAAATGCGTAAGAGGGGAGAGGGCTGGATTAAAAAAGAACTCGGGAGGACCTGACGTCTTTGATAGGGAAACGAAAACAAAATAACCTGGAGCGGACTTTGAAGGGATCTCTGGAAAAAAGAGGCGAAGTTTGAGGTCGTAAATCGGCAGTAGTTTATGAGGGGGAAGGACGGGAAACCGAGAACAAAGACGGAATCGGATGAATAGAAGCGTAGTTTTGATGAGACCGATAAATTTGATATCAACTCCATGATGAAGATTCACCTGTATTTCCCTATGGGTAAAGAATTAGCATATATCAGGTCTGCCGAGGGTCACTGGGCTCAATCTCAATTGTACTGGAAAATCAAATAAAAACTTGCCAAAACCAGTGGCAAGACTTAGGTTAGTACTAAAGCAGGAGTTCCAGACATGCAGCAGGAGCGACTTTTTGAAAAGACAATTTTTGGAAACTAGAAAGAACATCCAATAGACAATTTTAGACTAGATAGGACGATTTTTGGAAACTAGATAGGACCTCCAATCTATCCACCATTCTGATAAAGTGCCCGTTAAAATTAGCTCAGAGTTAAGGCCTCAACGGCTGTTTTGCCAACTGCTTCCGAGTTTACCATTTCACTTTTTGAAGGATTTCCAAATATAAGTTAGACAAAAAACTACGAATCACGGATTCCGAACCAGAATGAATTTATTTCATCGTTGCTATGGCAATCAAACATCATTAACATACTCGTAGTAATAACTATTCAAGTGAGATCCTACATTTCTCCCCATCAGGCTCAACGAGATGCCTGCTGACTCCCTTACTTGGATGTCCTCCTTCTCTTGCTCTGAGCTGATCGGCGTGCTTGCATTTGGTTCCTCCTCCCACCAATATCTGACTATATGAGGGTTCTGCCGTCCGTCCTTCCACAACTCTAGGCTTCCATCCACTCCCTCTCTCATTTCTACCCGCACCCTATGGTTTGACTGAATTTTCTTGCGTTTTACTCGTTGGTGATGATATTCTTGTTGTGGCCACTCCACCGAAAGGCATTCCTTAGGCCTCGTATTAGTACATTGACATGGTCCGTGTCGACAATTTATAGCTTTCACTTCTCTGGATTGTCCTGCTCTTCTTTCTTACACCCTTCTCCTGATGTAGTGTTCTTCTTTACAGCCCTCACCGTAACTTCCTTCGGTAAGTTTAGCTTAAAGGCCACACACCACGGTAACCCAAACAAGGGGACATCACCTTCGTTCAAGATGATAACTGGTAACTCTTTGGCATTTACCCCAAGTTTCACAGTTATCTTTGATTTCCCTACAACGTTGATGAGTCTCTTGTTACCGTAGCCAGTAATCACATCAAATGACGGACGTAGTACCTGAGTGGGCAGCTTGATCTGGTCCCAAAGTTTCTTGCTAATCGTACTCACTCGTGCTCCAGAGTCAAACTCCATACGACAACGGAAACCATTCAGGCCCACATCAATGGTCGCTCGTGGCACCTTCGATTTTACCGTCCTTACTACCAAGTCTCCAACTTCCTCTTCTTCTGACATCTCGGACCCCTCTGCATTTGGGCACACTTCTCTCACTTTCTCATCCCGGCTCTCATGCCTCTTCTTCGGACAAACCCTAGCAAAATGCCCTGTGCTTTTGGAAATCCCATCCTCGTCGCCAATGAAGGATTTCCAAATATAGTTAGACAAAAACTACAAATCACGGATTCCGAACCAGAATGAATTTATTTCATCGTTGCTATGGCAATCAAACATCATTAACATACTCGTAGTAATAACTATTCAAGTGAGATCCTACACTTTTCAAGTGAGAAAATTTTTTTTTCTCCAAAATCAAAATTTCACTTACGAGTGTATTCCACGTTCTAGACCTTCCTGAACAATTTTTTTTTCTTTTCAAAATAATAAATTTCATGTGTGTCCGCAAAATATTAACGGACAAAACTAAACGACGTTGCAGTTTGATTTCGATGAGATTTTCAGATATTGTGCGGATATGTGTTTAGATGGTTCTACATGACATTCATTGTAATAAGCCGAAAATCTAAATCTTCACACAAACTTCTTCCATGCGCCTTCCATACAGCAACCGCCAACAGCTGTCCGCCACCACCGATGAGGACACGCGAGTGCGCCACCATCGCGGCCCTTCCAGCAACCAGCCGCAAGATGGCCGAGGGGATATAGGGGCCTGCCCCCTCCCTCGACCTTTCAGTCTGAAGTCACGCGTCTCGCAAGTTGTCGAACCCAGCTCCAGTACTCAATCCCCTCTAACGTAGTGTCGCGGAACGAACTGAGAATCCGTAGTGAAGTGCAACCCACGGGACATTTCCAAATAGCCGTTCCAAGAATCCCGCCAGTCTTCGTTCTTGAGACATCCGCAAGCTAAGGCCCGGACTCAAGACGTTGCCGCCAACTCTCCATTTTCGCCGACCCGAACTGGTACGCCGTTCGAACCCCGGAACGAGGCAAGTTTGCCCCGGTCCCAGGCATCCCCCTTCAGCACTGCAGGAAGAAGAGGCCCTGAAGCAACATACCACCACCGAGATCTACACTGATCCAAGCTAGGCCAAGGGTGAGCAACATTCCCTCATAATTTCTGTAAGCGCTTACAAATTACTCAAAAATCTGGCAAAACCTCCCCCTCATAATTTAACGTCCTGTAAAAGTAATAGGAAAGTAAAGAGAAACGCATATTGTAAAGATAGTTCAGTTGTAACGAGAAACCGTAACCTAAGAAGTTTTTGTTGTGAAGAACAATTGTATTTTCAGTAGTAAAGTCAGAAGACTAAGTCATAATTTGTATAAGTAGAATCAAGTTCCTACATAAATATTATTTTCTTATAAGCATAATATTGCAAGTAACAACAAAGTACATTTATTTTTAGTAGCATACTTATTGCAAAATTTCGTACATAATTTCTTAAAGCCAAGTGTGATTTCATTGATCGTTATCAAATACATTTTCAATCATATTGATATATTTTCAAGTATCTTTTCGAATATATTACTGATTATTCTTGTCGACGGTTCCATCAGAACCCTCGTAAATCCGCTTCACGGTAATCAACTTATAATTTTCTGAATAAAAACCCTACGTGTTTTTAACCTTTGCAGTACTTATTTCAGAGTTTTGACCCTTTCCAATTCCGTTGGACTCAGGTATTTTGCACTTAAACAATTTGGGTTTTTCCTGAGGTCAATACTCGACCCAGGTGGTGGCAGCAACCCTAGGAACTTCTCAGGTAGAATCTTTTATCCTCTGGGCTCTAGTTCAAGATACCTTTCTACCTAGAATTTCCTAGCCTCACTTAGTTGGGATTTTGTACCAGTTTTTCAAGGATTAGGATCAGTTCATGAAGTACTCTTCATTTTGAAGTCAGTATTTAATTTAGCAGCACAAAGTTTTCAAGTAAACCTTTCGCCTTTTTGCTTTGGTCATCACGCACTACCATAATAGTAAAGCCATTTTCACCTTCGGAGATCTCGAAGCAGTCGTAGACTCAGGTAAGCAGAATCACCTAATCCCTTGTTGTACAAATATATATGTTTACTGGGGTAAGATAATTCAAGTTTAAGAATCAAAATCATAAACCCTTTTAAATTCATAAATCCCAAATCATTAGATTGATAATTTCTCATAACCCTAACTCCAAAGTTAGATACCCAAATTCTAAAGATTACATCTGGTGACCAGCGGTGGGATCAACGAAAGTTACGATTTTCAGAACCCACAAACAAAAGCAAATACCAGTCCTGGAATTGAGAGGTGGTTGAACCACTGAAATTTGGAACATTAAAATAAGAATCATCAGTAATTTTGCATATATTTTGATATTTTATTTTCTTTATATTAACGCATTATCACACTTTAGTACACGCACAAATTGTACAGACAAAAGATTCAGCCGGAGAGTGAGAGGAGCGCAGAGAGTTCAATTCAGTACGCAATTCGTACTATTTATTGTGCATATTGTCAACTATTACCACTCCACAATCCGCCTATTCCGTTTCGTACAAATATTTCATTCGAACCACCACGTGTTCGAGAACCATCGTGTCGCAAACCGTTCGAACCACCACGTGTTTGAGAACCATCGTATCGCAAACCGTTCGAACCACCACGTGTTTGAGAACCATCGTATCGCAAACCGTTCGAACCACCACGTGTTTGAGAACCATCGTGTCGCAAACCGTTCGAACCACCACGTGTTTGAGAACCTTAGTATTTTGTTCGGACCAGAACTCAGTCCGACCCGACTTCAAACCATAACCGTACCTCGTCCGAACCAGTTCCTAGTTCGAACCGAGTCAGTACGCGGACCAGACCCATATCATACCAATCGTAGAACGAACCGCTTCACGGTTCGAACCAAGTCTTCGTTCGTACCGAATCGAATTTCGTACCGATTCGCGACCCGAACCATTAGTTTTGTTTTGTAAATTAGTATAGGGAACGAACCGCTTCACGGTTCGAACTAAATTCAGTACTCCAGTGGTACGTAGGTCGACCCAGTCACGGTTCGAACCTACACATTTAAGTAAATTTAAATAAAATTTTGAGCAATTGACCACATTTTTTTTGCATAGTAAATTTCATTAGAAGAATTAATAGTAACATTTCGTCGATTACCTTACATTTTGACATTATTCAGGAAGAGTTTTTTTTTTTGTAAAAAGGATTGGATCAAATTCGCCAAACCCCCTCGACTACCGATTCAGCGTTGCGGGAAAGTGAAGTGAATTTTTTTTTTTATATATATTACCGGGCTTTTCTTGTATACTCTTTAACTGTGACGAATTCAAACAACGACATCATGGCTTCTGGAGATGACAAAGTAACTGCAGAATTGGCCGATGCCATGACGGAGGCTATGAACAGGATGGGAGAATTCTTCCGAACCGCACAAACCCCAGCCCAAGGTCAAAATCAACAACCACGAGACCTGCCACGATCCTTGTTTCTCGAAATAGAACCTTGGAATCCGGACGACTCTGATTCCATTTCGGCGGCCTCATTTTTCGCCGAGGTAGACCAAGCCACCCATGATTTGGATCAGGAGCAGAAACTCAGATTTCTTCGTACCCGACTCCGTGGAGGGGCTAAGCGATTCCTTCAAGAAGATTTAGGAGCCCAACTGTATACCAACCTCCGCGACGCTATTCTCCAGTGGTACGAGAGTGAAGACCCTGAAAAAGCCATGATACGCCTATGGACCACGAAACGACAACCTGAGGAAAGCATACGACGATTCGCCGAGAAGCTCATCGCAACCGCGAAGACCGCAGTCCGCAACGAGGTTAACCTTACCGCAGCACAACAACGGGAGTGGGTGAAGACGAAAACCCTTCGAGCTTTCGTACGAGGAATAAATAAGGAAATTAGTCCTTTCCTCCAGAGTAACCTACCCGACACACTGGAAGCAGCAGTCAAGCGTGCGGAAGACCTCGACGACGACCACCAAAGCGAAAAGGCTGCCGACTTCAAATGGGATATAGCCGGAGTTCTTAACAAAGATTCCCTCAAATGCTATACGTGCGGAGAAGCCGGACATTTCGCCGGAAAGTGCCCTCAGAAGACAACACCGCAGGGACCAAGTAGGAGTCAGATGACGACGCCGCCTCATACCGGACAAAGTAGACCCGGCTGGAAGCAACCCTCACCGAGCCCCCGATACCCGTGTCTGTACTGTGGAGACTATAGTCATTTCCCTGTAAACTGCCCGCACGGCATACAGAGTGCGATTTTCTGTGATTTTTGCGGAGCTCGAGAACATCTGGAGAACGAGTGCCTGCGAAAGAAGAAAATGATGCCAGTGTCGCAACCTCGAGGAAGTGTCACCAGTCCCACAGCCGCCGTAGTAACACTACCGCCCGAAGACATTTCGGAAGAAGAAATTCGCGAGGATGAGATAGTAGCCTTCCAAGCCACCGTAAACTGTACCACACGCCCGATGATCCGGATGAAAATTGGATTAGGCAAATACAACCGCGATGTCATCCTGGATACCGGCGCCGCCGTCTCCGCTTTGTCACACCCTGTACCGGGAGTTCCAGTTCAACCCACATCCACTGAACTTTGGGGAGCAGATGGTCAGAGACTACCCCTGATGGGAACGCAGGAACTGCCCGTGCGCCTTGGCAACAAGCGAACCTCGCATCGGTTCTACGTTTTCGAAAGGCCAGATTCACACCTGGACCTGATGGGCCTAGACTTATTAGGAAAATTTCCCATCGAGATACGCACGGACACGAAACACGTCACAATGACAAACGCCGAGTCGGGGGTACCGATGGTCCTCGGAGCCGTGTGGGAGAACCCCAAGACACTGACACGCTTACGTCAACTGAAAGTAAGAGCGGTAAAGGACAAAAATTCCCGACCAACCATTCCGGCGAGTTCCACAGTCAAAAGACGACCCTCGACGAACCCGAATCCACAATTTTTCGATCTACGAGAACCCTCAGTTAAGAAGCCCCGACCGACCGTTGACGGGATACCGGCTGAAATAGCGGTAGCAACGACGTCTGTGCAACACCTGGAGGTGCCGCCTACAGAAACCTGCGGCGATGAGCCTTATCACAACGACGCGGTAGCCCCCACTGGACAACTGCCAACCTATCCCAAGAGCGAATGTCGGAAGGAAATAGAGGGATTCCCTTCGCGAAACGCACATCCGCGCGGAGGAATGAAGGAAGAAGACGGCTGTACGAATAGGCCGCCGGGGACTGAACCGGTACAGACTGAACCAAACGGCCGTGTATCACACTCCGTACGGCGAGCCCCACCACCGTACCGCTGTAGCGTAGAGGAACACATACGGGACCTGTTAGCGAAGAGGACCGGAATAACCTCGGGAAACCAAGGGTCGGAAGCCCTCAAACCGGATAGAAGACTTACGGGAATGAAACCCGAATTGAAGGATGCCCTTTGGAGAGCGACTAGAGACCAACATAGTCGTCTGAAACCAGCTTCCGTTGGGAGAGCACCGGACGAAGCCATCAACCGGGAGGAGCCGCACTCGCGCGAGGCCCCCGCACCAGCTCCGTCGCCCGGACCCTCTCAACCCAGCCTGGATCCCTGGTTGGAGTCCGACGACGAGAATGAGCCGGAACTCGTCGAGACCACCTGTGTGACTCCAGACGTCGAACGCCTGCTGCAGGACAGTACACCACCGCAGGAGCACCCTACAACGGGAAACACCTTGCCCATGACCACCACTGCCGGAACAACACCATACAACCTTCGACCCCGAAAGATCGTCGACTACAAAAGGCTACATACCGGCAGAGTCTCCGTCGTCGACATTGGTCCCGAAGAGGAGGCTGGATAACCTGTAAAAATTAAAGAAATTATTATACCTGTAATAAAAAAAAAAAAAAAAAAAAAAAAAAAAAAAAAAAAAAAAACAAAGCACAAAAGGGTCATCATTCAGTTATTTATAGTTTTACAATGTCATATGCCAAAATCAAAAGATATCACATAACGACTTAGCATTCTTCTTTCACTTACCTCAAAACCTGAATCCGGACGTCTAGGGGAAACCAAGGCACTTGATCCATCCAATACCTACCGTAGGAGGGGGTCGAGAACTGTTGAGCCCTGAACATCTAGGAGGTTGCTAACGATGTCGCGAACGCGCACGGTTAGGCGGAGTTGTGGAGTGAGAGCATGCGAGGTCGGAGTAGTCAGTAAGACGGCTGGTTCTTTTGTTTCAGGACGATGGCGTTTCCGAAACCCCGACTAGAGCCAGTACCCGATATTGAGGTAGGAAGCGACGAATGGGTAGAACGCACGGTAACCTGCATTGCACAGCTACATACGTGGCTGGTCAAATTCGGGGAGATGCCGGAGCAACGTAAGGAGATCATGACCTGCATCGCAAACCTGTCGCACAACATGAGCAAAGCAGTTCGCTCCAGCGCAGCAAATCTCGCCCCAGCTGGGACGCCCAACCCCGTGGAGGAACTGCGATGCGAGTTGCGTGGACTACAGCAACGCGTCATGGCCATCCAGAGCAGCAACGAGCTCAACCAATCCACTGCTTCCCTGGAGAACGCTTGGGAGTCCGCAACTGGAGAAACTTCCACTCCGAAACGCCGAGCTCGTCAGTCCTCTTCCTCATCATCCTCCTCGTCTGATTCTGACGACGACGAGAAGACGAAGGGCGACACAAAGAAACCGGCAGCAAAACGGCTCGTAGAGGAGGAACCTTCACCAGCATTCTCTCCTGTTACCCCAGCACGCAAAGAGGAGCCAGCTGAGCCGACAACCTCAGGAGCTGCACCCTGCCCCGTCTGTGATCGCATTCCGAAGGAGTTCCTCAAATTCCGGTGCTCAAGCTGTAAAAGTTTCTGGAATCGTCTAGTCGCCTCCTGCCAGAAATACGCCGTCGACCATCCCTCGTACCCACAGCCGTGTCTCCGCAAGGAACACGAGGAATCCAGACCACCAAAGTGCCCAGGCTGCAGACGCTGGCGCTACGAGGTAGCACTGCTGACCATCACCCCAGACACCAAGCTGCCAATCCCTTCGGTTACCAGAGCTGATAAGTAGCCGATGAGGGCATCGGCCGAGAGAGAAGGAGGGGGTGTAATAAGCCGAAAATCTAAATCTTCACACAAACTTCTTCCATGCGCCTTCCATACAGCAACCGCCAACAGCTGTCCGCCACCACCGATGAGGACACGCGAGTGCGCCACCATCGCGGCCCTTCCAGCAACCAGCCGCAAGATGGCCGAGGGGATATAGGGGCCTGCCCCCTCCCTCGACCTTTCAGTCTGAAGTCACGCGTCTCGCAAGTTGTCGAACCCAGCTCCAGTACTCAATCCCCTCTAACGTAGTGTCGCGGAACGAACTGAGAATCCGTAGTGAAGTGCAACCCACGGGACATTTCCAAATAGCCGTTCCAAGAATCCCGCCAGTCTTCGTTCTTGAGACATCCGCAAGCTAAGGCCCGGACTCAAGACGTTGCCGCCAACTCTCCATTTTCGCCGACCCGAACTGGTACGCCGTTCGAACCCCGGAACGAGGCAAGTTTGCCCCGGTCCCAGGCATCCCCCTTCAGCACTGCAGGAAGAAGAGGCCCTGAAGCAACATACCGCCACGGAGATCTACACTGATCCAAGCTAGGCCAAGGGTGAGCAACATTCCCTCATAATTTCTGTAAGCGCTTACAAATTACTCAAAATCTGGCAAAACCTCCCCCTCATAATTTAACGTCCTGTAAAAGTAATAGGAAAGTAAAGAGAAACGCATATTGTAAAGATAGTTCAGTTGTAACGAGAAACCGTAACCTAAGAAGTTTTTGTTGTGAAGAACAATTGTATTTTCAGTAGTAAAGTCAGAAGACTAAGTCATAATTTGTATAAGTAGAATCAAGTTCCTACATAAATATTATTTTCTTATAAGCATAATATTGCAAGTAACAACAAAGTACATTTATTTTTAGTAGCATACTTATTGCAAAATTTCGTACATAATTTCTTAAAGCCAAGTGTGATTTCATTGATCGTTATCAAATACATTTTCAATCATATTGATATATTTTCAAGTATCTTTTCGAATATATTACTGATTATTCTTGTCGACGGTTCCATCAGAACCCTCGTAAATCCGCTTCACGGTAATCAACTTATAATTTTCTGAATAAAAACCCTACGTGTTTTTAACCTTTGCAGTACTTATTTCAGAGTTTTGACCCTTTCCAATTCCGTTGGACTCAGGTATTTTGCACTTAAACAATTTGGGTTTTTCCTGAGGTCAATACTCGACCCAGGTGGTGGCAGCAACCCTAGGAACTTCTCAGGTAGAATCTTTTATCCTCTGGGCTCTAGTTCAAGATACCTTTCTACCTAGAATTTCCTAGCCTCACTTAGTTGGGATTTTGTACCAGTTTTTCAAGGATTAGGATCAGTTCATGAAGTACTCTTCATTTTGAAGTCAGTATTTAATTTAGCAGCACAAAGTTTTCAAGTAAACCTTTCGCCTTTTTGCTTTGGTCATCACGCACTACCATAATAGTAAAGCCATTTTCACCTTCGGAGATCTCGAAGCAGTCGTAGACTCAGGTAAGCAGAATCACCTAATCCCTTGTTGTACAAATATATATGTTTACTGGGGTAAGATAATTCAAGTTTAAGAATCAAAATCATAAACCCTTTTAAATTCATAAATCCCAAATCATTAGATTGATAATTTCTCATAACCCTAACTCCAAAGTTAGATACCCAAATTCTAAAGATTACACATCGTCCTTGGATTGATAGAAGACTCTACGTATGCGCAAACGTGAAATCCTTGTAACAATCATGATTTCTACAGTTGCCATCCGTATTCGATAAAATTTTCAGGGAATGTGTAGTTGGGCCTCAGTATGGCCCTACAGGACGATCACCCAGTGGCCAGTATGGCCCAGTTGAACGTACGAGTACATTTCGATACGTCCAAAAACGGAGTTTTGAAAAAAACGCAAGAGAAGTTTTCACCAGTGCTAATTCTTAAAATAATGGCTTATTACACTAAAATTTCAATTTCTCAAAAAATTGTCTAAAGAAAATTTTTCTAAAAATTTTCTCAAGAAATTTTCAAGCTGTAGTCTTCTATAAGGGCAATAATAGTTATGTTGAATTTGAGTTTTTAAATTAAGAAAATAGAAAATGTAGAAGACAGATGGACATACATGCCTTTGCGCCTTAAGTTATAGATATAATACATCTATAAGATGATATATTATAGATATAAAGTTAAGTTAAGTTAATGTTATGTTAATCTATAATTATAGGTGTTAAGTTATAGATATAATATATCTATGAAGATGATAATATCATCTTCGAAATCTGCATGGTCGAATCTGCATGGGTCCAAATGTGATGATGTCGATGAACTTGAAGATGATAATAATATTATCATCTTCAACTTCATCGACATCATCACATTTGGATCCATGCAGATTCGACCAAATTTTCATGGACTGTTTGTTTAGGGCTCTCGATGGCCCATTATCTAGGTCATTCATCGCGGTGGCTTTTGCGCATGCGCAAACTAAAATCCTCCTGACAACTATAATGTCCGCAGTTTTCTTCCGAGTTCGATGATACTTCTGGTTGATTTTTTGTTCCTTTAATATTTTACGTATAAAGTGGATATTCTTATAGGAAATTTCTCGAAGGTTCTGAATATACCGCACAGCACCAAGATGGAATTTTACTCCAAATTATCTACTCTACTTGCCTCCATTAAATTTTCTTTTTCACACTAAAAATTAGTATAAAAGGATTTGTAAAAAATGTCAACCAAAGTTTGTTCCTTGTTCTTCTTATAAGACCCTGAAAATATTGTCTGGTGATTCATGAAGAAACCCTGACAAAATCGCCTCAAACGAGCCCGACCGGGTCTCCGACTGACCCCACGTCGCGTCGGTCAGTTGTATTTCAAAATCCGGGTGGAGGCGGCCCTTCTGTCAGTTGAACTTTATGACAGCTGCTGCCTCCTCGGGGGACCAGTGGATGGTAAAACGCTTCCGTTTCATCTGATACACCACAACCTTCTCGAGACTGCTCTCCGTGGAGATGGGATAAAATAAGCATTTATTGCCGTACCCGTACGAAATAGAAAGAATTACGACTGCCAAGTGGGTGGAACACAAAGCTTATTTTGTATGGCGTGTCATTATACTTTATTCAAGCACTCATTATCAATAAAACACAAAACAGAAAGCAAGGACACCTAGCAGCGCCCTAAGAGGAATAAGGGAGAAGGACCTCACCCTACTGGGACGGGCCTCCCTCTCCTGCCCTCAATTCAATCCCCTCAAAGATTCAATTCCGTTCACCAAGTTCTACAGTTACTTTGGTCTCACTCTCTGGTTGCACTGTCAATTCACAACCTTGAATCTTTAAATAAATTTTTCCCTCAAAAATTGTCTGCTCAAAATTTGGAACAATATTCGTTATATTCTTCTCCCTGCGTACCAAAATCACAAAAGCAAAAAAAAGATACCTCTCCATCAATCTCCATTAATTTTACAAATCGGGAAATTTACAATTAGTAAGTGTCAGTCCTTATCAGTATTAGAATTTTACAGATGGTAAAATTCTGCTCCTCAATTTAGGAAGGAAACGCCACGTGACAGCCTCTACTAAATTGAAGCATCTGCCCATGTATTGGCAATGACGTAGTGTTCCAAAATAGGAGGAGTGTACAACTTTTCGGTTTTAATTCGTAAATCCCTGGAGTCAGAACAGAAGGCATGAATAGGTAGGTACGTACATTTGTACTTGCCTTAGATCAGAGCTGCGTGGCCCAGAACTAATAAATCTTTTGAAACCTCAGGAAATTAACTCAATTTCCAGGTGACCGGTAGGAAGAGTTACGTGAAATTCCACATTATGTTGTATTTCTTCTGAAACCCGCTAGAACGGACATGTCGGATGTTTCCTCTTTCGTGAAAAATAGAAGCCCTGCAGATGGACGACTGACAAGACAGCCGCTGGAAGCTTTGGAATCCGAATCCGGCTAGACAGAGGTGAACCATTAGTCATTCGAATGTTCTTGGCGTGAACCCTACTCGATGGTCTTCGGCCTTCTGAACAGAAGTTACTACCTTCAGGACAAGGTACCTAACGATCCTAGTCGTTACTACATCACCATCCTATTTAAGTTGAATCATAATACCTGTAGAATATCTACCCAAAACAGTTCTAGGGATATACAGGGTGTCTACACTTGAAATGGGAATAACTTCAGGGATCGACTCTACAATTAATTTGCAACAAAAAACGTCTAATAGCAATTTTTTCTTAACCTACTCAAAATGGCTTTTTTTTCACTTTGAAGTTTTTTTTCAGTTTTCGACCTTAAGTCATTAAAACTGTCATAGCTCCTGTTATTTACCAAGTTATTACAAATTTGAGGATATTGTTGGAAAGAGCGTTAAATTTCCAAGCTACCCAATGTAAAATCAAAATCTTTTAGCGATAAACAATTTCCAAATAAGCAAAATGAAAAGGAAACCATTTTTTTCGAAATTTGATTTTTTTCTACGTTTTCACTATAAACGACTGCCACTTTCCATGGGCGCTCTTCGGGAAAAAAATATGCTTAAATTGTCAGCTTTTCAACGTTTTGTCAATTTTTCTTTTTAAAATTCAAATTGGAAAAGTAAATCAAGTTTTAATGCAAGAAAACGTGAGTTTTACTTGAAAATCAAGTGGTTAGGCGGTGTAGGGTCCCCCTCGATCTCTAGGAGACGACGAGTTTGTTTCCCATGTAGTTTTTACGCTGAATCCAGTGGTGACACTTCCGAATAATTCTGACTGCTAGAAAGTGAATTTTTCGAAGAAAACCTTCGTTTTCATACCAAAAATATCCACTATTCGTAGATATGGTAGTGAGCATAAAGTAACACATTTTTCTCAATAAAAACATTAAATTTCAAGCTGATTGAAAAATTACCATATCTACAAATAATGCGAATTGTATGTACGAAAAACGAAGATTTTCCTCGAAAAATCCACTTTCTAGCAGTCAGAATCATTCGAAAGTGTCACCATTGGATTCAGCGTGAAATATTACGTAGGAAATGATACCAAACTCGTCAAGTCATCTTGAGATCGAGGGTGACCCTACACCGCGTAAAACACTCGATTTTCTAGTAAAACTCGCGTTTTTTTGCATTCAAATTTGATTTACTCTTCCAATTTGAATTTTAAAAAGAAAAATTATAAGTTGGAAAGCTGACAATTCGAGCAAGTTTTTCCGAAGAGTGCCCATCGAAATGGGCAGGCGTTCATAATAAAAACAAAAAGAAAAAAAATTTAAAGTTTGCTTTTTGACTTGATTTTTTAGAAATGGTTTATTACTAAAAGATTTTGGTTTCACACGAGGTAGCTTGGAAATTTAACCCTCTTTCCAACAATATCCTTAATTTGAATTTACTTGGTAAATAGCATGAGTTATGACAGTTTTAACGACGTAAGGTCGAAGACGCAAAAAAAACTTCGAAGTGAAAAAAAAAGGCATTTTGAGTGGGTTAAGAAAAAATGTTAAGAGATATTTTTTGTTGGAAATACCTTGTAGAATCGATACAAGTACTAGGTCTGACATTGTAAACTCTCTTTCCTACAATGTTGGGAGAAAACAATTTAATTGACCCATGATGCTGATTCTGATCAACAATAATTTGAAGAAGCCCTACGAAAACCTCATCCTAGTGCCAATCTCTTTATTGATTTCCAATTCCTGAAAAATTTAGAATTCCATGGTTCCCCACATCAGCCACTAGACTTTCCCCATGTGCGGATTAGACTCAACTTCCAGGCCGTTTGGAATGATCTCCGTCTACTTAGTAAGGGAAGTATGAAAACTTCTGCCAAGTGTAGTGTAGCTTCCTCATACCATTACAGTCCTCATTTACGTAACCGAAATGACACGTAGGTATGTTAGGAATTAGAAGGCGATTGATTGACATCGATTGTTCGGCAAATCACTATAACGATTGATATTTTTACTTCTGGTAAATCACTAATAAAAATATCACCTTCCATATTTTTTTTCCTGATGTTCCGATAACGACTGAACACATAAGGTACCATCTGGGAGCTATTCCGCAAAACTCTGAAAATGTCACCAAAATGAAACGATAATTTCTCATAGGAATAGGAAAACACGAAAACAAAATTGTTTAAAAAAAAATTGAAACTCAAACAGTGAGTAACATTTTTGATTTTGTGAATGGAATGATGAATACAGGCTCTAAAAGAATAATCTTATTATCTTATTTGAAATATTAGACGATTTTGTGGAGGTTTGAAAATTTATAGTAAAGTCCTGTCGGAAAAGACCTTCAGTTTGACCGGTATTTTTACATTTCATCACCCAAACGTTGACAGCTTGATATTTGATCATTCAAACTTGGAGACCTCGATAAATATCCGACGAATTTCAGACAGAGGCTGCATCAACTCAATAGGAGACCTGTTTCTCATCAAATCGTCACTCTTTTAACCTTATTCCAAGCTTTTATCCGAAGTTACCATAAGAATTGCTTGATCAAGAGAATTAAGATAAGGAGGAACGAGAAAAAGGATTTCGAAATAGGGCCGGAACCACCTCATAATGCTATAAATCCGAGACTCCCCGAAAGAGAACTGGTCAAATTGGCCTTCTCGCCTTTTAATATAAAAATCGTAATTTGACCAGAACCGCCGTGAATAAGAGAGATTATAGCAGTTAGAACTAAACGCCCGCGCCCCGAAAAGAGGCGGATTTTCTCATACGAAGCTAGTGGAAGTATTTTTTATGTTATTATAAGTAAGCTGATACCCCGTAGAAAAAAAATTAGGGCCTCATAATCGCACCATCTGCATATGAAATGGGATGATCACAGTTTTCGGACGGTAGGAACTAAAATACTAAATGAACAGCTCGGCGACAGTTCCAAGGGTTGAAATCTTTCGACTCCCGTTCTTGTTCACAAACATCAAATCTCCTCACTGCCTTTTTTTGGATTGGAGTCCAAAACCCATTATTATCGGATTAACTCCCCGAAAGTCCATATTTTGGGATGATACAATTCAAATGTGAAGACAGTACTACCACAAATCCTGTTTAGACATTTGAATATGAAGGCAATGTATTTCAGTAAGTACATCTGCTAGGTATTTTTAGTGTATTTACCAGGGTGCCAAACAGTAAGTATGAGAGGCATTTCCGAAAGAACTGAAACAATTTCTGAGAGACCCCAATTTCAGGAAAGGTTTGTGAAATACTAGATATTTCCTTCCTCCTCTTATTTCTTGTAAGTACAATAAGTTTGTCGTAAGTCAGTTATGAGATACAGAAGCAGTTTCTTCTCGCGAACGATTTTTTTAATCATCTCAGACCAGCGAACTGTCAGTGAACGACCAGACGAGACAAGAAGCTGCAGCTGAAAACTCCTGTGGTAATTGGACGCACTTGTTGAGAAGCTTGATCGCCGGCGATAGGCTGATCTTCCATTTTTCGAGCTAAAAATATATCTGCGAAGCTCTTTCAATGCCGACTTCACGTCGACCATTGGAGCATTCACCTCGATACATTCCCAGGGAGTCAAGATCACCAGAATTATGTTTACACTGCTGTCGAGATGAAATTTGTCAATTTCCATTCTCAATGGTAAGTATCAGAAGTAGTAGTTCCATTCATTGAGGTTTTGTGGCGATTGATGATCAATTGTTTGGGTTTGAGGGCGAGGAATATAGGCCAATCCTTTTATATGCTGTTGTCCTAGCGCTTTCGTTTATTACAACATCTTCAGGGTTATTTTACTTATGTAGTTGTCATTTGTTTTTGGCATATGCTGTAGTTGTCCACACAATTTTTTCCTCATCTCTCACAATCATGTTAGGTATGCACCTACCTCTCACTTTTTGGACGTTTCCTGATTGTCGGTGAGGCTTGTCCCACTCTCGTTCCTGCTTCCCTCATTGCATTGTTTCCTCGCCCTCAAACCCAAACAATTGATCATCAATCGCCACAAAACCACAATGAAACCCACCTGCAATGAGGGATGCGGGAACGAGAGTGAGACAAGCCTCACCGGCAAACAGGTAAAATAACCCTGAAGATGTTGTAATAAGCGAAAGCGCTCGGACAACAGCATAATATGCTGTTATATGCTCTTATATTATAAGAGGATTGGCCTATATTCCTCCCCCTCAAACCCAAACAATTGAGTTCTATTCATGCTAATTTTAAAAATAGCTTATTTAACTCGTAATCGTAATGATTTGTTATCTGGATCTAATAATCAATCAGTTTTTATTTTTCATATAAACACAAGAATTTATTAATAATAATAATTTGCCATTTTAAATTGGTAGGTACTGGTCATGATACAAAATACGAGAAGGTACTTGAATCAATGTAATATAAATTATAGGTATTAGGATGATGAAAGCATTCCCACATAAAATCAGTCATATTAGCACAACACATATTAGCACTCAACACATAGCACAAGAAGAACCTGGTCAAAACCCACCCACCATGGCGGCTTCCCCATCAAAGGTAATGAAAAATTAGGCCAATCAAAAATATTTAATAACGATCATCTCGATACATTTACGATGACATTTGGTTGGACAACGTTCCAACTGTATGCTCAATACTGCTCAGTGAGACGAAAGGAAATTTATGTTAAGAATTCTCTGGTGAAAGATTCTAAACGGAAAGTTTCCGTTGAAGAAAGTACTCTGATTCCATAAACATCAAAATTAAATTTATCATTTCTATACGTGTTCAGCTGTCCAATTCACAATTTATTACAATAATATTAATAATTAAAATTGGCAATACTGTAAACTCCATGTAAAAGCTTAATTTTTTTTCAGAAAATTCGGTAAAAATGACTTTTTTAAATACACTCAAATTCACAAAATTTTAATTAGAAATTGGAGCTATAACCGTTTTTTAAATCAACCTTATAGTATTTGATAGATTAGCTCAATGATATTAATAATAAAAAGTACCTAATTTGGAATATGAAAAATGAGTTCCGCCTAATGGAGGCCACACAATTTACTTATAAGACAAGATAGCGAGTTCAGAGCTTCCTTTCGTTTTTGGAGGGTTTTTGTGGTTTTGATGAATGCCTTCGTTAGGTGTCCATTCTAAAGATGATTTAGAATGTCCAGTCTAAACGACAGCTGGATAACATCTGCGACCTCGGGTATGTACAAATCTCTATGAATGGTTTCGTTGCTGACTAACCAGAAACCAGTTAGCATTAGTGATCAGGCAGAGGATCAGATTTTGATAAACTGGATTTTTTGCCCCTATTGCCACAAAGGTCTAATGAATAACAGGTACACGAGTTTTTGTTTATTATTTTCAATAATGAACCTTTGGAATCGACCAAGAAAGTATTTTTTTAACCCCCACTCAAAATTTCTTGGTTTACGTTTCCAAAGTACGTAGAATCCAAGATCTAATAACAATTTTTCCGTTCGTCCGCCGTACGCGGCATTTTCCTTGGTTCCCATGGACCGATTTTGATGAAATTTGGTGTATGGGCTCCATTTGGGGTCTAGTTGTGCCCCGAAGCTTTTGGTTAATGTCATTCGCTTCTAAGGGTTTAAATTTTGAAAACGCCCTAGCTCAAAAAATGTCGATATAAAGGTATTGTTTTTCCATCAATTTAAGTTAGTCCTGAATGTTTAGAATCGAATGAGACCACCCAGAGCTCTATATGACCAACCGATCGTTCCCTTTGAGAACTTAAGGGTTGGACTGAGAAACACGACTTTGAATCGCAGAAGAGGCCTAATCTCCGTTCAAATTTTAGCTGATCAAAATGCGATCGTTGTTCGTTTCTTCGAGTTGTACTCATTTTTGCGTCAAATTTCCTCATGAAGGCACCCACAACACCCTGTTTCTTCGAACTGAGTGTGAAGCGTTTATTTCTTCCAAAAAAAACCCGATTGTGAAGAAGGTAGGTACCTAGTACCTATGGTTGGCAAAGCCATGTTCCTTGCAGACGAGTGATTTGTATAGACAAATAACAAACGTTTGTGTAATAATTAGCAGCGTTTTCATGTAAAGTTGTTACAGATCCAACATTTTCTTTATTTTTTTCAACTTCTACCAGTGTAAGTTTCAAATGCTATACAATCAGGAACACAGTGTCCAACTCCATGTTCTTTACGTGGTGCTTCTCGTAAAATGGTAGGGTGTTTACATGTACCACCTTATCATGAACATGTTGATTGGCAGTATGATCCTATTTGTGTGGCATTTAAATAATTCCACTTTGATGGGGAATAACAGGTCATACTCCGCTGCACCTGCTTGTCTACGTTTAGAAATTAAGGAAAAGTTGGAAACCGGGGTTCGCCTGTTTAATGTAAACCACCGAAAATAGATCGTTCTTCGCGCTAGAAGCGTAAAGTAAAAATACAGCTTCGAAGAATCGATCGACAAGTGGAATCAGTGGAAAGGAAACGGGAGACTTCTCAGATCGCATTAGTTTTAAACGGGACACCCTTCTTATTTTTGGCTCATCAAAAAGAGAAGAGAAAGATTAACAAATAGATTCGAGAACCTTTTTTATTCGGAAGCTTTGTCAGAAATAATGATCGGGGTTATTTGTTTTTCGACGTCGGTGTTTGCAAACGGAGCGTATCCAGTCGGTGTCGAAATACTGATGGAGTGCGCCGACTCCTTGAGCAGTATCTCTCCAAAAAGTTCCTTGACTTGGAGGATCTCGGATTTACCTCTGTTCTACGACCGATCAATACCTAACAAATTTTTCCTCGAAGTTATTTGCATAGTTCGATTAGTCAACAAGGAGGAAGCCACAGAAATGTCGTACCAAGTGGGTTTGGCCGATTTCTCTAATAAACCCATGGGAATCATAAAGATCACCAAAAGACCCATGACCCATGGGATCATGTTCGTTCTGAGCCGAATATTTATGATGACATCAAGCAGGGCCCTTCGAGAGCCCATTCCTGGCTCAGAAAATATAGGTGGAATCGGATGTGTAAATTGATAGTGAGAAAAACAACCTGGAGATCTTGACGTTTGTGGATTCAAAGACAACAATGTGTTTGAGCACAATCCCAGAAAATGCAATCGAAATGTAGCCATAAAATAGGACCAGGGTACAGTTCTCAGAGAGCCAATCCACCACATTGTTTAGAAGGGTGAAAACGAAATGAAATTCAGGGTTTAAGAACGATTTTCACGTTTCAAAAGTGAACCTTTCTTTTTCAATTAAACTAAAAAGCTTCAATATAGAAATATTGGTTACAACTTCGTCTAAGTAGTACTCGAAGGTTGGGTAAACTGTTCCATGGGAGGTAGTCTTTTCAACGAGTCTTTTAATGCTGTCTTTCGATGTCATTTATTGCTGTAGACCTTAGGAGGAGTTTTAAACTACTTAAGACCTTAGGAGGAGTTTTATGTTTTAGCCAAGAGGCAAAAACTGTATGAACAAGGGGATACAGGAAAGTTCTATAAGAACCTGAATCCAAAAATGTACAAAATACCATGGTTCAAGAAGATTGAAAAACCAAAACGTTTTATGCGTATTTTATACGTTATACGTATTGTTGCTACCGAACAAAGCCATTTGTCCTGCCTACCTAAATCGGATTAACTGTAGGGAGAACCCAGTATTGTGGATACGCTGTAGGATCCCTGGAACATATTTTTATGATGTGCCCAACATATGAAAGGGAAAGGAAGGTTCGAAAGCTTAGCAGTAAAAATCTTTAATTTTATGGACAGCCTAATTTTTTGTGGGCTACTGGAAGTCTCAAAATTGAGTTAAAACAATAATTTCCAAAGAAATCGATGAAAAAATGTTCAAAATTTTTGTGATAAAATCATTTTTGGACTTTTACTAATGTACAAAAATTCAGCTATCCATTAGTTTTTAAATTTTAATTTAAATGTTGTTAATCTGGTGACGCCTGTTGACAGCTGAGGAATTCCTAGGTTTTCGGTGGCACCAGTGGCACCATGGTCCAATTAGGGTTAACACACGTACTTCACCCAAATTTTACACTTTGTACAATTAGATGTGTAACATAAGAAGAACATTATATGAATTAATGTAAGAATAACAATAAAAATATTTAATCAAGTATGAATTAAGACACTCTTTATTAGAATAAGCACTCATTATTTATAAGAATTAGGTACCATAGGTAGTATCTACAAAATAAATGTTTGAATTTAATATTAAATTAATGGCTGTTTGTTGTAATAAACCTTGAGGTATTATGCGGATTAGGTTGTAGATGGTCCCCTATGAAAATCAGCCATAACTTCTACATTTCTCATCCGATTTCGATGAAATTTTCAGCGAATATGCGATTTTCAGCCACTGCGTATGCGCAAACGTCAATTCCTTGTAACATCTACAACTTCTACATTTTCCATCCGATTTCGACGAAATTTCTCAGGATTGTTCAGATTGGCGTGTCGATGGTCCCCTATGAGGGTAGTGGAAGTTACTTAGAGATTGGTGTTTTGAGATAACTAGGTACTATGCATCGGAACATCTATACAATCTGGTTATGAACATGAGGAAGCTATGTGACACACCAGCGTTTTTTTATTTTAAGGTGAAGTAGGGGAACTTGAAATTTGAGTGCGTGAGAAACTAAGAAGTGAAAACGTTGCTTTGTCCCAAAGTTGCTGGGAATGAGGGGTCAATGTTCAGCCGGAAGAAATTGTCGGACCCAACGCACAGCCAACCCTCAGGCCACCACGGCGCCTCATCCGGAGATATTTTTCGGATTCGAAACGAAAATTGGAGCGGGAAGCGGTGATTTGTGAATCACGACCTTTGCCTATTGAAAAATGGGAGGATGAAAAACTGTAAGATTCAAATCTGGACGGGTTCATTCGAAAATGAAGACCATTTCTCCAGCCAGGGGTTTATCTAGGATCTGAGCTGACGTACGGCTGGGTTTAACTGGCTTGTCGGTGGATTTTTTAATTTTATTTGTGTGTGTGTTGTTGAAGAGGAGGGCACGACCTACAACCGCTCCTCGTCTCCTAGCAGAAAAAAAGGCCTGTAGTTGCTTTAATGAAACAATTCCCGTAGATTGATTGATGGTCGTTGGTCAAAAGGGGAGTTAGGAATTGGGTGTAAGAAGAGCGGAATTGTCAGTTGAGACCACTCGAGTTTTCGTATCGACGCAAGATGGATTCCACCTGGCCTGAAGATCTGGAGATAACGACTAGAAATTGGGCAATCCTTTGATAGACACCTCGGTTCTTCCTCCGACACCCGTATCTAACTAGGTGTATGAACTCTGTCTCAACTCTTGACGTTTAGATTAGCCAATTGGTCAGATTCTGTTACAAATCGAATTTCAGATGTTCTTGCTAATAGGAAAGGAATTCGTGCTGCAGGACCAAAACGTCTGCCAAGTGGGTATGGCACATAGCTTCCTCGTATCCATAACCCGATTGTGTGATGATCCGATGAATAGGTAGTAGTTAATCTCAAAACATCGATCTCTAAGTACCTTCTACTACCTTCATAGGGGACCATCTACACGCTAATCTGAACAATCCTAGAAAATATCATCAAATTCGGATGAAAAATGTGAGTGTTATGGCTGTTACAAGGATTTTACATCTGCGCATGCGCAGAGGCTGCTGTCAATTTTAAGGCATTGCTTTTCATAGGGAACCATCTACAACCCAATCCGCATAATCCCAGAAAATTTCATCGAAATCGGGTAGAAAATGTGGAAGTTATATGGCTGTTACAAGGAATTCACGTTCGTGCATGGTGTACGATTCTGTACTTGATAGGGGTGTCAAAAATGGGAAAAGAAATTAACAAACCAATTAATCAAGTTCATTGTTTAATTAAAATGATGATGGGTTACGGTGTATGAATTCTTTTAACATAAATTTCAAAGAAATAGGTACCTACGCTACCTAAGGAGCTCCAAAATATATGAGAAAGAAAATAGAATAAATAAATGTAGAAATAAATTGTTTTCTTATAATGTATCGGAACGGACTGACCGCGTCTCTATGAAGATCGATGAAGTAGGTGTTCTCCCAATCGCCAGAGCAGGAAGCGAGCCAAAAATGGTTGCGCGCATATACGATGCTGCAGGATTTTGAGCTGATGAACGAAGTTCTGAAGCTCTGGTGGTGTTACTTATGAAGTGTGCTCTGTTATGCTGTTATGCTGCCTCCAGATGCCCTGGATCTGAAATGAATACATCCATGAGCATCATGGAGATAGAGAGTGTGGAGCTGGCTCAAGGCGACCGAAATTTGGTGAATAAAACTTACATATTTCGATGTAATTGTGGAGTACGGAGTTGTAGAACATCCATCCATCCAAGAATATAGTCCTGGTTTCCTCAAAATATGCGATTTTGGGAAGAGAGCAAGATGAAAATATGAGAGGTCTGGCGTGTTTGAGGACGGAGCGTAGACTGGCGAGATGAGCGGAGGGGAGCCAGGCGTTGAAACGACACGCGGGTTGTTTTCGTAAACGTAAACACGGACACATCACGACAAGTCACTATTGTTAACGCACAGGTAGCAGGACAACAATCGGTCGTTGTAAGAGGCGTAAACATTCCGCCCACCAAATTTGTAGAAAACAAATTTCAAAAAGAAAAAGAAAATGGCAGCTAACCTAACATAACCTACAAGAAAGGAATCAAAATGCTTTGGCAACTAGCAGTCATAGGCGGGAGAGGAGAGAGGTAGGAGAGGAATGAGCCTTTGCACTGAACGTTTCATGGTAGTTCGATGTGTTCTGACTGTAGCAACACGGACTACTCCGTCTCGTCCTGGGTGAACTTCGATTACCCTGGCAGTAGGCCACCTCATAACATCAGAGGTTTCTTCCATGAGGATCACGAGATCACCTACGCTGATGTTTGGAACGTCCTTGGTCCACTTGTGGCGTTTCTGAAGTGTCTGTAGGTACTCTAGGCGCCATCTTGCCCAAAACTGCTGATGCATCCTCTTCACCACCTGCCATCTTGTCAACAAGTGCTCCTTTCGGTCTAGGAGCGAAGGTTCGGGGTAAACAAGAAGTGGGCCGCCCACCAAGAAATGGCCGGGTGATAAGTAATTGGAGTCTTCAATGTTGGATGTGAGGGGGCACAAAGGTCGAGAGTTTAGGATCCCTTCGAACCTGGTGAACAGGGTGCTGAGTTCCTCAAAGGTAAGAGTAGCTGCGCCAGCTGACTTCACCATGAGTGTTTTGACAGAACGTACACCTGCCTCCCAAATTCCGCCAAAATGAGGACTTTGAGGTGGGTTAAAATTCCACTGAATGCCTTGCTGAAGAGAGCGGTGATTCACTTGAGCTTGTGTGGTTGGAGAATTGAACCACTGGTAGAAATCCTTCAGTTGATTATTAGCACCTATAAAATTTGTGCCACAATCCGAATATACTTGTTCAGGAAGTCCCCTACGGGATATGAATCGGTCAAAGCTAGCTAAGAAAGCCTCAGTGGAGAGAGCAGAAACCGTTTCGAGGTGAACTGCTTTTGTTTGCATGCAAACAAATAAGCATAAGTAAGCCTTTGTAGTCTGAGCTTTTCTTAGCAACGAGTAGCGAATCATGAAAGGCCCTGCGAAGTCTGTTCCAACATGAGTAAATGGTCGGTTCCCTTCTACTCGAAATTTTGGCAAATCAGCCATGATAGGAATTCTTGACTTGGCGTTCTTCTTATAGCACTTCAAACAATGGAATGTGCGTTGACGAACAAGTCTGCGAAGCGACGGAATCCAAAAGCGAGTTTGCAGCAATGCCTGGAGTAAAGTAGGTCCAGGGTGTAAGTATATGGAATGATAGAAGTCGATAAGTAAAACGGTAAAGTGGGACTTGGAGGGAAGTAGAATTGGGTGTCTACTGTTATACGGGAGATTGGCATGAGTTAGCCTACCGCCCACCCTTAAAAGTCCATGTCTGTCAAAAAAAGGACAAAGATTTCCAAAAAGACGATGGATATTCTCAGGCTTCGAATTTCCTTCCAGGAGAACATGATGTTGTACTGCCTTCATACAGCAGTTCGTTGCAGCATCGATGTCTTGTCGTTGAAGAAGTCCAGTTCGTGGATTCTGCCTGTTGCGTCGATTATGGATACCTCGTAGGAGTACCGCTATGACTCTTATCAATTTCATGAATGAAGAAAACTGTTTCATCCAATGAAGTAAAGGATTTTCTGTTCTAGAAGTGAGATTGAGTGAAACTTGGTTAAGCTTGAGTTCAGGCAAGCTATCTCGAACAGAAAACGAAGAAACGGGCCAAGTTTCCTCATCTCGTGCCAACCAGTTCGGTCCTTGCCACCAAATGTTGTGATTTACCAATTCTGAAGGTAAAATACCCCTTGACCCACAATCCGCTGGGTTTTGATCGGAATCAACATGTCTCCAACATTTGAGTGGCGTCAGGTCACCGATTTCTGATACTCGATTCGCCACAAAAGTTTTGAGTTTAAATGGAGGAGTGTTCAACCATCCTAAGACAATGGATGAATCTGTGAAGAACACTGGTTCGAAAATGGAAGACGGCAATAGGCTGAGAAACGATGATGTAGATTGGTAGAGTTTTGCCAGAAGAAGAGCCCCACAGAGCTCAAGCCTAGGTACAGAAATCGTCTTCAATGGTGCTAGCTTAGTTTTAGCTATTAGTAAGTGAACACTAGTAGAATTTTCGAAGGTAGTTTTCAAGTACAATACTGCACAATAAGCCTTCATTGACGCATCCGAAAAGCCAACAACTTGATGAGTCGATGTTGGAGTAGCTCCCACAAATCGAGGTATTTTGATGTTTGAAAGCTGGTCGAGCTGCTTTATTGATGTCTCCCATTCATCAATGAGATGACTAGGTAGTGTCTGGTCCCATCCTAAACTTTCCTTCCATAAGGACTGAATGAACCCTTTCAGTAGAACAATGTAGGGAGAGAGGAACCCCAAAGGGTCGTACAATCTCGCTACTACAGAAAGCGTTGTTCTTTTGGTATAACGACCAAATTCTGGTAAATTCAGCTGATATGAATAACAATCGACGGAGGGGTCCCATTGGATTCCTAGGACCTTGATACTGGTATCATCAGGAGCTGAAATGGAAACAGGAGTTGGTTGTGGTTCCATTGAGACTGCTTGAAGGAGCTCTTCACGGTTACTCGCCCATTTGCCCAACTCGAAACCTCCTAACTTCAAAAGGTTTATCAGCTGATCCTGAAGCTGCAGCGCGTCTTCTACTGAGAAGGAACCAGTAGCATAATCATCAACATAGACGTCTCTCTCTATGATCTCAGCTGCCCTAGGATATTTCGATCCTTCGTCTTCACGTAACTGGTGTAAGACTCTAAGAGCCAGATATGGAGCACACGATAATCCATAAGTGACATGTGCTAAGCTGATAAGTCAGCAAGGGTGCAGATTGATCAAAACGCCATACAATATGTTGGTATGCTCGGTCTTCTTCGGAGACCCAAATGTTCCTAAACATTTTCACTATGTCAGCAACAAAGACGACAGCATGAGTACGAAAGTTGAGAAGGACAGAACGAATATCATTTTGTTGCTTCGGACCAATCAACAGATGATCATTGATAGACCCATTCCGAGTTTTAGCGCTACCATCGAAAACTACTCGAATTTTAATTTTACCTCTATCCTCTTTCATCACTGAATGATGAGGAATCACATATTTCGACAGTGATTGTGTTGGACTCATATGCCCTAAGTCAATATATTCTTGTATGAAGGAATGATATTGGGTCTTGAGGTCCGAATTCCTGTTAAGTCTCGATTCAAGAGAATAGAAACGATTAGATGCCATGATATTTGAATCAAGAATAGGTGGAGTAGAACGAAATGGTAAGCTGACCACATACTGACCATTTGGAAGTCTAGAATGTGTTTCTTGAAAATGATGTTCACAAGCTTCTTCCTCCGGATTCAAAATAGGAGCCTGAACAGTTTCCTCAATTTCCCAAAATTTACGGAGATTATCATTGAGATCATCGGACTCAGAGAAAGTAAAAAGGGAAGTAGTATGGTGTGACGATGTGTTTTTGTATTTACCCATCACAACATTTCCAAATATCGACGGAAACAGAGAAGGAGCATCTGGACCCATTTTTATTGCAGGTTTTGTCCAAATTAGATCAAAAACTTCAGCTCCAAGTAAGAAGTCCACAGGAGATGAAACCCAAAATTTAGGATCTGCCAGTTCAAAACGTGAGAAGGGTTCGAGCAAATGTTGAGGAAATGGAGTTGAAGGAAGAAACGACGTAATATTTTTTATCACCACAGCATTAATTGACAAATTGGGTGACGATTTATCTTTCGGACGAATGGTACAAGCGGCCTGTCCTTTTGCACCTTCAAAAGCCGTCTCACCAATACCAGAAATCCGTCTAGCGAACTTGGAAACGTCTAAACCCAAACGTCTAACACAACGCTGTGCAATGAAGCTATGTTGGCTTCCACAATCTAAAACCAACCTGACGTCTTGAAAGTGACCTTTAGCATCTTTTATCTGGACTATGGCAGTCCCTAGAATAACAGATGTATCCTCATCGGAGGATGAATCGAGGACAGCTGAAAGAGCCGGGTTGAGAGTCGAGTTGTGAGAGTCCGGTTGAGTCCTGTGAAGCATGACGTGATGTTTTTGTCTACAAAACCTACAAGTCCACTGAGATTTACAATCAACTGTTGAATGTAAATGGCTAAGGCAATTGGAACAACCAGTCCAATTTTTCAAGAATTGTAATCGCTGAGGTACTGAAGAGTCATAGAATTTTTCGCAACTCAAAATAGAATGGGACCCACGATTACAAACTAAACACTCAGGGTATGAAATATTCGATTTCCCTTTACTGACCTCTTTGCGAGCAGGAGCGTTGCTAGCCACAAACGATTTTGAAGCATTATTTGGTTTTCGCTTCAAATCAGGGTAAGAGGATTTAAATTTATTCTGAGATGTAGAATTTGAATCGACGGGCTGATGCGAAGTTTTGCATTCTGCTAATTGAAGAGCAAGCAAATGTTCTCTCACATAGGTAACTAGCTGGTTGACAGTAGGAAATTCCGTTTCTTTTGAATCAATTTCAAAACGTTCTCTAGTGCGAAAATCCAAACATTTTGAAGCAAGATAGAATAGGATAAAATCAGCTTCATTCCCAATCGTGAGAAGTCTAAATGCAGAAATATTCTCAGCAACTTTAGCAAGAAAATGTTTCAAGGTTTCTGTTTGTTTGCCTTGAACTGGTTTGTAATTTAAAATTTGATCTAGGTAGTTACTAGCGAGAATGCGTTTCTTATCATAAGTCTTGATAAGAGCTTCCCACGCTACGTTATAGTTGTTTTCAACTACTGGTAAATTTGAAATTACTGACGTTGCTGGGCCACTTAAAACGGAAATGAGATAATGAAACTTCTGAATCGGTTTCAAACTATCATTTTGATGAACAAGGGACACAAATGTATCTTTGAATTTTGGCCAATTTAAAATTTGACCATCAAATTTGGGTAGATCAATTTTTGGCAAATAACTAGATTTAGACTCGTTATAAATTGTGGTCGTGTTTGCAGCATTACCACTTGTATCCCTCGAAGTTGTTGCAGGAGAAGAAAACGTCTCCATGAGAGTGAAACATTCATAGTAATATTTCTTAACGGAGGCTATTTGTTTTTTCTCATTTTCACTAGGAAATTCAGAACTCTTATTCTCCTCTTCACAGAGCTGAATAATGTACGAAGTAGCATCCTCGAATCTAGTGTAATATTTTTCGAGTACTCGAAAGGCGCCCTTGAACTCGTTGATCCCTTCCGGATTAGAAAGTGCATGACGTCCCTTTTCGCATATTCCCATTACTTCCTTACCAGCAGCAATCCACCCTCTCTTAGCTTTTGCTAACTCGGTCTCGAAAGTCATTGTGAATAAATTGAGTTCAGCAAGTGACATAAGAAGTAAGCATGGGAAAGGATTACGAAGAAAGAATAGGTACACCTACCAGGATTAAGGATCAGCGGGTGAAGGAGTGCCAATTTCCTAGCGATAAAATTTGAGCACAATAAATTTATCAAAATAATGAATTAAGAATACTGTGGGTATATTAAACGCAAAATCAAACAATTGCCTCGAATGTTCGGAAATTACCGAACTCAATTTCAGAAAATAAACAGGCAAAAGGAATAATAAAAATGATGAATGTAGGTACCTATAAGAATACGATATAAACGTAATGATTCAATTCGAACGAAATAATAATCACGAACCTAGAGACATGAATTAGATCAAATTAAAGAAAGAAATATACGATTTTGACTTAAAGTGAATCAATCTAAAATATGCAATAGGCACCCAAATAGATCGTGAACCTTCAAATTTTCTAAAATTAAATTGAAGATGATAGGTTAAAAAAAATATACGATTTATGGCCAACCTTAAGTTTGATATATACGATATCAAAATTCAAATTTTGAATTTTATACACTGTAACCCATCAACCACGCTCTGCTACCAAAAACAATGTACGATTCTGTACTTGATAGGGGTGTCAAAAATGGGAAAAGAAATTAACAAACCAATTAATCAAGTTCATTGTTTAATTAAAATGATGATGGGTTACGGTGTATGAATTCTTTTAACATAAATTTCAAAGAAATAGGTACCTACGCTACCTAAGGAGCTCCAAAATATATGAGAAAGAAAATAGAATAAATAAATGTAGAAATAAATTGTTTTCTTATAATGTATCGGAACGGACTGACCGCGTCTCTATGAAGATCGATGAAGTAGGTGTTCTCCCAATCGCCAGAGCAGGAAGCGAGCCAAAAATGGTTGCGCGCATATACGATGCTGCAGGATTTTGAGCTGATGAACGAAGTTCTGAAGCTCTGGTGGTGTTACTTATGAAGTGTGCTCTGTTATGCTGTTATGCTGCCTCCAGATGCCCTGGATCTGAAATGAATACATCCATGAGCATCATGGAGATAGAGAGTGTGGAGCTGGCTCAAGGCGACCGAAATTTGGTGAATAAAACTTACATATTTCGATGTAATTGTGGAGTACGGAGTTGTAGAACATCCATCCATCCAAGAATATAGTCCTGGTTTCCTCAAAATATGCGATTTTGGGAAGAGAGCAAGATGAAAATATGAGAGGTCTGGCGTGTTTGAGGACGGAGCGTAGACTGGCGAGATGAGCGGAGGGGAGCCAGGCGTTGAAACGGACACGCGGGTTGTTTTCGTAAACGTAAACACGGACACATCACGACAAGTCACTATTGTTAACGCACAGGTAGCAGGACAACAATCGGTCGTTGTAAGAGGCGTAAACACATGGGCAGCGGCTATATCAGTCCGGGGGTGATTATTTTCTTAGGGGACCATCTACTCGCCAACCCGCACAATTCCTAAAAATTTCATCGAAATCGGACAATAACTTTGTATAGTTATGCCGGTTACAAGGATTTCATAATAGACACACAGTCAGACAGACAAGGAACCAAAATTGTTCAGAAAGGTCTGGTAAAAGCGAGTGGAAATTTCGATTTTGAAGAAATTTTATTTGTCAGCCTCGAAAACTGAAAATAAAGCTTCCGCTACCTTGTAGACTCGGAAGCAAAATTAGATTCTATAAAATCAAAAGTTTCCATGTCTGTCTGGAAATTCTGAGATAGTAACAAAATATTTTGAAAAATCGTCATAAATTGGATTGAGTTCTCAAACGAGTTCTTCCAGTAACTTGAACGCAAAGCTCATGTTTTCATATCATAGAATCTTGGTTCTATCTTTCGTCCTCAGGGTTCATTTCAAACTAACTGATTCTAAGTGTTCATTTTATTTATTTTATTTCATTTTATTTTTTGAGAGGAACTGTCACTGCCCACCCAACTTTGATATAAATCGTGTAAATTTTCCATTGGATATTCAAAAAAATTGGACTTCGAAATTGGTTATTGATTCCTTTGCGCTCATACTACAGCATTAAAAATTGACTCAAGGCCTCTTGGGAGTAACAGGGAATGAGTGTAAATAAGAAATGTGAGCGAGATTAGAAGTAGTGTGATCTCCCCTGTTCATAATACAACGTGATATAAATGCATTCACAACACGACAGAGCGAATTTGAAACACAGCCACCAACCATTCTGGACTTTACTGGGAAGAAGTCAGAAGTGAACATACAGCTAAATTCTTCCCTGTAATTCAAAGAGAGTTGCTTTTTACGACAAATCACAGCAAGAACGCACTAATAAATTCATACAATTTTAGGCACGTGAATAGTTATGTTGGTTTATCATTATTTTTATCAATTGCAAAAAATTTGAAGCAGAAAAACTTATAAAAACGCTGCAAATCATTGCTCAAAGGTTTATTATTTTCTGTATAGATCACCCTTCTGTATAGATCACTGGTTCTCCATCAATAGCACCTACCACCATCTGTATTCTCTCTTGACCTTCCCTCTCAAATTTCAGCTCCTGCGTTCAATAGGATTGAAAATGGCTTCGGAGCTCACTCAGCTGATCAGTGATTTGAAGAGTGAAGAAGATCTCCTCGAATGCTGGAGACACCTGGAAGAGCACTTCCATTCAATAGGATTGAAAATGACTTCGGAGCTCACTCAGCTGATCAGTGATTTGAGGAGTGAAGAAGATCTCCTCGAATGCTGGAGACGCCTGGAAGAGCACTTCCATTCAATAGGATTAAAAATGGCTTCGGAGCTCACTCAGCTGATCAGTGATGTGAGGAGTAAAGAAGATCTCCTCGAATGCTGGAGACGCCTGGAAGAGCATTTCCATTCAATAGGATTGAAAATGGCTTCAGAGCTCACTCAGCTGATCAGTGATCTGAGGAGTGAAGAAGATCTCCTCGAATGCTGGAGACGCCTGGAAGAGCATTTCCATTCAATAGGATTAAAAATGGCTTCGGAGCTCACTCAGCTGATCAGTGATGTGAGGAGTAAAGAAGATCTCCTCGAATGCTGGAGACGCCTGGAAGAGCACTTCCATTCAATAGGATTGAAAATGGCTTCAGAGCTCACTCAGCTGATCAGTGATCTGATCAGTGAGCAATGATTTGCAGCGTTTTTTACCCACCAACATTTTTTTACCTACCAACTTTTTTTTACCTACCAACTATTGGTAGGTACTACCTACCACACCATAATGGCTTCACACCTTCACAATCAAGTTGATTAGAAAGAACTAAACGCTTCACACTCGATTCGAAAAATAGAAAGCTTGATATGGAAATTTGATTACTGGTTACGCAGAAGGCAAAACTGTATACAAATCGAAGAAATGAACAGCGATCGCATTTTAGTCAGATAAAATTCGAACGGCGATTAGACCTCTTTTGCGATTCACACTCATGATTCTGTTTTATCGAAGGAAAACCTTCAAGTACTCGTAGGGATCGAACGGTTTGTCCTACAGAGCTCCGGGTGGTCTCAAAATTTTTTAAAAATTCTGTACTATTTAAAATTGATGAAAAAACCATACCTTTATTTCGAGAGTTTTCGAGCTAGGGCACTCTTGAAAATTTCAACCCTTAATTTTCACCCCTTAGAAGTGACCTACATCAACCAAAAGCTTCGCGGCACAACTAGACCCCAAATGGAGCCCATATACCAAATTTGAACCAAATCGGTCCAGTGTTGCTAAGAAAAGTGCCGCGTACGGCGTACGGCGGACGGACGGAAATTTTTTTATTCGATTTTCGGATTCTACGTACCTTGAAACGTAAAACATCAAATTTTGAGGGGGGGTTAAAATTTTTTTTTTTCTTGCTCGATTCCAAAGGCTTATTATTGAAAATAATAAACCAAAATGTATAAAGTTGGTTGAATACCTATGGTTACTTAAATGAAATCCGTTTCGAAAGCTACACTAATTCCATCGTAATGATCTTCCTACCGAAGGGTCTCAACAAAAAAGGCTCTCACTGGAGAGTCTTAGAAGGCAGAGGTTATAAACCTCTTAAAACCAATAAAACGGAAGAGTACGTTTAAAAAAATCATCGTTCACGGGTGGTTTTTACGCGTACTAACTTTTGATGGAACTTTTGATGGAAATGATCCCAAGTGGCCTGTATATTAGCTGGACAGACGCTTTTGAAACTCATTTCGAGGTCACGTCCACTTATGGTGGGACTCCCTGCTCCTTGGAGTCCAGACCATATAAAAGTACGAGTCATCGACGTTGCAGATGGATACGAAAATAGCTACACTGAAGGCTCGCTGAATGGACGGGACATCTGGCCGTTCATTTTACACTATTTATATTTCTACTTTTAATAATTGGAATAACATCTGATGAGCAGCTAAACATTTCTTTCTTCTCTATTGAAAAGTCAGATAATTACCGCCGGTACTGATTAACACAAAAAACACACAGAGGTCAGCAAAAAACTCGATTTTGTAATTTCGGCAGTTTTACGTTTTTATTATTTATTATAATAATTTTTATAAGAAAAAATTAAAACTTCGGGAAAAGTATCGACGTTTAACGCTGATACATTGTGACATGAATTTATTTGTAAATCAGTAGGAATCTGCTGGAAAATCAATCTATTCTTGTGCACTGCTGTTTTGGTTTATTATTTTCAATAATGAACCATTGGAATTTATCAAGAAAACATTTTTTTAAACCACCCCTCAAAATTTGTTGGTTTACGTTTCAAGTTACGTAGAATCCAAAAATCGAATAAAAATTTGGACGTCCGTCAGAATTTCCTCATTTATATTGACCGATTTTGATGAAATTTGGTATGTGGGCTCCATTTTGGGCCTAGTTGTGCTCCGAAGCTTTTGGTTGATGTAGGTCACTTCTAAGGGTTGGAAAATAAGGGTTGCAATTTTAAAAACGCCCTAACTCAAAACAATTTGATATAAAGGTATTGTTTTTCCATCAATTTAAGAAAAGTATTGAATTTTTAGAGACCACTCGGAGCCCCGTAGAACAAACCGTTCGCTCCCTTCGAGAGGGTTGGACTTACGATAAATCAGAAACCCGAGTGCGAATCGTAAAAGAGGCATAATCCCCGTTCAAATTTTTGCAAGAAATGTGATCGATATTTTTCTTTATGTTGATTGGTGGTAACAATGGCTAAGCCGTGTTCTTTGCAGACGAGTGATCTATATAAAAAAAAAATAAACCATTGTGTAATAATTTGCAACGTTTTGTTTCTGTCAACTACCAGGTTTGCTTGAAGATGAAACAAACAAGGAATAAACGTTGCAATAAATGTTATACATTTTTAAAAATGCTTCCGGTAAACCTCAGACTCTTTCAAAAAGGTTCAGTTTGAGCCAACTAAATGTGTACCTTTTCGTTCCTGGATTTGAAAAGTTAGCAGGTCGTTGAACTCAGGTGGTAACCTCCTGTAGTAGTCGTTAGATTCAGCTATTTTGCTATGGAAATTCAAGATGTTCGCGTCTTCGAAAAAATCGCGGTTAGCTATTCAGGAGCGCGCGCAAATCAGCTCTTTTCGAGACCGTGCCTTTCAATAAACCCTCCAAACTTAGACACAACGGCGTTTGACAAACATAATGGTGAACAACTCAATCGTTTGAACAATGGCTCGTCCGTTTAGACAATTATCAACATAATCGTGATTCGTAGTTGAGAATTTATCAGTGGTACTGCACGTTCATATTAATCGATTATTTTTGAAATTCCATGTTAATATATGTGAGAAAACTATAGTGCCACTGAATGTAATTTTTCGTTTTCTCTTGAAAACTTTACCAGTCACACAAAATTGAAGCTAAAAATTTTTAACAGGATTCGTTTCAATTTTCTGATTTACAATGAATTACTACAAGAAAACAAAAAATATGATTACCAAACTATTCTGTGCAACGCTTCGAGTTAACCAACAATCAATAAATTAAATAAAAATGAAACGTAATAGGTAACTATGTGATGATGTTATGGAAGATTTGTAACAAGATTATAGTGAGGGAATAAACTGCCTAGCGGCGACTTGTCTTCCATTATTACCGGCAAAACTTCTTGCGGTCTATTGGAAGACGAGGAAGCAAACCAGGAGAATAAATGAGATATGCTAATTTTGACGGGGTGACGGCAAACGAAGGCAATAAGACTGAAATACGACATGTCTCTCGTATCGTACTTCAGCGGGTTCATTTGAGAGTAGCGAGGCACGTAAGTAATCTGGTTTTCAAGATCGAGAATGGTTATAAATAGCAGACTGCTGGCGTAAGAATACTCCGCTGATTTCCAATTATTATCACTGAAGAATGAAATGCTCGACAGTTTGTACAAATAATCACGTACAATGGATGTACGCCGCCTTCTATGTTCCGAGGTACAAATTATGTAAATCCTCGAAGATTGGGCGAGCTCACGTATCTCACCCAGACAATACAACACGATCTATCCTTACGTTGGTGAGGCAGGTAAGAAAATTCTTACTGCTCCGTAAACAGATTCTTGGGGCTGAAAACAGATGTTTTTAAAAATCCCACCTAATTTCATTTAGAAACGGGGGAATTACGCTCAAAATAAAACTTAATAAATTCCAACAGTAAATATTGGGTGACGCCTCAGCTACTCGAGCCGGTCGTAGGAAAGGCCAATTCACTTGAGTGCAGAGCCAGACGCGGTTGGTGACACCACGGAGTACTCCTGCAGAGATTTTTAAGTTATTCCTTGGTTCTACGATCACACCACCCCAGGACGGTACGGTCAAAGATGCAAGTTATTCGGACACTTGGACTCTATTTTATATCATATTATATTAATGTCAGAACAAAGGAAGCCATGACGCATTTTTAGTTTTTCAATCAAGCTAGTAAATTTAAAAAAGGATTCATATGTCAGAATGGTCGAGCGACAGGTTGAATAAGACATCGGGTTTGACGAGGCGCAACAGGTGGTGCGCGGGCTGAGGACGTGCTAGGGATCCACAGCCCCCGCTTCATTATTCCTAGGAACAATAGTTTGATTATTCCATCAACGAAGTACCAGCAATTAGCCGAGAGACACAACACTAAGAATCCATGATACGGCTATTCTGTCCTCCGAATGGAACCTTGGAGTGTCACATACTCTTGAGCTATGGCTCTTGACAAACCGTGAGGCTTAAACTTAATGGACGATCAATTTCATCGTATCAAGAGTGGATAAACAAATGCAGGATCAGGGTAAGACGTCTGACTACGAATGAGGATAGTATTGAACTGTCTGCTTTGATCATTTCAGCCTTATAAGGCTAGGGTAGTTAGTTATGCAATTTACGGTATCGACATTCGTATTATGAGACAACAGAAGAATGTTCAAGGCATCTGAGAAAAATCTCACAATGGAAGTCCCCGTCGAGCGGAAAAGAAAAGCCATTTTCAATGGGTTTAATTACCCAACTGATTCGTACTAACCCCAGCGCTCAAATTTCTATTTGTACACTTTTTTTTGGACGAAAATTTGTACACTTTTTTGTACACTAAATTTTGTTTTTTTGGACAAACCCGAAGTGTTTAAAGAAATATTGTCAGAAATTGCCCATAAAAAAGTACTGTAGCCTCTTCATTTTCAATCAATAGAAAACTCTCTCCTCAGAATGTTTACCCAAACCGCACAAGCTACTGGTTTTTCCTCAATTTATTGGATTTATAGAATCGAATGAGACCACCCTGAGCTCTGTAGGACCAACCGTGTGCTCCACATGAAGTCTTAAAGTTGGGAGGAATTGAAAAGCAGAAACACGAGTGTGAATGTTCACTAACGGAATTAGGCCAAATCTCCTTTAAAAGTTCAGCTGATAAAATGCGATCGTTTTTATTTCTTCGAATAGAAAAGTTGGTTGTGCAATCATCAAGAAACAAATTTCGTTATGAATATGAGAGCACACACGACTCCCAGACAACAATGTTACTCAGTTAGGAGTACTTCTATCAAAATAAACTTGGTAGTGAACCTTGAGCGAAAATATGGTTGGTAAGTACCTACTGAAAATGGAAAAGCCGAGTTCTTTGCAGGCTAATGATCTATACAGAAAAATATGTAATTAACCGATACGTAATAATTGGCAGCGTTTTGGTTCGATTTTCGGATTTTACGTACCTTGTAACATAAAACCTTCAAATTTTGAGGGGTGGTTAAATTTTTTTCTTTCTTGATTCCAATGTGAGAAAGTTGTGAATCATATTTTCTCTGACCCTGGATTTCGTGACACAATATCTATCATGTCATCATCTATCTATGTCAACATCTATCTATGTCAATTACACATGGAGAAGCCCCTCGAATACTTTCCAATATGTATGTACGACTTGTACGTACTGGTAAATGAGGAGGAAATGTTAAAAAGAAGGGAATAGACTTCGTGAAGGCCGACCTGTGCTCGGACTGTGGTAAAAATCTCGTGTGGTTTCGTGATGGTTATGGTCCCAATAAAACGCCAAGGAGCAAATGCGAGAGCGTTTTCCAGGCACTTACTATTCACGAGGCACCGACCAACGCTAAAAGTATTCGCTCGTAAAACACATGCGGATAAGGACAGTTGCCAAAGTTGAGGATTACGTTTTGAAAACGAATAGGCATCACTATCCTTAGATTTATCGAGATTTAGTTCTCACTCTCTTACATTTTAGGGCAAGTTTGTAATTTACCTCTAACTATTTAATTTGTCTATCATGCTAGACGTGAGTTTATCGATGAGAAACAAGAAACTGCCTGCTATATTGTGCTTAGAAGAAGAATCCCTCATCCGCCTCCTCCTCTCCCTATTGTTTCAAAAACAAACGAGTTTCTGTTTAATAAACATTCTGTTTAGTAATTCATGCATTACAGGGGACGTCCCATTGGATATGGTGTTGTTCTTTCGATATCAACAGATAAACGATAAAACATTTTTATTTACCTTTCTACTACACAGTGGAAAGTATGCTGCAAAGCATGATGAGGAAGTCACATACCTATCATTTTTAGCATACTGATATGGAAGAATTTTTAGCCAGCTTGGACAGAATGGCGTGCTTTGAACGTACCTACAAGAACTAAATTTCTCGAGGTGCTTTAAATAACAAAATCAATTCATAATTTACATGCCTCTGATATCTAAAGATTAATTAAAATTGAAATGTTCTAGCCGATAATCCTTATTAGTCTTGAGCTCACAATGAAAGTGACTCCGCTCTTCTGCAGTCGATTAGAATTTCAAATTTCTTCGCCTAGGTTTTTTTCAATCTTCCTCCTACGTCTCGATCGAACAAGGGTAAAAGTGAATGCAATAGAGGCGTCAGTTATGAACGTGGGTGGTTGGCCAGGTTAGATACTTGCATACCTACGTGGGGGACCTGAAATTCTCAGCCACGTAAGATTGATCTACTCTTCTAGATAACCAGTAATTCCATGTCTGTCAAGTTGTGATCTCTTCACGGTATAACTGTGAGTACCGCACTGTTAACAACATTTTCCCACCAAAATTTATTTTCAATCAAATGCATTAATTTTTAAGAAATCTAGTTCTATTGAACCCGTTTTCAAAAACAAACCTGCGCAATGAGCTGCGTAATAGCAAAACCACCTTGACGAGGTCTGCTGTTTTCCATTCCACCAAGTGTAGCTATTGTTTTGTCTCATTTGTCAATGTGATGGTACTAGTTCAAAGGAAACTACTATAATTAAATTTATATCGTACTAGCCAGTTTTCCGTGCGTTGCATAGATGGCTGAATATTAGACTACTAGATTGCTGAAATAATGTTAACTCATAACGTAACTGTATCAAATTTAGCTGTAACAAGCTGTGTAAGATTAAGAGCAATGATCTAACTATTCCCGATCATTTGTAGTCGTCCCTGAAAGCTTCTCCGAATGTCCTTAAAATCCCACATATGGAGGCGCTCATTGGGAAAAACGGAGGATCCACCCAAAATAAGTCTTGTTTGATTTCTCAAAAAGGTTTTAAATGAGTTTCAAGGTGAGATTAGCTATTTGGCATTCAGGGTGGGGCCGGGATTGTCCCGGACTTAGAGGTAACCGACTTACCCAAGATTCAGTGTACATGAAGGCACTGTCATCATCTTAGTTTACCTCGAATTGGCGGTTCTTCACAGATATATAAGTATTTTTAGAATTGGAATCAAAGGGAATTTTAACGACATTGGGTATCAAAGAACCTCAGTAAACTACTTTCTAAAAAAATTATATTCCACAAGTTCCCTTCCGAGCTCTGACTCATCCCTTCGGATGATCCAGTTGGTTTCGAGAAGAGCCCTCCGTGGGAACTGGCAGAAACTGCCGACCCCCACAGTTGTTGTAACAGAACAAAAACAAACGTAACGAAGAGCGTTTGTATGCGGGCGTAGTCCCAAAGAGCCTTTTATTGTCATCCTTGGTCGAGCCCGGTTGGGCTCCCCGCCACAAATCCGTAGTTTTAATGGTTTTGTTGTTCTCATTTAAACTATTGAAGACGGCAAAAGCTTTATTGAGACATGCCACTCCTATTGAGCAATCGCGTTGTTAGAGACTTCCGCGTTCATAAACTCAATAAGACCCATATTTGGCTTCATTGTTTGGTCAGATTACTGGTATGAATCAGGTCACATGAATAAAATTGAGATCCCTGAATTTTGGAACTCAATTTTTAAAAAGAGTAAGTAAAGTATATAAACCACCATTTCAGGTTGGATTTTCGTCCTGCTGCCATTCCTGGCGTCGCGGACGTCATCAGCTGTCTTCCAAAGGGAAATCAGAATTTGAGAGTCATCTACATCAGAGTAAAAGAGATGTGTTTTGAACAGTTATAAGACCTTGAAATAATTACCTTAACTTGTCTCTTGTGATTTCTTGAATAAATATAATATATAATAGTTACAGGCAATAGGTACTCAGGATAATGAAAGAGCGAGTCAAAGTAGAGGCGGGTGAAATTTGTTGTTGATGCAATATGACCATTAGTAGGTAACTGAGTACCGTTGACAGTATTTCCAGGTCGTATAAAAACGTTTTGAAACGCAAAACCGCTAGAGATGAGTAGGTATTTATCTCGTAGACACATCAGCATGAAGGAGAAGTTGTGAAATATGAGCCTGTCATTCCCCCTGTTAACAACTGACAAGGTGACCCCAGCCTTTCTTGTGTTCTGCTCGGACCACCCACCTGATTCAGTAATTTTCTTGCAGCTTTAATATTGTTCGGTATTCTCTTTGTTTGGTTCTTTCCCCTAGCTCAAGTTTAGTACAATGACATCATCCAATTATAATACCATCGACACAATAGGTACTTGCTTTCTTGTGTGATGGATATGACACCTTTCTGACTCTGTGATACTTTGAATGAATTTGACTTTTTTAAATGGCAAAATTGGACTGACTTTGAATTTACTTACAATTTACACTTACGTAAAAGAGTCGAATTATAGGTGGAAAACACCAGCAACTTTTCTAGGGATATCGACTGGCCCGAAACTTAAAACGCTGCAAATTATTACACAAAGGTTTATTATTTTTCTATATAGATCACTCGTCTGCAAAGCCACCAACCATCCAACATGAAACCAACCATCGATTGCATTTCGGTCAGCTAAAATTTGAACGGAGATTAGGCCTCTTTTGAGATTCACACTCGTGTTTCTGATTTATCGTAAGTCCAATCCTTAAAATTTAAGGATCATTTAATGATCGTAGGGAGCGAACGATTTGTCCTACAGGGCTCCAGGTGATCTCAAAAAATCCTAAAAATTCTATAATATCTTAAATTGATGGAAAAACAGTACCTTTGTCAAAATTTTTTGAGTTAGGGCGTTTTCAAAATTTCAAAATTTATTTTTCAACCCTTAGAAGTGACATACATCAACAAAAATCTTCGGGGCACAACTAGGCCCCAAATGGAGCCTACATACCAAATTTCATCAAAATCGGACAATGCTAAGTGGGGAAAGTGCCGCGTACGGCGGACGGAAAGCCAAATTTGTATTCGATTTTTGGATTCTACGTACCTTGAAACGTAAACCAACAAATTTTGAGGGGGTTTTAAAAAAAAATTTTCTTGGTCGATTCCAAAGGTTCATTATTGAAAATAATAAACTAAAACTACTCAGATCGGGCCAGTTTCCCCCTTTGCATGGTAATCTGGTTCGAAGAACTGGTCCATACACCAGGCGGGGAGACTGGTCTAATATCATGTTTAAAATCAGTATTTCGGATCACTTGTCCCATAACCGCATTGGACCAGAATTTAGGCGAAATGGGAAGTTGTTGTTTCTAAATGTAAGAAATCAGCAACTTGATTGTGAAATTTATGTTTCATGTATGAATTTACGTACCCATCATTGCAGTGATCTACGCAATCACTTCCATTTTGGAACAAACATATTTAGAGTCCTTGTTATTTTTTGTGGGGAAGTTTTGTTGCCCGCCCAACATGGCAGACGTTTTTTGTCAGAGGAATATCATTGGAATGAAAGGCGTAGCTTATAAATTGATCTAGAAGCGGAGTTTCTCATTTTATTGACCCGATTCACATCAAATCCGAACTACTCATTAATCCACTTAGATTTATCTTTCAGACAAGCGCCTCACCTCGGGAATCATAAATCCTCGATAACCCATCGAAATAAGTCATTACAACGCGGATTACCTCGACTGAAATTTATCGATTAGGATCGATCCCGTTTCAAAAACCTCGCGAACACCCTCCGAGCTCGCCAACTTGGTAAGTAGGTACAACATTAATAACGGGAGAAAGCTGGAACTTACTTCAGTAGATGTTCAGATACGGCACAGCAGGCGGGTTTCTTTTGAAACGAGACCGGCCCCAAGTTTTTTCGGACAATTGGTTGGTTCAACCTCATCATTATTAACCTTTTTGCAAGGAATGACATCATTCTATTTACCACCTCTCATTTGGCTAATAGAATGAAAACGGCTTTTTTTCGAGCTGTCATGTGTCATGTCACTTCTTCGGTCGTGTCCAATTGTTGAAACGAAAGCACGAAGTAGAGCGACTGCTAGATTCGCCTTGTTAATTTTACACCGCCTTCAAGATCAAGATTCTTCTTTTCCAGCTTCATGAGGGCGGTATGGTCACGACTCCATTGGAATCCAGCTCAAGACGTTTTTATACATGAATGCAAAGAATGCGAGGCCGGTGGGCGCGTATACCGTTTTTCCGTTTCTCTTGGATAAAATTTGAATAATTCAAAAGTTTAAACTTGATGTATGGTAAGTAGTCTCACAATTTGAATAATAAGGAAGAAGGAATACATATTCTGTTCAATTCGTATATACTTGTAAGTTACTTATTTAAGATTTGAAGACCTCAATAGGAAAAAGAGGTGACGAAGTTTTTCTGGTGAAGAATTCGTTTAGATTGACATTTGGCTACAAACTCTTTTGAAAATTTTGAGAAAAATAATTTATTGTGACAAACTATGATTCCGTCAAGCAATCCATGATTTCGTGAACATCATATTTCATGTTAATTCATCTATTATAGATGAATTAACATGAAATATGATGTTCACGTATAATACGTAGCACAATTACTCCTTGTACGAGAGGAAGCATTCATGTCTGTACAACTTGGCAGATGTTTTTCGAACCACCACCGTGAGAATTGTGGCCTAAGAGCTCAAGGTTGGGATACAGAAATCGTAAATGTGGTCCGTTTAGTCACGGGTCGAGTTTACAGCCAGACGAGTCGTACCTACTAGATTGATGCCCATTTAGTCTGTGAAGGTCCCTGCATTGTGTACTGTCACTAAAGACTCAAGAACTGTTCAGGTTCTAGAACTACCCTAGAATTGCCGTGATTTTAGGGTCTTTATAATTTTTTCCCCAAAAAATCGGATTTTATCAGTTTAACGTAACGTTTTGGTTGATTAGAAAGAAAGAAAAGCCCAGGGGCGTCGCGTGATAATATTCTTCAGGCAAACAGATAGGCTCAAATGATTACACAAAGGTTCATTTTTTCTGTATTGATCACGTGCCAGCAAAGAACTCAGCTTTGCCATTGTCACTACCTTTTAATTAAAAGCTCCACACTAGGGATGGGTATCGATACTCGATATTTCAAGATATCGATACTTTTGTACCGATACTCGATATTTTAGTATCGATACTGCACTATCCAATATTTTTGGATATCGATACTTTGGATCCGATATTTCTAAATATCGAAAATCGATACTGTTCTCGCGGAAAATTTAACATAGTGGCTAAAAAATGAAGAAGATAGAGAGGCTTTTGGGTCATTACTCCTGGGTTGCACAAATAACGTTTAAATCATGGAAAAAATCACTCTGCTTGGACTATTAATAGTGAAAAATGAATAAAAGTTTTTGAAAAAATTATTTTTCTTGAGAAAATTGGATGATAGTGATAGTTTGTGACACTAAAGTATCGATACTCGATATTTTAAAATATCGATACTCATCCCCAACGATACTTAGGATATCGATACTCGGATCTGATACAGTATCGATACAAAATATCGATACTTTTATAACGATACCCATCCCTACTCCACACTCCACTGGAAGAAATAATGAATTCCTTCGTTTAGAAATTTGATTACTGGTTGCTAAGGAAGCAAAACCGAGTAGGTACATCCCAAAGAAACGATCGGCGAAAGCAATTTGGTTAACTAAAATTTGAAGGGCGATCACGCCTCTTTTGCGATTCATACTCGTTTTTCTAATTTATCGTAAGTCCAACCCTTAACTTCTTGTAGGGAGCGAACAGTTTGTCCTACAAAGCTATGGGTAGTCTCATTCGATTCTAAAAATTCGATGGTACAAACTCAAATTTGTGAAAAAACAATACCTTTGTAAGCTCTTGGGGTAGTGACCCAATAACAAGTTCTTTTCTATCAAAAAAAGGGGGAAATTTGAGATATATGGGGGTCGACACTGTAACAAAGCAAAATATCGGAATCTTAGACTAATGAATGAAATTGGTACTTAACTGGTCGACTGGTAGGTAGCTGTCTCCCGAGCGGCTTGGAGATGAGGCGTAGCGTTCCAGACGATACACTTTGTTATATTGAATTCTGTTATACCTGAAGGGTTTTGTCACCTGAAGGGTGTTTTCTTGTATCGATGTATTTGTTAAATAAATGAAGTTACGTTACGGATGTTTCTTATTTCAAGCAAGTTCCTAATCGATACAGTTGAATCAGAATACTCAGAACCTGGGATGCGGGTCGTTTAAAGGAGAAATGCAAGGTTAAACGAATACTTAGGTTTAATGACCAGAAGTTTGAGTTGGCGATACAGGGATTTGACTCGACTGTTCCTCCAAGTGAGAACAAAGCCTGAAGGGCGTTACTGTGACTCGAAAAGGTAAGTATAAAGAAAAGTATAGTTATGATTACTTTAAGCAACACAAGACTTATGCGATACGTTTTACGATACGGTCGATACAGGTTCGAAATACTAGTTACTATCAATAATGTACCTCTTAATATTCACTGAGTTCACGTTACCTTCTACCTAATTGGCCAATTGAGAGTAGAATTAACTTATTTACGCACTCACGTTCCAGGTTACCGGGGCGAGTCTGGGTCGCGGTGCGGCGTGGTTTGATGGGGAGAGCCGGGACAGGGCTGGTCCTCGTGGTCCTCGATCCTTTTCTTGATCCGGGCGACGGCGGAGGTTCCAGGGGAGGCGGGACAGTACAAGGTCACTGGTTACTGTTAACTTCACTGAGTAAATCCTAGTGACTTGGGGGAGGCAGGAGGGTATATCGGGCTGTATCGGTATATCGCGATACAGGGGGAGAGCGCTTCAGAGACGGGGGTGAGAGCTTCGAGACAGCTGGCAAGGCTTTAGCTTCAGGACTAACTGTTCTTTTCCAATACAATAGTTTAAGAGGGCTTCTCCAGCCATCAGTGTTGCCCCTCCCTTCTGTGGTTGGTTGTCTTCTCTTGCTTCGGTTGGACAGGTTGCTCATATGGAAGTTTTTGATGGACTTCTCAGGTGATCTCGTATGGAAGTAGCCCTCCTGCTCCATGGTTGATTATTGCTCTTGTAGATAGTTGTTTTGTTTTGTGTTCGTTGGTGGTAGGTGAACACGGTGGTAGGGAGGTCACGCCCGTTGGTGCTGGTGACCTCTTTCGGGCTTCTGGTCCCGAAGGGGTATCAGGACTTACGGACAGGCAGTGCCTGTAAGGGGAAATAGTGAGCAACTTGGCGGTTGCTCACATTCCCCGCCCCTTCGGGAGCCAGGGTCATCCACGATGACACTGGGTACAGGAACAGGGTCATCGGGGTACGCCTGCCTCAAGGCTACCTCGTACTGATGTCTCCGGCATCCGGGGCAACTCGCGGGTTGTCTGCGCTCCTGGTGTTCTGGAGGACACGTCGGCAAGGGCTTTCCTTCAGTATGAGCCCTCCGCAGCCGTTGCCAAAAGGTTTTGCATGCAGTACATCTGAATTTCAAGATGTACTGACATGCTTGCCTGCACACTGGGCATTCCCTGGACCCTTTGCGGACCGACGACCTTTCAGGTCGGAGGGTCGCAGGGGTGACTGCGGGGGAGGTCTTGCAGCGGCTCAACCTGAGCTTGGGTATGGGTGTTGACACCCAAGCTTCGTTCTTTGGAGTCCCGGGAGTGCGTGGGGATTCCAGAATGGTCGCGGGATCCACGTCTGTCACGATCCGGATCGGTGATGGCTCGGGCACGTTCGCGAAGATGCTGCGTCCGGGTGTTGGCGGTGGCGACTCGTATCGGCGGACTTGCTCTGGGATTGGTTCAGAGTCGGAACTGGAAGATGTGGGCAGTTGGCTTCCTGTTGTTGCAGCCCTCCCACTGGTACTCGCCGCGGGTGGCTCCTCGGGAGTTGGTGCGGGCACTGCACCGGGCTGTGAGGTTCGGTGCCGTGTCCTCAACAGGTCGCGATTAGCTCTCTCCAAAATCCTCTGTTGGCGTAGGAGTTCGCTCCGTTCCTCCAGCAGTATGTCTCTCTCCTTCGCGATCCTCTGGTAGGTGGGCAACCAGGATGCTATTTGGCTGATGGAGACCATACAAACATCTCCCAGAGCAGCTCGTGCTTCGCAATTATCCGCCCTTATCATGGTTCGCACGTATATCGCCAGGGCTCCCATTTTCGTCGCGGGACAACACGTCGGTTCGGTGGTGTTTACGAAATTTTTTGGGAGTTTCGCGAGTTCGCGGATTTGACTCTCGATTTCGCGTTTTAACGTGACAATTCTTTCGTCCGGCGGTGGTGGGTGTTCCCAGGCCTCGGGAGTACCCAAGTGCTGCTGCGTCATCCTAAAATTAAATTTTAAACTTTGCTAATTTTGTTTTCTTTGATAATTTGCATAATTGAACATTTTTGCTTTTGGCTTTCAGGCTGATGGTTGCGGTGGTCTCAGATTCCAGGTAAGCTATCTTAATGTATAAGAGGTAAGCGTTTTGTAATTTAGATTATTTTGCAGGTTTATGTGTTCGCGTTATTTAAGGTAAGTTACTTTAAGTTTTACATGGTAAGTTTTAGCTTAGAATAAATTTTCGAGTTGACCTGAGGGGTTCTGGTGCTTTCACCGGGAACCTTCGAGTCGTATCCCATGCCATTAATTCTGGTTCATACTAATAAGAAATTTTTTTTTTTTTTTTTTTTTTTTTTTTTTTTTTTTTTTTTTTTTTTTTTTTTTTTTTTTTTTTTTTTTAAACAAATTTAACTAAAATGTGAACTTTTATGTATGTGTATCTACACTGCATGTTTGTGTGTGTAACTGTTGTGTCTGTCTGTATTTAGTGTTTCTAGTAGTCAGTTAGTTAGTCGAGCCTCGTCCTGTGTGAAGGTTACGGTAGTCCACTGGTACTCTCCGACGGAAAGTGTACCTTGGTGTATTTTCCGTTTGGGTTTCGTCGGTGGTCTCCACTTCACTCACAGGGGCGTCTTGTTCCTGTCTCGGAGTTTTCGGTGTTGTCTTCATCAGAAGATGTTTCAGGTGGGCTGGTAGTCTGGTCCCACAATGGGTCTACATGAGGTGTGGTTGGGTTCGATGGGGTCACTGGACCATCGACGGTTCCTTGTTGTGAGGAACCGGATTGGTTCGGTTTTTCTTGTTTATTCGTTGGCGTTACTGGGTACAGTTTGATGGGTTTCTCATCAGCTGATGCCCAGTCTTCGACCAGTAACTTTTCCACCAGGGTTGTTTCAGGCTGCGTTACAGGTGTAACATCCGTCTTCGTTTGTTCCACTTCTTGATCAGTGAAGGACTCGTCGGGGATTCCATTAGCGAAAGCTGGCTTGAGTCGGTTCACGTGAACTGTCTGATGTTTCAGGCTCGCGAGGTCACGGATTTCGTACGTTACCTCCGTGTATTTTGCCGTTACAATCCACGGTCCAGACCAAGGACTCCACAGCTTCCTGGCGGCTCCCGCCGGAGGCTGTACTTCCCTAAGATACACGCGATCATCTAACTGGAACGATCGGCTCTTCAGGCGTCGATTTATTACTTCGCTTCGTTTCTTCCAAGCGTCGTGAAGGCAAGTTATGGCTGCGTTACGGGCAATCCTTAGTCGTCTTAGGTTTGAGTCATCGGGTTCCGAGTGTACGTTCTGGAACGTCTCGTTTGGCAACCTGATTTCTCGACCGAAAGTTAAGTAGTTGGGTGTAAAGCCAGTACTTTTATGTGGGGTCGCTCTGTATGCAGCCAGTGCTATCGGTAGAACGACTTCCCAGGCGGTTGTCTTCTTCACGATTTTCGACAAAATGTTTGCCAGTGTCCTGTGAAATCTTTCACATACGCCATTTCCCTCCGGGTGGTACGCTGTCGTAAACACTTGCTTTATTCCCCATTTCAAACAGAGTTCTCGGGTTGATTTTGCAGTGAATCCCGTTCCTCTATCTGAGACTAATCTCTCGGGGACACCATGAGTAGGGATATACTTAGTGGCCAAAATACGTGCCACGGTTTCTGCAGTACAATCACCAACCACGTACGCTTCGGCGTATTTGGTAAAATGGTCGATGGCTGTTAGGATGTATTTAGGGGTTGATCCGGATGTAATCGGTCCCACGAAATCAACTCCTATAATTTGTCCTGGTTTTTCTGGTAGCAGGGGTTTTTGTATGGGGTGTCTCAATCCGTTGGGTGTGTTTCGCTTCTGGCAGGCGACGCATTGGCGGACGTAGTTCTTCACATCTTTTGCAAGACTTGGCCAATACCCGAGTCTTCTTATAATCTTTTTCCATCGCTTCTGCTCCAGGATGGCCAGCCCAAGCGTTCCGATGACATCGATCGAGTAGCCAATCCCTCAAGGAAACAGGCATCAAGGGAACCCACTGTTCTCTTCCATCGATCTTGATCTTGATTTCTCCCACTCCATGAACTTTCCTGGATTCACCCCCCATTTTTAAACGGAGTGTCGACTGGACCCACGGGTCGATGTTTTGGGCGGCGATGATGAGGCTTCGGGGAAACTCGAGGGTTATCGCGCCGATGTCCATCCGGCTCAGCCCATCCGCGTGAGCCATCTGCGATCCAGGTCTGTATCTGGGTACGAAGTTGTACTCGGCCAATCGGAGCGTCCACCTTCCTATCCTGGACGTCGGATCTTTGAGGCGCATGGCCGCGGTTAGGGCCATGTGATCTGTTTGCAGCTCAAAGGATCGACCCAGTAAGTACTCTTGGAAGTGTCTCACTGCCCATACGACAGCTAGCAGCTCCCTTTCAGTTACCGAATAACGCGTTTCGGCCGGATTTAACTTTCGGCTGGCGTATGCCACGGGTCTCTCTTGTCCATCGTATTCTTGTGATAGTACTGCGCCCAACGCTGATTTCGAGGCGTCTGTGGCCAGGATGAAAGTCTTGTTGAGGTCCGGATACACCAAAACCGGTTCTCCTGTCAGCTGGGCTTTCAAGTCGTCGAACGCTTTCTGCTGGAGCTCTGTCCATTCAAACGGTACACCCTTCCTAGTCAGATTTGTCAATGGTGTCACGATTTCGGCGAAGTTGGGGATAAAACGGCGATAAAATCCCGCCAACCCAAGGAAGGATTGCAGCTTCAGCACGGATGTGGGTACAGGGAAATCCCTAACCGCCCGTGTCTTTTCGGGTTCGGTGTGTATTCCCGTGGATGTTACCCTATGTCCAAGGAATCGTACCTCTTGCTGCAAAAACTCGCACTTCCAAGGTTCACCTTCAGTCCAGCATCGCGAAATCTGTCAAACACCTGTCTGAGCTTCAAGAGGTGCTCCTCTGCAGTTGGTGAGAAAATAATTACGTCGTCCAAGTACACTAGACATTGATCTCCAAGGAGGCCATCCAATACGTTATTCATGACGCGTTGGAACGTCGCCGGCGCATTTTTCAAACCGAATGGCATTTTATCGTATTCGAAGTGTCTGCCAAGTACGGAAAATGCGGTTTTCTCTTTTGTTTCGGGATGTACTGGGATCTGATGGTATCCTGAAATCAAATCGATGGTAGTGAAGTACTTGCACCCTCCCAGCATGGATAAGGTTTCCTGGAGTCGCGGGATGGGGTAGGCATCCCCTTTTGTTATTTTGTTGAGTTGCCTAAAGTCTGTACAAAACCGCCATTTCTGTGGTTCTCCGGGAGGCGTCTTCTTTTTCACCATCAACACCGGTGCGCACCATGGGCTTGTCGAACTGCTTATCACTCCAGATGCTAGCATGTCCTTCAACTGCTTTTCCACCACGTCGCGGAGAGCGTGGGGGATTGGGTACGGTTTCTGGCTAGTCACCTCTGGTTGTGTTGTAGTTATTTCATGGGCTACCTGGAGACTGCATCCTTCCCCAGAGGGTGGTTGAAACAGGTCCCAGTAGAAAAGGAGAGTGTTCCTAGCCATGGTCTGCGGCGCGTCAGTGAGATGGGAAATTTTCTCCTCGATTACAGCCTCGGTATCCGGCTGCGGGTCGTCCCACTGGTCGGTTGGTATGAGTTCCCACTCCTCGTCTTCGTATGTCCATTCGTCTGGTTTCAGGTCTGCTGGCTCCATTTCTACCCTACACGTTTTTGTGATGGGTTTCTTTGTTGGAAGTTCATGGACCCTTTTAAGTGTTCCTCGGATCACTGAAGAGGCGTCCAGTTCCAGATCCTCGGGACATGATGCATCGGTGTCGCTCTCACATGGGGGCGATACACCTCTCGATACATCTGATTCCCCTTCAGTTTCTTGTGTTATCATCAGTATCGATACACCCGGCGATACCCTGAGCGATACCTCCGGTGTTTCTTGGGATTGCAGGGGCGATACGGTTTCCGATACACCCGGCGATACCCTGGGCGATACCCCCGGTGTTTCTTGGGATTGCAGGGGCGATACGGTTTCCGATACACCCGGCGATACCCTGGGCGATACCCCCGGTGTTTCTTGGGTTTGCAGGGGCGATACGGTCTCCGATACACCCGGCGATACCCTGGGCGATACCATGGTCGATACCTCCGGTGTTCCTCTGTGTTGTTGGGATGTTACGGGATCCGATACACCCGGCGATACGGTGGGCGATACCACGGTCGATACCTCCGGTGTTCCTCTGTGTTGTTGGGATGTTACGGAATCCGATACTCCCGGCGATACGGTGGGCGATCCCACGGTCGATACCTCCGGTGTTCCTCTGTGTTGTTGGGATGTTACGGAATCCGATACACCCGGCGATACGGTGGGCGATACCACGGTCGATACCTCCGGTGTTCTCCGTAGTGTTCCCATTCATATAGGTTCACAAGGGCAGCGGTCACCGAACGAGAGGTGCTGGGGAGGGCCGTATCCGCACCGTCCTGATAACTCGGGTACTGCAATACGGTATCCTCCCTCCTCCCATCCGATATCACCACCCCTATGTTCCCGAGAGCACGAGACTCCATATCCCGTTCTTCTCCGATTGTTTCGGCGTCGGTCCTCAGCTCCATGTTTGGTCCCGTCGTCAAGGTTATCGGAATACGTCGCAGCACATCGAGACCCAGCAAGTTCAAGTCGGCACATTTCCGCGCGAACACCGGGAAAGTGTGAGTAAAACGGTGTCGGCCAATACGGGTGTCAAGGACCTGTTCCCCCGCGAAGGGTAGTAGGGTTCCATCGGCTCCCCAGGCCACCATCTTGGTTGGCCGTAACGGTATTCCGACCACCGGGCTCGCTAATACGGAAAGCGCGGCTCCTGTGTCCACCAACATACTACGCGTCTCCGGTCCCAGACCCACTTCCATCCTAATGGTTCTTGCCATCGGGTGTCCTACCGCGGTTACGCATAGCTTATTGTCCTCGGTCCCCTTGTAGAGGGTTATTTCCTTCACGTGATTCGGTTCCGCGGGAGGCCGAGATACAGGAAGCAACTTCTTTTTCTGAGGGCAGTCCGGTTCGAGGTGTTCCCGACATCCGCAGAAATTGCAAAAGATGGTCTTTTGCGGACTTCTGGGACATTCCACCGGAAAATGTTCCTTTGACGCGCAAAACATGCACGGGTATCGGGGCATGGGCTTGTCTTCGATTAGTCTGTTACGGGGGTCACTGTTCCACCGATCTCCTCTGTCCCCGTTCCATCGGTTCTGTTGGTCACTGTTCCACCGGTGCGGTTGGTCACCGGTCCAGGCATTTCGTTGGTCGCCGTTCCACCGGTTCGGTTGTTCGTTGTTCCACCGGTTCTGTTGTTCGCGTCTTGGTACGGGTTGGTCTCGACGCGGACATCGGGCGGCAAAGTGGTTTGTTCCACCACAATTATAACATCTTTGTTCCGCCGATACCGCCGCGAGTTCCCAATGTTCGTCAGTATCTTCCGTTTCCGCCAAAGTTTCTTCCAATTCTTCGGCCTTCTGTAGGGCGATACGTATGGTTGTAGGTCGATCCATCACTAGGAAAGCGCTTAGTTTCTTCCCGACACCCTTGATAAAAGCGCTGAGGGTCTTCCGTTCCACCCATTCCTGACGATCATGCCGATCCAGGTGGGCTCCCTCTTCCGATACGGCGCATTGTGCCAACCCTCGTATGCGATCCGCAAATTGACGTAGGGTTTCCGAGGCGTTCCGCTTCACCGTCCAAAGTGATGCTGCGGCATGTTGCGGGTTCTGTCGTCGGAACCACGACAGCATTTCGTCCCTGATCATGTGATAGGCGTTGTCACAGTCAAGTATATCGTTCCTGTCGATGAGAAACTGTTTCGCGATCCCTCTCGCCTTGATCCTGAGGAGTTTCAGTTTCTGTTCCTGTGCTAGTCCCTCGGTTACTGCGTCGAAGTTCGTAAGAACGAGCTAACACTCAGCGATCCGGTTTGCGTCGGGGTCCCATGGTTCCACTTCCAAGAGCAAGGAACGTGGAATACCGTTCCCGCTCTCGTCACGGCCCGACTCATTGTACTTTGACAATAAAGCATTCATCTGCTTCATCGTTTCGGTAAGTAAGTCGACCGGACCCTTTGTTGGAACGGGTCGGGGTCCTCAAAGTCCTCTGGTTCTCCCAACGACATTGTCACTGTTATTCAAGCAATACCGGGAAACACAATCACAATCACTTGTCACAGGGTCGGCTCGGAACGGTTCAGTCAAGTTTCGGTCTGTAACGGGTGGTTCTGTGTGACGACACAGGTGTTTGTTTGTGTGGTACAGGTGTGTAAATAATGTGTAAAAGTTCACTTTTTCTTACTATACAGGGTGGTCCTTAAT
>CM019170.2:30777090-30906561 GCA_009739505.2 Apolygus lucorum | reverse complement strand
CGTTACTTCCCCTAAGCCATTACTAATCGATTCATGAAAAAACATTTGGCTAGAGCACTATTTCAGAATTTCCAAAATTTCAGAACAATCAACATAATATGTTAATATTAACATATTATTGTTATTCGAATCACTACTTTCAAATTGTAAAAATATGCGATAAATTATGTGATGAGCTGCAAAGTCAAAATGTGAAATACGAGAATTTTGACACATTTTCAAATTTCTCTCTCAACCAGTATAATATACTGGTACATAATAAATATTATTTATTATAAATGCTTAATTCGACTAACATGTTGATTAACGAATCCAACTGGATCGATTGATGCAGATTATAAAATTGTCAGACGAAATTCTTCCAAAATATTGTTAGATCGTTAAATTGTTCTTCAAGAATGGTTTCTTAATCAAATCCTCCAATTTTTACTGTCCTGCTATTCACGTAATTTTTGGCAATAATACTATTTTTTTTAAATTCTATCTCAAACAAATGATTCTTTTTAGTCACCTGATGACGTTCTTATTCGCTTGTTGGTTTCTGGACAACAGGCATACGAAACAGATCATTTAGAGTAGGTGCCCTTACATACATTTTGCAGATATTATTTCATATTTTTAAACGTAATTTATCTGTTAGATTTGTAGCTAAAATGTTATATGTGTCTAAAATCAGTTAATAAGATAAGCATTGATGATAGTCTCGTGTAGAAATGCTAATATAGGCAAATCATTCTCGTTTATTGAATAGGAAAATCCGTCATGGCACGCAGCCTGTTCCGGATGAAGTATGACAACGATTCATTCCGTACGACTCGATTTTTTGACACGTGTCTCCCTGACGAAGACGAATAGCAAATTTGACACGTGAACCGCCGACAGGGAAACGTGGGATTGGCTCGGTCCCGCGAGCGAGTTTTGGAGCGCCGCCCGCGGACAATGACAGAACACAAGAAAAAAATCGGAAAAAAAATAAATAAAAATAAAATCCAGTCCTTTACAATCAGCGAATCAAGTTGGCTGCAAAGTTAACAAGACATTGACAACTGCTTCGGACGTCATGAATAAAAGAAGAAACGGACCAAAAGAACATCGCAGAGACTAGAAACTCATTTTTTTAGCTGCTGCCTCACACAATACGTATGGTCTTAATAAGGACGACCTTGGCGAATGCAACGTGCGAGAAGGTCAAAAATAAAAGTCAGTTGTCTGGTGCCGGTAGCAAATTCTGGAGACGACGAATCGGTCCATTTGTATTGAGTACAAGCGGTACGAATGCGTTGAAGAAAGAAAGATGTGCCTTGCATTTTGATGAGCCAAGCCTAGGAGTGTCCGGTTTTTCGCGTAAACTGAATAAAACTGAGTAAGCTCACTTTTCTGCTGTTCATACCTGCTAGAGTTCTGAGATTAAGTTCTCATCTCATTCGGAAGGATAATAAGTTGTTTATTGAAAGTAAGATCAGTAGAGTGCCTGATGAAGCTAATTTTTTCCTCCAGCTGATTCGCTGAAAATTGGTTTCTATCTCTTGAGCGTCACTCGAAGTGTCTAACAAGAATTCGGATCATTAGATAAGTGTGCGATAAAGAGCATTCTTCTCTTGTGCACACTAGAGCATTGAAATTTGGTATTCATCTGCCAGAGAACCACCAGAAGTGGTCCAGAGATGTAGTATCAGTGGAGAGAGCGATCAAGCTTACTTTTCTCCCAGTGCATCATAGACCGTTGAAACTTGGTAACTACTCACTCTGGAGGTTCAGTGGGAGTGATTGACAGGAAGTTGGATATAGAGTGGAATAAAAAAAGATCACCTCTTCTCGCATACCAAGAAGGGTAAAGCTAAGAAATTTGGTGCTTATCTGCTTTGCAGTCATCACTACTGGTGATGACTGATAGGTAGAAGCTAAGTTCTCATGGAAATTGCTTCATCTTTGAGAACATAGAAGCTGATGGGCAGAAGATCAGTGCAGTAGTATAAGCTAAGAAGCTAGATTATCCTCCTGTTCATCCCATTCCACTGAAAATTGTTACACAGTCTCTTAAGAAATCAGCTGTTGGGGCGAAGATATGTTTTTGTTCACTTATTCAGTTAAAGGTGAGTCAAACGGGATTTTTTAAAGACAACTTCTGGACAAGTGACCTTCTGAAATGAACATTTTACTGGTGAAAAATTGAAGGACGATAAATTTTCAAAACCGGTCTGACAGAAACCTATCACCGGAGCGCTAACTACTCCCAAATCGGTTCAGCCCACTCTTACGTGTCCAACATAAGTCACTTTAATGGCTTAATTTCGTTACGGAAAGGGCGTTTTGTTTTGTTTTTCCAAGATCTTAAGGTCCTCTCTTTCACGGCGAATTGAGACGTGGCATGATCTTGTGATCAGTGGCCATTAGCGGTCGTTTGTCTTTAAAGCTGACACCGTCGAGAATCGAAAGCCCTCGAGGGCTAAGGATCCTCAGGGGTGCTAAGTTCTTCTCCTTAAATTAGGTAGATACAGTGGCGGATGCAGAAAGGAGGCGTAGATTCCATCCTCGTCGCCAGCTGATGTGGGCGTACTATAATGAAAAGATAGATTATTGTACTAAGAAATACTGTAATGTAGAGCTCTGTGAATTGTGGAATTGCGATCGTGTTGTGACAACAAGAAACTTGCAAATTTCCTGATAATTTCATCAAAATTATACCATAATGTCGTATGTTTTGCTTCTGACAGACACAGAACCAAAATTGTTTTAAAAGCTCTCATAGAGAAAATTTTGATTATTGAGGACCCATATTTTTCTGATTTTCCCACCCTCGGGGCTTCCCACATTAGAGAAGCAAAAACGATATTTTAGAGTTATTGTAAAAATTCCAAAGGATAGCTTTGCCACTTTGGTACCTAAAATACTTTGAAAAGGATACTTTGGCCATTCTAGAGGGGAGAGATAATATTTCTCAAAATGCAAATATTAGTGGACACCCTACAAGCTCTTGAATGGATTAAAACCAGCCTGGAGGGGTACTGGGATCATACATGAGCCATGAATCAAGAAGATTTACATCATTAATAATTCACAGGATTGTTTAAAAAGGTACCTATACACCAAACCATCTCGCTTGAACAGCGATAAAATGAAAAACATGAATAATTGAATTAGTGGAAGGGCTCACATCTTCTTTGTGGATTTATTCTTATACTCGTACCTCACGCATTTTTTCAGAGGTGAGTTTTAGTTATAGCACATTAGTTCGGGCTTGTATAGAAGTTATGGTTTTATGAGTAAGGAAAGGTCGATGGACGCAACGTTTCGAATAATCTTCCAGTTTTGGTAACGCCGAATATAATTTGAATAGGAATGAGGAATAGGATCTGGATGCGATGTTTCTGAAACAGTGAATGATGTCATTTGAAGAATGTGAAGGTGGAGTATTATGGGAGTTTATTATACCGGGGAGACACGTGGGCCAAGAGTTACGTTCTTTCATGAATGGGAGAAGCGGGGTTTCGGGATAAGTAGTAGGTGGAGCTGACAGGTGAGGCGTTGACGTTTGTTACAGAACTCGACAAAGGGCATCTAGAGGAGTTCCTGTTGATTTTGAGGGACGGCGTCAAGGCATAAGACCTATAGTTAGCACCTACCGACCCTTGTGCGTCGACTAATGAGGGATTTTGACGGGACCACCTCCTGTCGGAATAGAAAGGTCGTGCGGGCTTGTGATTAGTTTCGTGCAGGACGGCTCAATCCAGGGTTTCGATGCCCAGAGCAGCCTTGACTCCAAAGTGGCAGATCGTTTGGCCAACAGGCAGGCAAAAGTCGTAGTTTATTTATTTATCATTGGAAAATACGATGCCAGTTAGTGCCCCATGGAGAAACACCTTCGGTGTAAGAGGGGAAAACAGCGCCCCAATGTGGCTCCAGGGCAAATTTATTCAACAATTTTGTCAATTATAATATTAAAAATTTAAGATTGGAAGTTTGAACCTAGGGTGAGTCAAGCCTGTTCCAAGTCATCCAATATTTTTCAAATGCCACCGAAACAGTCCAACGTTCGAAGAATTTAACACAAAGGGAATTCGACTAGATGATATCCTAGGGATTGGGTAACTATTATAACGTTGTTCCAAGAGCCGTTTTTAAGGAAAGACAGTACGTTCAGGATTCTGCGCCTCCCAAATTCATAGCTAAGCTCACACGCCGTGTATATTTCCAGGACATGTCCCATGAAGATGCATAAGTCTACCATAGACAAGAAAGGAAATATGGCTCATGTATTTTGAAACCTGAATTCAGGGTAAAGTGGAATTGTCCAGTATAACTAAAGCACCTACCAAGCTAGATGAGTGATTGGCAGTGCAGTACCACCAATACACAATAGGCAAATCTAATAACTTGAAAAGCAATGGCTAACAATGATATCCAGGAAGATAAACGAGAAAATATAGCGTTCGGTACAGAACAATATGTAGCAATCATTTGAGTAAAAAATTATCCTCCCCTGCATAATTTGATGGTTTACGTTTCAAGGTACTAGAATCCAAAAATCCAATTTAAAAAAATAAAAAATCCTCCCTGGAAGTCCTGTGGACTCTAGTATGAGACCTAGAAAGGTCTAACAAGCTACTTCTAGGGATCGACAAAGTATGTAATTCTGGTGTAGGATCTGGTGGATAGTGCAATAGGTACTTGGTAATAACATCATGACTACATGAATGTCCCCGTGCACAACATGGTTTAGGTACGTTCAGATACCATTGATTCAATCAATTTGGTGGTGGGGCACCAAACCAGAAAAGACACGAACTTGACCATAGGATCCATTTACTTTTGCTTCAGAGGACCCAACGGGTAACAATCACACCTCATTCCAGTTGATGGATCATTCAGTGATCCAACGATTTCAGTGATGGATTCAGCTTCCATGGATCATCAGTGAGTTTGGAGGAAAAAAAACTTTCAAGTAGGGATTTTTTTCTACTTTTGGGGAACACTTTTTGAAGAGAAAGTTGTTTCAAATTTGAGGTGAAAATCTAACATTTTAGGGAAAGTTTGTTGAGGCTAGACCCAGACTGGCCTTATGGACGCAACGCCCCTGATTGGTTGAGATCCGGCAAGGGAGTGAGAAAACCAAACGTTAGTAAATGAGTGCTTTCCCACATGTCCATGTCCACAACTGTTATTTTGTGCACCACACTTTACAACACAATGGAAATGGACAGCGGTGGCAATTGAACACTTACTTATACCTACCTCCCAATAACGTATAGGTGCCCGCGTTTTGGTGTCAGCTAGTTACGGTCACTTGTTAGGAAAACAATGGAAGGAACTTCGTTACCGACAAACGGGCTTGTTTTTCCTTTCTCCCAGTACCAAACGACCCGAGAAGATTTAAGGAAATGCATCCAGCCTCAGCCAACAATACCAAGGAGAAACGCGGCCATGAATCACAGGCAGGGGCTTATGGTTCGCCCGAGCTGGGAACTCCCGCTTTTAAACCAGTTTTCGGATACGTTCGCCCGATGTCGCGATTAGAATCAACAATTCTCATAAATTCCGACACATCCGACCTTATCTGCTTTGAACCCCTCGTCTCTCTGATCCGACTGATTTAATTGAAGTTTTTATTTTGTTTCAAGGCTCGGTCGGTGTTCCGAATTTAATCGGTCGGTTCCGAGACGGTGTTCTGTTGCCTGTCCAAACTCTGGAACTGGGAGACCAAGTAGTCAGACTACCGTTAGAGCGTGAAATTTTCGAGTTTATAAAAAAGGGTTCTTATACCGCTGCAACAGTTGGCCAATTCCGACAACCCTGCTCCACAAAAATCGGAGATCAATTCTCAATAAACAACTGGGGTCTTGCTCCTGACTACTCCATCATTCCTCACCTTAGTGCTTTCCCACTACCTAATGTGTGGAGCAAGTATAACAAATTTGAGTCTTCCAAAATCCAAAATTTTCACCCCCATTTTGCGTTTAAGAGTATTCTGAACAACTTTAATTCCATGTACCAGTTGTTGAGAGTACGAGGGTTGTTCCAAAAGTAAGTTTCGACATGCTAGGAAAAATTGGAAAAAAGAAAAGTTACAAAAAAAAATTTGAATTTAGCAAGATCTAAACTATATTTCTAAACAATCGCCCATTTTTCCAAGCATTTGGGATAACGAAATTTCCAGTTATTTCAGTCCAATTGTGTACCAATTTTTATCCAAATTGCGTACCCAGCTGTGAACCGCATCCCTAACTTCTCCATCCGTCCGCAGGATTTTTTTGCTCAACATTCCTCGCCTCTTGTTTTTTATTGCCTTTCTCAATTCTGTGAGGACACTACAGTACCTCTGTGCATTTATGGCTGTGCCCCAGTCGAGGTAATAAACCATCAGAACACCCTTACAGTCCCAAAACACTGTAGCCATCACCTTCCCAGCGGAATGGCCTTGGCGGAAACCTTGGCTTTCTTGGGAGCACTCAATAAATTTGATTGGGATGTTTTTCTCCCAGCACTCCCTATTCCCCATCAAGCAATTTTCCACCTGTTCCCGGCTCTCAAAATCTACCTGGGAGGAATGAAATTCAGGACAGATGGAGAAGTTAGGGATGCGGTTCACAGCTTGATACGCAATTTGGATGAAAATTGGTACACCTTCGGACTGAAAAAACTGAAATAATGTTATCGCAAATGCTTGGAAAAATGAGCGATTATGCAGAAAAAATAGTTTAGATGTTGCTGAAGACAAATATATTTATTTTTGTAACTTTTCTTTTTTTTCAAATTTTTCCTAGCATGTCGGAACTTATTTTTGGAACAACTCTAGTAGTTCTATTGCTAAATACAGAGAGTAGTTTGGAGACAGCCCTAAAATGACTGCTTATTAATTCCCACCCGATCAGATCAACAGAAGCCTTGGTACCCGTTAAAAGAGTTAAACATCAACAACGTGATCGCGAACATATCTTAGGTCGTGTTGGTGTTCCATCAAGAAGCACGAAAAGATTATGTTTCTTCTTTGTGTTTCTATCCCACGTACCTATTGCTCTATGTTTAAGCCACCTTAATGTACAATACGTCTGTTAGGATTGTATGAGACACTTATTTACTGCCCACTCAACTTGGCACTTTTTTTGGAGGTATAAAAATCATCTAAATTCAAATGTTACAACAAAATTTTCAAAGATTGTGAGGGCTTTAGCCTACATTGTTTCCCACGAATGATGTTTAGGTCCTGTGTAACGTTTTTTTTTTTCCAAATATTCGGAGAGCCAAATGGGAATACTGGTGATGCATTCTGATCCAAATGGGGATACTGGTTCAGAATGGTAAATACCATTCCAGTTTTACAATAATAATCTAGTTTAATGGACATGTAAAGTGATGCGTTGAATTAGTTTCATCATAGGTACTCATAGAGCCAAAAAGAAGAAGGCGATTCACATAGAAGATATGCCCATACTGAGGGAAACTGGTCTTATAATATCGGACAATTTTTCAAAGTAGGTACTTTTCCTAAAATTGCGTTAATTTTAGTACATTTTTATCATGTAAGATCGATCTTTAAAAGATACAATAACTGTACAATGCAACAACAAACGAACCAATAATTATTATTGGTTCGTTTGTTGTTGCCCTCACACAATCCGTCCACAATATGGTGTAGCGGTTTGGTATGGATGCTCCCCTTCCCAACGTACTTGAAAAAAATTAATGTTCTCCAGAGGGCCATAATTAAAATGAGATATTCTTAAAATATCAGTTGGCTGTCCAAGCAATTTATCTATATAAAATCTATAATTATATTGTACCATAAAACACCTAGCACTCTTGTTAATCGAAATTTTATATGTATACAACCCAACATCGTATAGAGGAAAATGTTACCAATCCGAAACTTCACTCTCTCTAATGAATTTATTAATATGAATACATGAATTTATGAATTATTGAACGCCCAGAATTTATTTTATGTATTGTGCACAAAGCCATCTGATCTGAATCTTAAAACTCCATCATCTTTTTCAAAAACTGTTCACAGATATACAATTTGCAAAAGGCTGATAAAAATTGGAATTAGTGGATGTGAGGAGGTGGTGAGTACCATTTATAGAGAGTAATAGTTTTTAGTTGCTCTGTGATAAGTTATTATTGTATTATAAGATTGTTATTTTTATTTTCAGGTGTAGATATTATATAACATATTAACATATTATATATTATATTATATAACATTGATGCAGATATAGCCTAACAATAAAAGAGAAACGTTATTTTTGACATCTATTCTTGCTAAAAGGAACTTCAGGCAGGAACCGTTTTAGTGACAGTTCTTTCGCAGCCCTAAGCCTCGCAATCTGTTGTGTAAAAATCTAATTTCTCAATAACCTATCCACTCATGTACAACAAATAAATAAATAATTTATCAGGTTATAGTGACAGTTCTTTCATAGCCACGATTCTGCCATTTTTGAAAAGTTTGGGAAGTCTCTTGTCCCCACATTGATTAAGCGCAGTCATAAAACCCGGGGAACTTTATTCAGGAGCCCGAAGAATGAATTTCAATCCGTGCCGATGGAAATTCGATTTCAGAGTTCGAGCCGCTCGAGTCTTTTTTACTTATTTATAGTGAAGCACTCACGAAGCCGCCGAACGTGTTCTGGTGAATTTCGTGTCGGTTGCCACGATTTCTATATTTAGTTCGACTGCAGTGATCACTTCCTTCTGCAATCTTTAACTTGTGAATCACGGCGTTTAATCACCGGCAGAATTTTAAGACCTTTGAGTCTCTGCAAACTCGGATGTTTGCGGCGACAGATATCGTAAAATCTCGACTTCTGAGTGGAAAGAAGGAAAAATTCGACAAGAGTTGTAAAGTGTCCAGATTCCTGTGTCAAATTACGTCATTTCATTTTTCAACCTTCGTTTGAACATTTCTTAGGTATGTCGGGATTCTTCAAGGGTGAATTCTCATGTGGAGTCTGAAAAATTAACTTTAATTTTTTTTCAACTTTTATAGGTAGTTTGAAAGTTGGGACAGAAACAGGAATGTTGCTAGAATGTGCATAACCATTGGCGGATTCAAAAAACATTTATATTTTTTTAGAGAGAGGGAGAGAAAAGAGAAATGTTTCCAACTCTTTAGCCCCTCAATCCCTCTCACTTCATTAATAGCCGTACACAAACTGGAAAACCCGTGCGTTTCTCAGGACACTTCAATAGGAACTCTAATGTCAAATTGCAAAAAAAAACCATTGAAAACCCTTGAAACAGTCTCTTTTTGGAGGTTACTTGTAGATTGACTTTTCGATTATGAGATGACTGGCTGAAAAGCCTGTTAAAAGCAGGCAAAAACAAATCGTAGATATGTGGGAAAAAATTATATCACGGCCTGGAATTGAACCCAGGTTTTCCAGACGATCGGCCACGTACCTACCTACGATTGGGATTCTATGTATTAGATATATGCATCGTCCATCTATAACCGTGTTATCGATACTTGGAAGCCACGTTTCGCACCCCCTTGGGGAAATGTTTCTGCTGTTTCCATTTCTGGTACCATCAAGAATGATTATAGAAACATCTAGACACTCAGTGGATAAATTCAACTTAGATACTTCAACATTCAAAAATCATCATTCAAATATATCGTGAATGAGATACGAAATGATACCTTCGTAATGTCATTGTAATAAACCAAAATATGAATTTTAGTTGATTATTGTTATCAGATTTTTAACCGCAATTATTTTAAGGATCAGTTCATGAAGGTATTTGCTTTGTGGATCCCACTTTATCTTTTTCAGTCATAATTTCACCAATTGAGCTAGGATCGTGCTGTTGGCAGTCGAAGATAAATCGCCGATCAGGATCGTGACTCCCAAATTAGATTGGTTTCAAATTTACACAGCGAAACAGCGTACTTTCCTTGTCAATGTAAATCATTCAACAGAGTAGTAATACAAAATATTGAGAAAGATCTCGGGGATACATGTTTGTTTTTCATATATGACTCGTGATTGGAATGCCAGGCAAATTGGCTGTCAACAGTTTATAATTATTTGATATCGAAAATAGATGAATTGGTACTCTCAGCAGGGATATTAATTTTGGACTCGTTCAGCAGGGGGATGATAAATTTCAAACATACCTATTAATTTTCAAATGGGTATCACAAGAACGAGATTGTATAATTAGAAAACCGAAGAACATCTTTCGACTGTAGGCAGTCCAATTAAAACAGGGCTTCTGAAGCTAATGAAATAATATTTTGATGTTTGCCATTTTGATTGCGACGTGAAATAAATTACTTAATGGATTCCCGAGAGGGAGCGAAAGGCCACCCAAATCTCATTTACTCCACGACAAAGTTTATAAAGCTTTTGGTTTATTATGATCAATAATGATCCTTTGGAATCGACCAAGAAAAAAAATGTTTACCCTCCAAAATTTGTTGGTTTACGTTTCAAGGTACGTAGAATCCGAAAATCGAATAAAACTTTTGGAGTCCTTCCGCCGTGCGCGGTACTTTCCTTAGTTACCATGGACCGATTTTGATAAAATTTGGTATACGGGCTGTATTTGGGTTCTAGTTGTGCCCCGAAGCTTTTGTTTGATGTCGATCACTTCTAAGGGTTGAAATTTTGAAAACGCCCTAACTCAAATCACTTCGATATAAAGATATTGTTTTTACGTAAATTTAAGATAGTATTGAATTTTCAGAATTTTTAGAGACACGCAGAGCTCTGAAGGACAAACCATTTGCTCCCTACGAGAACTTAAAGGTTGAGCTTACGATAAATCAGAAACACGAGTGTGAATCGCAAAAGAAGCCTAATCTCCGTTAAAATTTTAGCTGACCAAAATGGGATCGCTCTAGGTACATGGTAGGCAGGTGGTGACAGTGGAAAAGCCGAGTTCTTTGCAGACGAGTGATCAATATAGAAAAATAATAAAAATTTGTGAAATAATTTGCAGCGTTTTTCGGTTGGGAGGAAGCAATATCACCATGAACACAACACTATGAACTAACAGAAATAGCTTGGTTTTCCTCTCTTCACCTATGTTTGAGCTTCCTTTCACTTGGTTTTCTTCGGCATTGGTTGATCCTCCTAGTTCTTTTCACTTCTCTGAACCAGTTGGATTTAAATTTCTTCTTTTGTTATCTGCATCCATCTGATTGGGCTTCGCTTTCTCGACCAGATTCGAGTCCCCATCCATGTGAGACTACATCGATATCTTGAAGGACCTCGCCATTGCACAATTCCTAAAATAATGGCTGTTTACTCTGAAATCTTTAATTTCGTCAAGAAATTTTCAAGCTGTAATCGTCAAGAAGGTCAATAATAGTTTTGATAAATTTGAGTTTTCTGAAATTAAAATAGATGAAAAATTTGGAAGATGGAAGGACACAGTGCGTTTGTGCTTTAAGGTATTGATATCAACCATCTACGATGTAAGAACCTTTACTTTTTATTAAAGATGACGTAACCGTCGAAATCGATTAGTTTGAAACTAATTATTTTCGTGTAAACTAACAAATTTGTGGAAGGTACCATGAAATGCTGATTCGTGAGGTTATTGAAGTTACATGTCATAGATCATACAACCTCGATTACTACCTCGTGCTGCTTAACAGGAACTTTGTATGTACGCATCTCAAAAATGTTCTCAACAAACCTTGAGTATCATGAAACATTGATGATGCAATAATGCATGGAAAAAACTCGCATCATGTTTATTGAGCGTTATGACCTTATGAGTGATAAGTGATACTTGCTTAATGATAGAATGACACACGGGTATACAATATGGCAACCTAGGATAGTCTTGAATCTTCAAAGGGTAAAGCTAATTTCTTCATTACGGGCTCAGCTAGGAGTTGCTAGATCGGTTTTCGCTAACGAAGCTCCTCAGGAACCCATCCCGTCATCCTGGCGTCAGCTGTCGTCTTTTGCATCCTGTCTGTACTCCTACGGCCTCGCGCTAATCGATCCCACGTACCTACTCGTACCAACTCATGTATTGGGTTCAACATCCTCACCCCAAACTTGCCGGACATCTTGTCCTTAATGATTAGCATCCAGGCACAATAATGATATAAATCGCGAATGTTTGGTTGATCTAAAAGAAGTAATGGAATCTAACTGAAACATAGTTGGCTGAAGTTGAAGTTAAAGTATACCTATTGAGAATGGATCAGAATAACATCGTCTAAGATATTAATACTTATTTACTTAAAAACCAAAATGCTTCATTTCATGAGTACGAATTGTATGAAGAGACAAAAAGCGATTCAGTTTGGCAAGGGTATCTACCTATTTTGCATTTTCCTTCCTCACAACTAAAGGTGTGCTTATCCAGATCAAAAACGCTTCAAATTATTACACAAAGGTTTTTTCTTTCTCTACAGATCACTCGCTTTGCCAACCATAGGTACTACCTACCTTCTTCACAATCAAGTTTTTTGGAAGATATAAACACTTCACACTCAGTTCAAAGAAACGGGGAGTTGTGGGTGCCTTCCTGAGGAAATTTGATTACTGGTTGCTAAGGACGCAAAACTGAGTACAACTCGAAGAAACGAAGAACGATCGCATTTTGGTCAGCTAAAAAAAAATTTCTTGGTCGATTCCAAAGGTTCATTATTGAATAATAAACCAAAACAGTACCTACCTTTAAAGAATGATACTTTCCGATCAAAATTAAAAGTAAATTTAGGTACTTACTCAAAAGGTAAAAGAACCCCGAAGATTTTCTTAAAATCATAATTTTTGAAAAGTTGAATATTTTAAGAAGATTATTTACCAAATTTCATCAAAATCGTTCCATGGGAAGTAAGGAAAGTACCGCGGACGGCGGACGGACGGCAACATTTTTATTCGATTTCCGAATTTTACGTAACTTGGAACGTAAACCAACAAATTTTGAGGGGGGGGATAAAAAAAATTTTCTTGGTCGATTCCAAAGGTTTATTAATGAAAATAATAATCCAAAATGTCCGCATAGCTTCTACATAACAAGATATTTTGTAGAAATAGTTGATGAAAAATTATTGATTATAACTCTGAAAATTTCCCCAAGAAACATAATTTTCCTGATCATGTTGTAAGTCCTTCGAGTTGACAAATAAACACGACCGAGAAGTTGTTTCCGATAATATTGATGATTTTCACAAGTTGGCACGAACTACCCTTTAAATTTGAGCAAAACTGGGTAGTCAGATAGCGGGGAATTGATGTTTGTGGAAAATCACGTTTGCAAGTGCGCGTACATATGCTAATATAGGTCCGATTGCTGAGTAATGCACATAGAGAACTGTTGGGACAAACACATTTAATATGTATCCAAATTTTTAAAATGTAACCAAAATCGAACCATGATGTCGTATAGCAGTTGTGCCCGAGACAACGATTTTACCGCAGACGTGCAGGTCACCAGAATTGTTCAAAAAGATTTGAAACGCAAAATGCGAATCAAATTTTTGGTTTCACATAACTTCCTTATTCTTGATTGAGATGCAGCAAAAATGTATGTCTTCCAAAATCAATTTTTTCCAGTATTTTGAGCTTTAAAGCATTTTGAATCATTTTGGTTCCACCCATGTCCGTTTTTCGACCTTTCTGATAGTGGTCGCAATTCCTTCTTCCTTCACGAAGAACCCGTCTAGAAAACGTTCAGACTTTTAAAAAACTCTCGGAGTCAGTTTCAATCTATTTCCCAAATAGATTTGATAATACCAAATGACGCTGAAACTCGCCTCAACTTTGGAAATTATGCAAAATCGGTCTGCACGCATCGAGCGTGCAAACAAAGAAAAATAATATTCTTCTCTCGCCTATCATAGTTCCAACACTTTTTCTTATCATCCAAATTCTTCATATTGCGCAATGGTTTTTTTATCGAGGGCATTTTCAGCAGATTCGCGAGATGTGGGTCGAATCAACAAATTTCGTGCGAGTCTCATTTTTATCTCACGCAGATGCACGATCTATATATTCTTAGAATTACCGGCAAAAAGAAACTAAATCACGTAGATCATCATAAATAACCACTTTATAGCCGGAAAAACGGTACAAATCCTCAGTTTCGATTGTTATACAGAGTTATTTGGGACATTTCTGGGGGTTTTCGGAACGAAATTCGATGGTCCCTGATATCTTATTAGAGTAGAGAATCGTTCTCGGGGAATCGGATTTTAGTTGGGGAGAACTGGGTGATTGCTTAGGTGATAGAGTAATATGATGGGAGGTGAAAAAGATTGGTTTTTCAGTTGTAGACTTTACCCGTACTATTGACCTATACTGATACATTCCACTATGAATCATGAATTTCACGATTGTGTTGAGACTTTTCTGGATTGACCAACATTAACATTTTGAGCAGCCGTTGCCGATTATGTTGATGGGCCTACTGATTGGATCGTGATGTGATCAATACATAATCATCTCGAGACCAACTTGGAGCAAAAGCAGTAGGTACAATAGATCTAGATAAATGATATTAGAGGAAAATTAACTTTGCAAGAGCATAGACGCTACGTACAATGGTCATGCAATGCCTAAGGAAGCTTCTAGGTATAACCCGTAAAAACCCTGAACAAGACCAAAGAGAAATTGACAAAGTTTAAAAAGAAAAGGTGGAATGAAAATTTGGTTTAAGGAAGATCTGATTTTCTTACTACTGCACAAATAAAAGGCTCTCCTATCTTTGGTAGGGAGGAAGCAAAAAACTGTAGGGCAGTTAGAGAGTCGCCAAAGATAAAGCGTGAAGGTATGAAATGTGGAAAGAGGCTGCAGAAAAATCATATTGTAATGAGAAACGACAAATCCGTTATGCAACTTTTGTTCCACTGCAGGCCAACAACGGTTCCTCCAAAAGAACTGTTCAATAATGCATAACCCGTCAGTGGCAGCAACTGTGTGGTCCTTGATTCTTGAATTCAATTATCGAAAAACCGACCAAGAAAGAACGTTTCGGATTGAAAAATCTTCTCCATGGATCGTACGCTTATCTTTGAAGTGAGAACCCACGCCGTCTACCATTTTCGGGGTTTAAGATAAGACCGCGTGTCGAATCTGTAATAGTGATTCCTCGGGGGTCTAGAGATCACTTCATCATGGACCTCCTGAGGTTAGTCTAGAAGGCGAAGCGTTGCTTTGGAAGCCGTGAATAAGGGAATTGGTCTCAAGTCGAGGTTTCCAATATGCCCGTGGGCGTCGGGCTCAACGCTTCTGTAGAACATGGGTGCTAATGATGGCGAGAAATTTATAATTTGCTTCTTCGTGCATTTGTAATTTGGAGACAATTTGTTCTTTTTCTATGTTAGTAGGGTCCACTAATTTATCTGAAGATCGTGGCTTCCAAAGCTTCGCCAACCCACCGAGGACATGACATCGTCTACCAGGTGAATGGGCTGTGACGAAGCCTCAAATTGATGACAGCACTCTCCCAACTCACTCTTACCGTGGAACCTAAATCGAGCAGAGTATTATTTTTAGGAAAGTTAAGAATGAAATTATGAATGGTTAGGAATGGTATTAAGAATGAAATGGAAACCGTTTTCTCAGCCATTATCGAATATATGTTCCGCGAGGTTTGATTTTCACGTTTTTGAACTGAAAGTGTCAATTTTGCTTCCGAATCTACCAAGGTAGCGGAAGCTTTGTTTTCACTTATCAAGGACGAAAAAAAAAGTTCTCCAAAATCAAAATTTTCACTCGCGTTTTGCGTTTTAGACCTTTCTGAACAATTTTGGTTCCGTGTCTGTGTGTGTGTCTGTCTGTCTGTGTGTCTGTCATGAATTCCTTGTAACGCGCATAACTATACGAAGTTATTGTCCGATTTCTATGAAATTTTCAGGGATTGTGCGGGTTGGTGTGCAGACGGTTCCCTATAAAAATCATCATCCTCAGACTGATAGAAGCGACTGCGCACTCGCAAACGTGAATTCCTTGTAACGGCCATAACTTCCACATTTTCCATCCGATTTCAATGACATTTTTAGGGATTACGCGGATTAGGTTGTAGATGGTCCCCAATGAAAATCAAGGCCTTAAAATTAACAGAAGCTTCTGCGCATGCGCAAACGTAAAATCCTTGTAACAGCCATAACATTAACATTTTTCATCCGAATTTGATGAAATTTTCTAAGATTGTCCAGATTAGCGTGTAGATGGTCCCCTATGAGGGTAGTGAAAGGTACCTAGAGATTAGTGTTTTTAGATTAACTACTATGCATCGGATCGTCTATACAGGGTGTCTACAAAACAGTTGTAAGGAATTCAAGGGGTCGATTCTACAACTAATTTCCAACAAAAAGTGTCTCCTAGAAATTTTTTTTAAAACGCCTCTTTAACCGACTTTTTTCACTTTCAAGTTTTTTTTCGTGTTTTCGACCTTACACCATTAAAACGGTCATAACTCTCTTAAATTACACTCAAAAATTAAAAATAAGGATACCGTTGGAAAGAGCGTCAAATTTCCTATCTCCCTGATACCAAATAACAAATTTTTAGTTGAATTACACGAGGAATGAAGCAACCTAAAAAGTGAACTTAGTAAATTTTCGAAAAATTCCCGTTTTTCAACGCCTATAAATCTAGATATTACCAGGTAAAGTTGTGTTGCCGGAAAGCCTAAAAACTGCGCCAGAATCTCAGCTTTCCAACGGTATAATCAAAACATATTTTACAACCGAATTTAGGAGAGAATTTCGTGTTTGAACGCGGAAAAACGTGCATTTTTTTCAACGAAATCAGCGCTCTGGCCTCCTGTTTCCGGAGGCCTCGCGGTCACTGCGGCGCCGACTCACCCACTTCTATCGTCCGACCCCTAAGATCGACTAGGCGGAGCGCCGATTTCGTTGAAAAAATGCACGTTTTTCCGCGTTCAAACACGAAATTCTCCCCTAAATTCGGTTGTAAAATATGTTTTGATTATACCGTTGGAAAGCTGAGATTCTGGCGCAGTTTTTAGGCTTTCCGGCAACACAACTTTACCTGGTAATATCTAGATTTATAGGCGTTGAAAAACGGGAATTTTTCGAAAATTTACTAAGTTCACTTTTTAGGTTGCTTCATTCCTCGTGTAATTCAACTAAAAATTTGTTATTTGGTATCAGGGAGATAGGAAATTTGACGCTCTTTCCAACGGTATCCTTATTTTTAATTTTTGAGTGTAATTTAAGAGAGTTATGACCGTTTTAATGGTGTAAGGTCGAAAACACGAAAAAAAACTTGAAAGTGAAAAAAGTCGGTTAAAGAGGCGTTTTAAAAAAAATTTCTGGGAGACACTTTTTGTTGGAAATTAGTTGTAGAATCGACCCCTTGAATTCCTTACAACTGTTTTGTAGACACCCTGTATAATCGGGTTATGGATACGAGGAAGCTATGTGCCACACCCACTTGTTTTTATAAATAATGGTTTTATTATACGAGAAGTGAAAAACAAAAGCCCCTCGATATTATTTGACCACAATGATACTCAAGTGGGGAAACTGGTTCAAAATCGGTGGCCGCTCTAATATGAAACTGGTTTAATGACTTGGTGAGGAAATTAGTCCAATACCTATCCTAATAATATTTTTGGACCAATTTTCCCTTGGCATCTTTAAACCAATTTCATTCAGGTGAGAAAACTACGAATTTCCAAATTACTAGTATATTGCATGGGGAAGAATAATTTATTACAGTCGACTCCAGGGCTTTGTTAGATCAAAACTCGATTGAGAATAAATTAGTCATATCATGCTGTAGAGGCTGGATAAGTTGGAGTTTAGGATATTACAATTTGAATCCCACAGGTGGAGGTTTATCATTTACCTAGTATGGCCCAATTCGAAGTAAAAGGGGAATGCAAATTAGGGAAGAGACGAAGAAGATGAAATTAATTCAGTAGGTATGAAGATAATAATACACTTAATACTTAGTACTCAATGAGGTACTTTTAATGATACACAGACCAAGCAAAACCTGACTGAAAATTGCTATCAGAGGCTCACTACACTCAATGAAAACCTTTTATATAGCTGGAAGAAGAAAGAACAGTTCAGCAAAACGACATGAAACATTATAGAGGGAGGCGATCGCTATTCATAGAAGTTGTCATTAGATCTACGAATCGCATCCTCAGAGGTCGCTCTCCAACCACTGGAGTCAAGATTCTTACGTAGAAGTCTCATACTTCCACTCCAGAAGTTGAAGGTTTTGTCCCAGAGTTAGAGGTTTCCCACTTCTCCAGGTTCTACAGTTGCTAGACAAGCGCGTGATAGTCATTCTTCACTCGCAACGGTTGGATAAAATTCCAGGTTCCAGATGTTCAAAAACCCCCTCATCAGACCGCTATTTGGACTGCGTCTTTATCAATCAATGTTCTTTGAGTAACGACCCGGGCGCCATCTAGATAAGTGGGGATTCGCGGCAGCGACTCGCCGATTACGGCAGGTAGTGTTCATAAAGCTTCAAATCCCGATTTATGACACGCATTAGAAAACTGGCCCTCGGGCACCCTCGCAAAACTCGAACACTACTCGGACCGATCTCTTCAGATCGTGCCCAAGATAGCCAAGACCTCCCCACTTGCAGCTATCGGGTCCATTCAATGGTTAGATCTACATCACGACCCTCCACCGTTTTTCCCGTTCGGTCTGGATAAAAATCGCTCTTTGAGCAGGTGATTTTCATAATGGTAATTGCCGACTGATCCCATCTCTTATTGATTTAAAAGGGGAAGATATCGTGTTTGAGAGACCATTCTGAGGCGATATGCCGTTATAAAGAATATAGCGTGTAAACTCATTATTGCATGAGCTCAGCAATCAGCGTTTTATGATGGATCAAGTTCATTGTCAGCGGTTGCAATCACGTACAAAATGAACGAACTCAGTTAAGTCAAACATAGCAGTCAGCTCCTAGCAGTATATTAGTATCACAAATGAACCTACATCTTATTACACCAATGAAGACCTTAAACAAACACTGTCTCAAACAATGTAATAATTTTTCTAACCAATCTATATAAATATCACTTCCCGGCGCCCGTCCAGCGAGAACAATAGGATGAGATGGGAAGTCGCAGGTTCTTCGCATAGACAATGGTTTCTTGCCTAGTTCTGAAGCTGCGAAGCTGAGATTATCTCACTTCATCTGTCTCTTCCTCCCCCCTCCTTATATTCTGTCTAGTCTTACCTGGAAATGAAAAGCTGCTGATGTTCCACCACTTCTTGACTGCATGTCGGTCCTTATATCCTCAAATCCTGACTAGTCGCTTCCGAATTCAACTTGATTCCCCGGAAATATCTTAGAACCCCAAAATGAGCACTAACTTTACCGATTGCGATTGTATACAATGTGAGTTTCAGGTGCCTTTCTATGCTATAACAAAAGTATTTCCAGCGTTGGCTAAAATGTGAGAAAATAGTTCAAATTAAAAACTGGCTTTGCAATAAAAAATTTCAAATTATCTGGAACTAATTATTTAAATTGATTGACCACATTATTTGAGAAAGTAACTTCGCTACACCATTGAGGAGGTATTGGTGGATTTCGCGTGACGTCACAAACTATCGATAGGTACCCGAATAATCGAATTTACCAGTCTGTCTCGAATGCCCGCCATTGGCCAGGTAGGTACTCCTATCAGCAGTTGAATGCCTTGTAGCCACATTTCAGTATTTTCGGTATTGAAAGCAAGCTTTAATGATAGGATGACATCTAATTGTCCTTCCTCACAATTGATCAACAGAGATCTTCAAATGTAGGAAGCCAGAATCTCGGATACTTACATCAGTTTATAGAGATCACCACTAACGAGGGTATTAGAAGCATAGCCCTAATTTCTTCCCCCACCAAAATTTTGAATGTCAACTCTACGTAATCGATCATGTTGAAGACTTTTGCTCGTCACAATGAGTTTGATCGGCCGAGCTTCCGTGACCTCGTGAAATGTCACATCACGGTTTGCTTATGGAGCGAGCTATAATATTCACACGGGAAGCGACCTTTACGAAAATCGTTAGATTATTTCGTGGAAATGTTACTTGTTGAGGTCTTGACTTAAGGGTGAGAGTCTTATCAGGTATGCCAGGGTAGTGGGAGGGGGGTCGAATGTCTACTGTGTGTTTCCCGAATTCTGAAGCAGCCATAGTGAATGATAACAATGGAGAAGTGATAGGGAAGTGAATAGAAAAAACCTCCTCCAAAAACCTCCTCCTTTTCTTTAATTCGTTTTTGAGCAACTTCACTGGTTCAAATGTCGCGAATTGGTGAAAAGGATCCTTAGGTAGGTATCTTAGTAGAGAAGATTACTGAGCAAGACTCGGATGACATTGAAACCAGTAAGTCAAACTTTGTTTTTGTAGAAATATATGATTTATTCAACATTCATTTAATAAAATTCACCTGTTTTGCCTTGGAAAAATAAGAAAGAGTTGGCACTTTACTCAAATAGCTTTTTCTACCAGAAGTTTTGAGTTTATCACGAATATACGATGGTGAATGTAGTTCATTCATACTCGTATTATTGTCCTCAATCTTCAAAATTTCTTATTGGAGCCAAAAGATCATCACTGGGAATTACAAGAACGTTGTTTAATGGGAAGGAATTCTCGGTAATCAATTTGAGGGTTCATAAGAAAGTAATTAATGGCATTAGGCGCCTACGTGTTAGAATTTTATCTGACAGCTATGAAACTACGAAAAGGTTATTTTTAGGAGTCCCTTGTGACAGCTCTTCCAAGTACAGTCCCATCGCCTAAGTGGATCTTAGAGATGAAACACATTCAAGTCTGTAATATATATTGTCCTTGCGAAAAAGGACATCTTGCTCTCAGAATGGTATTTTATGCCACTCAAATCATATGACGCAGATTGTAATTATTTATCCCTTCAGTTGGTTTGGGTTTGCCACATCCGCAAGATGATTTCGGTTAATCCAGCTTAGCCCGCGGGTTTGAAACCCCTCTAGCGAACCGCTTCCACCTGTCCCGTTGATATAATGCAGTCTTTTATCCACTAATGCGCCCTTTTAATGGGGGATATTTTTAACCCTCTGGGGCCCACTTTTATCTGAACCCTGAGGCAAAAAGTTTCAGCATCATTCGCACCCGGATATGATGAAGTGTCACTCATGGTTCAATTAAAATTTTGATTCCCGTTCCTCCTTTACCGCACAACCAGGATTCCGACATTATACCTACTAATAGGCGCTAGTTGATAATATCACGATACATTTTCTGTATAATTAATAATAACAGGTAGTACCGTAATAATAGTTTATTCAAAATGTAGTACAGCCTAACGAAAAATTTACCACGTACAAGTCGGACAAAATTTCGTTCTATCTCCTAAATTTCAGTAGTCGATTCAGCAGCAGAGTGAGGATGATCATCTTTTGTGTCACCGTTAGTGAATAAAACTGAAAAACCTCAACAATTTACGTTTTAAAAAATCAAAATAATAAAGACAACTGAATAAATTGTAAATAGAAAGAAAAGGGCTTTCCAACAAGTTTAGTATATACGAGAAACCAACAAATGAGCAAAAGTCTCACCGTGGCCTTTTGCTGCGTTGTTTCTGAATTGATCTACAACTTCTTAAACTTTCTTTCTACTGCCTTTTAGCGAATTTTCTAAGAAAATTAAGCTATTGTACTATACTCGACAATTTTCACTGAAATCCATTTGGTGTGTTGGTATCAATACTTGAGTGTTAGTATCAATAATTGATACTTGAGCAGTTATTCAGCGAAAATTCTATGTTAGAGCCAAAACATTCGAAATAACAACGAAAAGACGAGTTCGCTAGCCACAAATTTTGAACAAGGAGTCAACAATTGAAAAATTTGGGGAAGGTTGTAAACAAGTTTTTAGGAGTTGTTGACGGGTTTTTATGGACATAACTATCACAATCATAGTAATGGGAATATGGTAGGTATATTTGGATCAGTGTATCATTTCTGAAAAGGATGCTACTCCGGAAATACAAAAATTGTAATAAAAAAAAAAATCGAAAAAAATCAATTTTCACGAGTGGATATTCTATGAATCTAGGGAGACAAGAAGAAGAGTATTTTTTAAAGTTTTTGAGGTAAAATAAATGAAGCGTGTGGGAGCAAGAGCCGTCTACAAAACTAAATTTCACATGAGAGGCCAGAGTAAGTCTTGATGCCCCAATTTTTCCACCAAATTTTGAACCGATTCAACTAGTTTCTTCCTAGATTGAGTCAAACAACGAAATTTTCTGTCAAATTCTGAAATTGAAAATGTTGATTATCCGTTTTGAAACTAAAAAACACTGCAAATTATTACAGAAAGGTTTATTATATGTCTATATAGATCACTCGTCTGCGAATAACACGGTTTTGCCATCGTCACCACCAAACAACATGAAAAAAACATCGATCGCATTTCGATCAGCTAAAATTTGAACGGAGATTAGGCCTCTTTTGCGACTCACGCTCGTGTTTCTGATTTATCGTAAGTCCAACCCTTAAGTTCTCGTAGGGAGCGAACGGTTTGTCCTACAGGGCTCCGTGTGGTCTCTAAAACTTCCTAAAAATCATTACTATCTTAAATTGATGGAAAAACAATACCTTTATATCAAAATTTTTTAGGTTAGGGCGTTTTCAAAATCGGTCAATACTAAAAGAGGAAAGTGCCGCAGACTGCCGGCCAAATTTGTATTCAATTTTTGGATTCTACGTACCTTGAAACACAAAACGTTTAAAAAATTTGTTAACCACTTGGTCGATTCTAAAGGTTCATAATTGACAATAATAAACCAAAATCATAAATATGTGAAATATTTATATGATAAATATTTTAGATATACCTATATGATAAATTCTGCTGCAAATATAAACTGTTATCCAGAAATTCTTTCATATTCTATTTAAATGCTTACAGTTGAAATAGCGGTGTAAGTAGGGGAGAAGTGAAGTATAAAACACAATTGTTAATAATTTGACTTAAAACCAAGTCGATTTTTAATTTTTTAAACTTGAAAAATCTTTTGAATCTTTGTATTAAAGTCCGTTTTGAACCTTAAGTTTATCAAAGTGCCAAATTACTGCACTAAACTTGTGAAAAATGCCAAAAAGTACATTTCTGGCATTTTTAGGGTTATCTTGTTTTAATCCTAAACTCCCCAAATGGAAACTTTGAACATTTTTCCATTCACTCAAGCAGCACGAATGTGATTGTTTGAATATTCAACGTCCTTTCGCATGAAAATCCTGGCGAAATGAAGATATATATCCAAAACACAGATGTTATGATGATATGTATAACTTGCTGGTAGGACATTCTATTCCGCGTAAATGGAGTTGCCAAAAAAAATATAATTTTGATATATATTTTTAATGATAATCCTTTTTTGCGTCCGCCAGGTGCCAGATGTGTCTTCCTGGGCGGATTTTTCTTTTCGTCGCTAAAAATAATTTTATCAAAATCAGTTTTGTCGCGTTTTTGTTGTTTCGCACTTAGAAGATACCGTGATCTAAAATGGGAAGGTGTTAATTCTCGGTTCAAGGCTGTCTGGACGGGACAGCTTTTTCACCGTGGATTTTTCTTTTTTTTCCATGGAGACCCTTGCTTTTTTCTACTTTTTATCGGTCCAGCGTAGGCGGATGTGACATACCTACCTCCCAGGAGAAATCCCGGTGGAGGACTTTTATGATCGAGCATTTTTCAACATTGTGTGAATTTTATGATTTTGCCTCCTTCATTCCCTTTTCAAGCTCTCCGTGCATCAAACATTTTCATTGTCTCATTTGAAAATAAAACCGAATAATCTAGGTAGTAGAAGTGCATTCTACCAAGTCACTGTGCAAGTGACTTCCTCCATTCATAGAGGAAGTAAGTAATAAGCAAGAAATAAGTAAGAACTAAAAAATTCTACATAAGCTGCAAATTTTCGCTGTTATATTATGAGTATAAGTTACCCCACTTAACTTTTCTTCTGAATTCGTGATGAACTTACTCAACCTAAGATAGTAATTTGAAGGCGTAAGATGCCACTGGATTTTTGGTCTTTTTTTCGGAATGGGAAAAGTTCTGAAAATGCTTTTACACATACTCGTAGAGTCGTAGGTCAGAAATTGCGTTTCACACATTTCTGACTGATTCAGAGCAAACCACCATTGATATTAATAACGTTTCTTCGAAAGGTGTTACGTTTCACTATTCTTAGATCGATGCCAGAAATTAGGAAGGTAAATAGAAATTCTTTAGATTGAAACAAATCTTTTGGTTTACTATTTTCAGTAATGGTCCTTTGGAATCGACCAAGAAAAAATTGTTAAAATTGTTTATTGAAACACGAGTGTGAATCGCAAATTGGCCTAATCTCCGTTGAAATTTTAGCTAACCAAAATGCGATTACTATTCGCTTCTTCGAGTTAGCAACCAGTATTCAATTTTCCTAATGAAGGCACCCAGAACTCCCTATTTCTTCGCATTATGTGTGAGTGTGTAATAATTTGCATCATTTTTCTAAGATGTTACACCGTTTACTGTAATTTTTCCCTGGTGGTGAAAGATCGTTGGGTTTCGGTCGATAGGAAGAAAAGCTTTTACGGTCGTCTGAACGGTCAGTCATACTCGAAATAGGGTCGAGCTCGAGCCACTCAGTCCCGTCCTGGTCGACCTTTTCCCTTATAAGCCGTTTGATTTGCATTCTGTATTGCGTATTGCTCAACCGTTTTGCCTAGCGTGTCTAGTGTAGGCGGTGCATATTCAGAAAACTCGAACTTGACGATTCATCGTGAGATGGCCTTCCAGCCGTGTACGAGATGGAAACAAGATGAGGAGCAGTTATTACTCATGTTCAGAGAGATAGTTCTTTCAAAACCACGAGGTACAACTTTTGGTGTCACATCAAGACCTAAACTTAACTATTCCTTATGAAACACTATTTCAGTATCTGCATTACCTATCTGCATTATAGCTTGTGTTGGCACAGTGTTCTTAATAACCACATAAAAAAAAAAAAAATCATAACTAACAGTTTAGATAGACAAAACACGGAATTTGATTCGATTCATGAAGCTCTGAAACAAGGAAAAGGAGTGAAAAGATAAATTTTGGGAGAAAGTGAGTAAAAATGTTTCAACGGTCTGTTCTACCAAGTCTATGCGACTATACTGCAATCAAAATCTATTGTTCAGTTCGTGGGCCGTAGGTCAGGGAGAACCGGGGACAAAAGGACGGTGTGGGGTTTATTCAATAAAGCCCTTCAATCATTCAGTGACGAGGGAAGAGTTTGGGGATGGTCGCGAGCGCCCTGAGGCGTGTAAAACGTGAATCACGCTTCCCGACGTCTGGAACGCCTGTCGAGACGCAATCGCATGCCATCTGGCGTCAACTTTCGGTTAAACAGACCAAAGATTCGGTCGAGCGGAAAAAAAACCGTCTCGTCGGAACAGAACGAGATTTTGGGAACACTACAGGAGTCTGTCACACTCCTCTATGCTATGAGATACAGACACGCTAAAGACCTGAGATAGGTGATTCCTGGCGCGAGCTGGATTTCCCAGATGAATTAAGCAACAATTCTCAAATTTTAAAAGTTGGATGGGAGTTATATAACTCCCTCCACTGAACAACACGGACATATTTAAATCGTTGGGCGAATCATTCATTTAAGATACCTTTGGTAAATCATGATTTTCACGCAGTTGAGGGAGGGCTGCCGTCCAGAGGCCCTACACCAAATCTTAATATATTCCCTCCCGACACATAAGGAACCTTATTATTTGATGGACTCTAAGGGCAGCTCTCTTGGTGCCTTCGTCAATATAATTCTGCTCTACGGTCCAGGAAATCAATAATTCAGTGGTGAAGAATGATAAAAATGGCGTTTTGGGAGTCATCACTTTCACCCCTAAGTTGTTAGCCATTATATTGATGGATTTGGCTTTTAAGATGATCTCCTGAGAAACTCCTACTAATAGGACCGGGATGAAATGAATAATCAATTATCTTCAGTACTTTCATAAGTGACGGTCAAACCTCGTGCATGTGACCAAGTAGGTAAGAAGCTCAGACTCCCGATCAAGTATGTATTGATGAAAAATACTCTTCTTCTTGCTAGGTGGTATCAATTTTGGATAATTTAACTCTCTACTCCCGATGTTTTTTGGTTTACTACCCTACATCCTAAACTCTCTCAAACCTCCATTGATGTAATTCTACATGCAGATTACACTGTGATTCAAATTTGGTCGTATTTATTCGTGCAATGCTGGAGGAAAACAGTCAAAGAAACTCGCAGATTTCCGAATCTCTGGTAAGCCCATTGAATCAGTACTTCGGAATCATGCTTGCGACAGTAGGTACACTATCCCAAAACCGAAAGTCAATGATGACGCATTTAATTCTGCGATATTGTACTCTATTGCATGATCCAAAATTACCGATTCGTTTGGCTACCATAAATTCCAAAAACTTCGATTTCTTTTTAATGTTATCCTCCAGCATTGCACGGAATTTCAACGGGTTTCAACCGCTCCAAGCGCCGACTGTGCCATAATATTGTAGCTTCTATATTACTATCTAACCGTCCTTCTGGGAAGGTGATACCTCCTCTCCAATTCTATTCAGTTTGAGTTGATTCATTCATACTTCATATTCAGTTTATTGTATAATAAATGTTTTATAGCCAGAATAAACTCGTCCACGCGTAGACTTTTATGGTTACAAGTGGATTTCTGTTTCTTCTCTGAATGTTCAGCCCATTCACCATTTTGACAGCATGAAATGGCCCACCTCACGCACCGAAATTGCCTAAATTTCGCAAATATTGCAGATTTGTCCCCCTTTGTTGTCAGATATTGAGTTCTTCTTGCTTGTCCAAACTTTTTCACCATAGATGTAATTTACGTCGGAATATTTTCCTTAGTTGCCACCCTTCTCACTCCATTCCTCGCATTCTATGTGCACCTATGTAGAAACACGTTATCAGTCATCAGTACCAGCTATCTTCAACTTGCTCCTTCTATGTAGCGCTAACAAACTCGTTTCACAGTGTAAACCAACCCGTTACAAGCGTTAAATCTTTTGGTATCTCCTTCTTTCTGGTAATGAAGGAAATCCCTAGTAACTACCTACCTATTAAAATGGAAACCTGATTGTGATACAGATGTCCACGAAAGGTTGTATTATGCAGAACGTTTCTGTTAATCCTCCAGCAGATCAACGTTCATTAGCGTGCACCGACCCCACACTTTTTCTTTCAATCTCGAACCTTTCCGTTGGAACAATTTGCATAAGCGTTCGTTTTAACTCAAGATTCTCCACAGATTTCGTGAGCTTCATTTTTTTTTTTTTTTTTTTTTTTTTGGCTCGGTTATTTTTTCCCACTTTTAAGAAGTTTTCGACCACCCTTTCCTTGCAATTAACAAAATCCTACTACAAAGAGTTGAGTAGGTAGGTAGGAATATACTTACAAGAAGACTTACCTTTTAACAGTCGTAATTGGCCCCTCGCTTTCCTAATGTAGTCACTAAATTATAGGCTCAGGGATTCTAATGAAGGACTACCGATAGCCCGCTGGCGTGCTGGTACCTACCTACATCAACAGATCATATTTCTTGCCTCCTATCACGTCATGCGTGGTGTTAATACAGCTTATGACCACCTACTCCTAATTAAGAGAATCAACATTTTCTTGAAGTCCCTAAATTATGGCAACCTATGCCTCGGCTGGAATTTTCCTACTTACATAACTTCAGGTTGGTCCATCTTCTTCGTCGTGTGAAGATTTCACATTGGCGATTTTAAACACATTTAACTAAAATTGTGATGTAAAACATATTTTTGATGAAGATTACGATTTTAAACACACCAGACATTTTGATGCATTGAATATTTTAATCCGTTGGGCATTTTCATACACCTGACTTGTACATAAATTTGACATTTTGCAATCTTAATAATTTTGGTAGGCCGGACATTTTAATTCCTTAATCATTTTGATACGTCGGACATTTTCATTCTTTTGTCATTTTGTTACATTGGACATATAGATACATTGTATATTTGGTGCGTTAGATAGTTTGATACACTTTAAATATATTTTGATGCGTTGGGTCGTTTGCTGGTTGAAAAAATTTCAGTAACTACTTCGTTTTGAGTTTTATGTCACTCCAACTAGAGTTTTTTGACGTTCTTTCTTAGCAACCACGAATCTATTACGATGTCGATACGTTGGAAATTTTGATGAGTAAGACATGGATATTTTGATACCTACCAATTTTACAGCTTCTATAACAGAACTGCTGCTTTTCCTTCGGTAATTGAATCAAAGCAATATAAGTATATTTCCAAAACTATATATCCCCACCAACATAATGTAGTGGATTTTATTTTATTTAACTATTCAACTAATCCATTAGGTGCCTACATTTGCCGTGACAACGTCACTCAGTTGGGCATAAAGGTTCATCTCAGAGACGAATTCGAACCGTCTCCCACGGAATGATTAGCATATATCTGGGGGTGTTTTTTCTATGGTGAAAGACTAGTTCTTGAGGGCGTCCTACAGACCGATTTGTCAGGGATAAGATGTATGCTGATGTGACAAGTCAATCGATCACTAGGCAGGCTGTGGGACGGGCCTATCTTCAGGCGTTTGGAGATCCTGTGTTCAGTCGGTGGGTTTGTGGGAGATCATTCGTGGGACATTTGAGCAACTTGTTCAGGAACTCCTGGCTTTTCAGATATTTTCAATTCCAATGTACTTTATTGGACCCTAGATATAAAAAGTATGCACATATTTTGAAGACCTTTGTTTAAAGGTTCTCACTACGCAATTCTGTGAAGACCCTGGCAGATAGTTTTTGTTCCAACTGTTTTGTGAATTTCCATTCATTCAATATACGAGTTCAATAATGTACCTAATCCCAATAATTCAATGATATATTCCCATTCTCCCATTCCCATATATTGACAACAGACATATGATTGCCAAAAAAAGTAGATCTTCCAAAATCAAAATTTTTATTCGAATTCGCGTTTTAGTGCATTCAAGAATAACTTCGATTCTCTTTCTGTCTATGGTCAATTCCTTGTATCGGGCATTATGGTAATAAATTTAATTGCCATTGGATTTGTAGGGTTGTAAAAAGCTAGTCTCAGGACGATCGCTTATTGATTTAAGTATGACATGTACATGTGGAAAAGTGAAAAATGTTTATCAATGATCGTCAACATGATCGTAAAAATAATGTTTCCGGAATTTATCAGTGGTCAGACTGATGTTTTTTTTAAACCCATTAGAGCTTTCTAAAATGTACAATCACGGGAAGAAAACGACAGGAAACCAATTTTGTTTCTGTTCCTGCTTTGATTTTGGAATTAGGAAGTTGGTCGTAGTCGTAAGACACAAATATCTACTCCCTAAATAAATCAGTGCGAACGGTGCACTTTGCGGAAAATTAATCTCCCTTCACTAGCATTCGTCTCGTTGGATCTGAAGCTGAATTTAGCACAGGCTTCTCTCGGAATCTCTTCCACGCTCAGATGTCTATCCATTCAAGAAGAGAAGGCACGTTCACACGCTATTATCACGTTCTTCCAATTCATTGGAAGGTATGTCTAGGCATTAGTGATTTCAACTAACTAGCATTTAGTGGTGTATTTTAATAACAACGATCCTAAAATCTTGGGACCGGGTATATTCAATATTAGATAGATCATTCCAGTGTAATTTCAGTCTTCAATATTAATCCAAAAGGTACCCGCTATTATGTAATATAGAATACGATGTATTCTTACTTTCAATCTTTCCAAAAGAAGAGGACTGACTCTGTCTCTGCTCAAGGAAAATTCAGTATACAAGGATGACTTTTTTGACAGATTTCATGAATGATGGTTAGAAAAAACTACTTATTCAGAGCAATTCACCATTTTGGAATCGACCACGAAATTTTTTTTACTATTTATTTAATTTTTTTTATTATTTTTTTTTTTTTTATTTACGAATTTTTTTTTTATTATTTAATTAATTTTTTTATTATTATTTTTTTTAATCCCCCCTCAAAATGTGTTGGTTTACGTTTCAAGGTACGTAGAATCCAAAAATCGAATAAAAATTTGGCCGTCCGTACGCCTTACGCGGCACTTTCCTCAGTTAGAATTTACCGATTTGGATGAATTTTGGTATATAGGCTCCATTTGGGGTCTAGTTGTGCCCCGAAGATTTTGGTTGATGTAGGTCACTTCGAAAGGTTGAAATTTTGAAAACGCCCGAACTCGAAAAATTTTTTTTACAAAGATATAATATATCTTTGTAAAAAAAATTTTTCGAGTTCGGGCGTTTTCAAAATTATAGGTACGATAAATTAGGTAGGTAAAATTTATATATTATATAGGTACGATAAATCAGAAACACGAGTGTGAATCGCAAAGAGGCCTTATTTCCGCTCAAATTTTAGCTGACCGAAATGCGATCGATGTTTTTCTTCATGTTGGTTGGTGGTAACAATGGCAAAGCCGTGTTCTTTGCAGACGAGTGATCTACATAGGAAAATAATATACCTTTGTGTAATAATTTGCAGCGTTTTAGTACTTAGAAGATCACTGTTTTAGTCATTACAATGTATGGAGCTGGTAATTAAGTAAACATCCTACGTCTTTTCAGGGAGAGAACGGTTGGTCCTGCAGATCTGTGGGAGGTCTCATTTGATTCGAATAATGATAAAAATTGGAGATGTCTTATGTAAAGTCAAGTGATGATACACACCCAGACAGAACTTGTGTTTACCAAAATTGCCCGATTTTAGTCAATGAAAACGGAGCAAAATGATTAAATCCTCGGACAAACGGGTTTTATCTTGAAACAAGAAACAGAAAATTTGGAGGGGAACGTAAACTAAATCATTTCAACAACGACACAACGTGTACGAAAATACGATAGAAACCACAAGTAACGGAAACATATCCAAAATAACAATTTTAGGTTACCTATAAATCAATTTTATTGATCGATCGATTTTCATTTTGATTCGTAGACCACTAAACCTACATAATTTGACTCGTTTCAGAAGTGTAAAGCGTGGCCTGAGGTGGATATCAAATTCATTTAACGACGCTGAGATTCTATTTTAATAAGAGATTTTTATCTAGGGGTACCTGCCTAATCGAGTTATGCTCTGCCTTCACGTCTTACGTCATCGTGAAAGATCGTGATTCAATTTTTCGAAGCTAATAAACGATTACTCGAGGGACCAAGCAGAAATTGCGCCTATCATGGCGGTGAAGATTTTGCTCATTGTCTTCAGCCAGTAATCTTTTATGTTCGCTAATTACTACGTACGGCCTTCATTAAAAGAGTGCCTCCCTGGACTATAATGATGGACTGTAACTTATGTAGTTTTCCTCACCATATCTGTGGAAGACCACTAATATTTTGAAGGAATTTAATCAAATAAACACAGCAATATTCTCTCATCAAGGGAATTGCCAAGAAGCGGTAGCCTGGGGGAGATGGAGACCCCTTATAAGGAGCCGAGGGCTCAAGCCTAATTAGACAGACTTATGGGAAGCTCTGGCCGTAATCTTTCACGCTCAAACGCTTCCTATAATTTCCAAAACCTTTAAAACTACATTTGGTCAGTTTTGAAACATCATTCTCAGGCATAAGGCGATCGGTAACACCTGTCAGTCTTTTACCTCTGTAAATTTGTACCTCCGTTGTGTAATTATTTGCAGAGTTTTTCATTCAGATCCCCCACGTAGGGAGGTCTTATTCACAGTTTTCTTTCCATGCAATTGTAAATTTGAACCCAAATTAGAAACATGAATCGATATTATAAGGACAGGATTTGAAGAATTCGCCTTTCTTTACATTACCAATTGAATATTGGTAATTGTTCAATTTGACTCCTTACTTTATCTTAATTTATCCCTGCAGCATCGAAACTGTTTAGTTAACCTATTTCCGGTCATATTTGTGATTTTTATAATTTTTCTCTTTCATGCTGTTCCTAAATTTTTCAGAAAAAAATTTCTTTGACATTCGGGAGTTCAACGCGATTTTGGAAATTTTTTGAAAAGGAGGCCTTTTGGGCGTTCTGGGCCATGAGTTGAAACATATTCCGGTCCATAAAGAGACTTTCACATTTTGCCGAAAACAATGAACTGGACAAATCATATCGAATTGGAAAGAGGCCTCTCAAATTTCATTAAAAAGTATAATTCATAAAATATCGAGTATTTTTGCTCTCGATTGGTGAGCAAATGATGCTTTATTTCGGCCGGCATTCTGTAAACTAGTTCATCCTCCTCTCCTCATTATTCAGTTATTTCTACCCTTGGCTTGAAATGGTTTAAGCTTGATAAAATCATGTCCAATAGGTGTTCCCGATCAGAGATCGCCCGTCAAATTGGACATTAAGGTAATAAGGAAGTAGATGGCAGGAGTTTAATATATTCAACTGTTGTTCCCTATCCAAGATCGCCCATCATGTTGATCATACACTTTGGGATGATGGTGTTTAGCTGGTAGGAACTTTCTGTCAAAATAAACTTGACTGTTAACCCTGTGCGATAATACACAATAATGAAAAACCCATGTTCTCCGCAGACGGGTACCTAATCTTTACAGAAAATTCCTTTGTGTAATAATTTGCAGTGTTTTTGATATTGGAGGACCTATATTTTTTTTTAGACTATGCTCAAAATCTAAGCGTTTCTGCTTCAAGGTGAGATTCAGCAGAATTATTATTTGTGCTATGTGCCCATGATAATGTGTATGGAATACTAAAATGGTCACCTGCATACCTAGGAATCAAGATTAAAAAGTACTTACAGAACTGTAGTGTTGGAGGGGACTGGGGGAACATTCTGGAGCTGAAGGTGCATGCAGCGAACGGTCGTCTTGAAGCACAAGCACCGCTGCGGGCACGGCGGGTCTTCTGCGGCGGCTGCGAGCACGCAGAGCGCGAACACCAGGACCGCGAGTATCATCGTGGAAAAGCTTCACCACCTTCAGCGGAGCTGCTAGCGGTACTGAGCCGGAGAACGCGGCGCCTCGTGCTCCCTTCTCGCTCCGTCCAGTTGCCCTCCCCCACCTCGAGGATGTTTTGGCTCCCTTTTGTTGACTTGAATGCGTCAAGCCCTTGCAATACTCATCGCCAGCATCACCTGTTATATTGTGAATCCTCCCCTCAACTCCCAAGTTCCAAATCCAATTGAAGAAAACCCCCCTGGAAAAAACGTGGAAAGTCCATTTTTGCGAATTTGAATCAAGGCTGGCAGGAACTTTACTACATGAGGTCTAGTTTCCACCGAGACCACACAGGAGCAAAACGAGGATGAAGTCCCTCTCAGTCAGAAACAGAAAAAATACTTTCGATGATTCTTGGTTCTGATTGAAACAGGTAAAGAACATGGAAAGACAATAAAATTTTTGAATATCTCGCAACAGAAAAAACAAACTTTTCCAGTTTTTCCACTGTGGTCTTTTATCTCAAAAATCCCATTCGTGCAGCATGAGTGAGGTACTGTTGAGATGAACCATACCAATTCCGTCCTCAAATTAGGTTAACCTGAAAAATGATGACCGTTCAAAAGCCGACAATTTGGCCTTGTTTTTCCCCAAAGAGTAACCATCGAAAAATGACGTATTAAATGGTTTTATTTCCAAAACATCTTGGTTTTGCACTAGATAGCTTGACAATTTAACGCTCGTCCCAACGGCATCTTCAAATTTGAAACTTTGTAAATAACGAGAGATTTTTATGGCATAAAATCAAAAACTCAGGAAAAATCTTTAAATTGAAAAACAAAAAGTTAAAACAAATTAGCTAGGAGAATTTTTTTGTTGGAGACACCTTGTAGAATCGATTCAGTGAGAAAAAATTCAAAAAGTAGGTACATGCTAAAAATTTTAGTTCAATTCAAGATTAATTTTCTTCAAAAATTCGATAAAAAGAATCTAGCAAGGAGAAAACGGTCATCCCATGATAGACGAGACCTTCCCTTTTTTTAGTGGTTACATTCCCATTTCTGACCCAGTCTATGCTAAGGGAACACAACAAGCAGTAGGATATCCTCACAAAGAATTTTATGGATGCTGTTGATTGAATCGATTAGACCAATAAACATTAAATGTTTATATCAGGAAATTTTCCTGATATCAATTTACGATCAATAGTAGATGTTTTCCAAATGTTTAGTTGCTCTGGAACCGAACATCAATTTCCTCTTTTATCCAATCTAAATCGTGAGAAGTCGATCGAAAAAAGTTGTGAAACCTTTGGTGTGGCATTAAAAACAAAACATTTGGCTAGGGATCATTTTGGTCCACGTTATGCCTGATTCGATAAAATGCATGGGCAATCGTACAGAAGCCTACTCAGATTGACCCATTTTTTTACTCCACGAAAAAAATCGGGAAAATGATTGAAAATACAACTGCAATTTATAAAGAAATAGTTTATTGTGTTAGGTACAAACCTACCCATTAATAATTCTTTCGAGTCACTTTAATTCTATGGACCTTTTGATACCTAGGTATGAACTATCAGTGGGCAGGTACTAACTAGGTAAGTATACACTGATGGAAAGTATACACAAATATCCTCATCATAAACAAGAACTACGCAAGTAGATGAGTACTATTTTTGTCAATAGGTAACAAAATGAAAAAATATTTACAAAAGTAAATAGACACCTTCAAATGTTGCAAACACATACAGTCGATATTAAAAAATAAAACAACTCTCGGCGCTAATTTAAGTTCGACGAAAGCTTTATTTACTTTGAGTCTATTGAATCAAAATCCGTTAAAAAATGAATTCCTTAAAACCTATTAGAGCCAAACTGTACAATATTGAATATTTACAAAGGAACTTTGAACGCACCTACACGAACTAAAGCACAAACATATTCACAGGCCTTCCAAGCAAAGGTTTATGGTTCAGAGCGTCGACAGCACGAATCGCTTCCATTGGTGTCTTGAAGGCGACTCTAGCGTCTCCCGTGGGTCTTCCACTGTCATCGAATCTGCGAATCACTTCTTCATTGGTTATATCAAATTCGCTGAAGAACAGAAGAATGTCATCGATGTCGGCTCGGAAATTCACGTTTTCCATGGCTACAACGCATCCAGGTTGACCAAAACTATCCACTGATTCGTTGTCTATGAAAGTGGCAACTCCTGAAAGAGAATTGTCTTGCATGTGCATATTTCTGCCCATAGGTGGTCCCATGTTATCCTGCATCATTCCTCTGTGGCCTCGAGCCATACCACGAGGGTCTTGGTTGGGAGGGAAACGGTCGTCCATTCGTCGATCAATTCCTGGATCCATGCCGCCTCGAGGAGGCATTCGGTCACCTCGTGGATCTCGTCTATCGAATTCCATACGGCCACCCCGTCCAGGCATTCCAGGGCCATCCATTCTACCCCTGGGATCGCCTCGATCTGGCCAGTCCATCATCTTTTGCCCATCATCGCCAGGTCTTCGGTTGAATCTTCCATTGGGAGGGAAAGGACCATCCATTGGTCCACCCATGGGTCCATCCATAGGACCCATTGGTCTGTTGGGTCTACCTCGTGGGGGACGTTCCATTGGTAGTCCATCCATCAAATGAGGACCGTCCATCATTGAGGGACCACCCCCATCCATGCCCATTCTGTTGGGTGGAAACCTACCACCGCCACCACGCTCCATAAATCCTCGGTCATTATGCACTGGATCCATCATTCTGCCAATTGGAGGACCTGGTCGTTCCATTCTCATTCTGTTCTCCATAGGGTTCCTATCCGACATTGGATGCTCAGGACGAGCACCGTCATGTGGCACAACTGGGCGATCTGGTCTGGCAGGACGTTCCATCGTTGATTCCATCGTTGGATCTTGCAGTAGAGGGGCCCTTCTTGGGTCACGTATTGGAGGCGATCCTCGGGGGACATCTTTGTCTTCATCCTTACTTTTCATATCCTGTTCCTCACGAGGCTTGTCAAACCGTGACACCCTAGGACCTCTTTCTCTTCGGGATGATCGTGGCTCATCCTTGCCATCTCTATCTCGATCCCTCCTATCTCTGGAGTCTCTAGATTTTGATGACCGATCCGACTCAGATCGGTCAGTACGTTTAGGGGATGGTTTCCGATCAGAAGATCGTGTCTCTTTTGAAGGAGGAGTATTTTTAGCAATTTTCTCTACAGTAACCACACATCGACCAAGGTAAGAATTGTGTTTAGTTGCTGCTTTGTCTGCTTCGTCATCATTCTCAAAAACACATTCAATATCCCCTGTTGGAGAACCACTAGGATCTGACAGAAAGTTAATGGTTACTGGAGACACCCCTACTTCAGAAAAGAAATCGTGTATATCTCTATCTGAAGCATTAGTGGTCCCTTTGATCAGAATAAGATTAGTTTTCATATTGATTTTCGCATAATTATTGCTTTTCATACTATCAGTGGTGAAAGCTGAAGGCTGAGACGCTCTTTGCAATCTTGGGTCTACACTTTCCCGAGGGGGTTGCCTAGAAGAATCTCTATTTCTTCTGCGGTCATCTTCATCCTTTTTCTCAACTTCCATTTCAACTGCTTTCGTTTTTTCTTTTCCAGGTTTGAAATTGTCAATGGCTCGTTCAAATATGTTATCCCTCAAACTCAACACTTCGACAGTAGTTCCTCTAACTTTTTGCCCATCCTGATTCAAAGCCAATTGAATATGTTCAGGTTTACCGAACTTGACGTAAGCAATACCTGTTCGATATCCATGATTGTCATTAATCATTTTTATTCCGTCACTCGGAATACTGCACCCATCAAATAACCGTTTGATGTCCACATAACTTGCGTTGGAGGGTAAGCCTCTGATTTCCACACTCATATCTTGCGCAACTGGTTGAGGCAGAGGGGTCTGAACTTCCATAGGCTGCTGCTGTTGCATACCGACCGGTGGTTGTTGCATTTGTGGAGCCATGCCCCACATATCTGGGCCTGGCATACCAGGAAATCCGGGTTGACCAGGAAACATCCCAGGGCCCATGCCAGGTTGAAACCCAGGAGCCATACCAGGTTGCATCATAGGGTAGCCTGGAGGGAAATTTGGCATGGGCATGTCTGGACCACCCATCATTGGTCCTCTTGGTGGCATGACGACTCCTGGATTCATCATAGGAGGCATAGGCATCCCGCCCATAGGGGGCCAACTTTCCCGTTTCATGGAAGGATCCATACCTGCGTTCATGTTAGGATTCATGGAATGCATGGGACCCATTTGTTGAGGCATTCCAGGACCTCCATTGAATGGAGGGGGCTGGAATCCGAAGTTCGGAGCATTGTGCAATTCGGGTGGACACATATTGGCTGGTGGTAAAGCAACTTGTTGTGGAGGGGCCGTTTGTTTCGGAGATTCCTTACCGTTTTGCTGAAATTGTAGTAGCATTTGAGGTATTGCCGGAGGATCAGGAAGTTGATTAATTTGTGGAGATCGATTGGCTGGAGATGAAGCATTCGATCCTTGTTGAATGTTGGAAAGAGGACCTTTGGGTTGAAGTGTTGGAGTTGGTGCCCCATTATTAACTGAGGGTTTCTGCTGCTGAGACGATTTTTCTTCGCTTTTATGATTAATTTTCTTGTCATTTTTATCATTCGAATTTCTCTTGTCGCCATCACCATCTCTAACTTTGTCTCGCCCATACTTATCCTTATCCCTATCATTTCTTTTCCTGTCGTAAGACCTGCTTCTTCTGCCCCTGTAACGATCTCTGCTTCTATCCCGACTTCTATCTCTCCTCCTACGGTCCCTGTCTCTATCTCTGCGATCACGTCCACGATCTCTCGACCGATCACGAGACCTGCCTCTTTCCGAAGACCTATCCCTAGAGCGCTTGCTGCGATCGCGGTCTCTACTCGATGATCTGTCCCTATCACGTCGATTCCCATCTTTGCTCTCGCGCCTCTTTCCAGCGAGATTAGCGCTTTCTTCAGGTGCCTTGTCCTCTTGAGACTCAGGCTTCTCTTCAGCAGCAGTAACAATGGTTGGAGCAGGTGGAATCTGTGATACTAAAGGTTGAGGTTGTGGTGGAACACTCATCAGGTTCTGCAGCTTCAAAGCCTGCTGACGTGCTTGCTCTATAACACGGAGCATTTCAGTTCGAGAACTGAGCAAGAGCTTAATCTTAATCTCCTTTAGCTTCCCTCCGTCCAACAACATGCCTTGCCTGGCATCCTCATCAGTACTGTAACCAACAGAAAATACCAAATTGGACCATTAATTACTAGGTAGCCATTCCAGATCAAGTGCATTTTTCAACTGAGGGAACAAATTTTGTAAATAACATAAATAAGGTTACATATTACAAGGCAAGTAAATTTACTTGCATTAATTTAACCATTGAAGAGATTCCACTACATTTAAAGGAGTAACACCAAAAACCAAGGAATTTTCAAAAATCTATCAAGTACGAGTACGTAAGTTCGTTCTACGTTAAACGAACTCTTAGTGACCAACGACGCAACAAAACCTCAAACAATTATACTGAGTTAGTAATGACAGATTATAGTAGTGTGTTCACTTAAATGGACCACCCAAATACTAGGTTACAAGTCCTCAAAATTCAGACCGTCCACGGGGTGGCAACACATGAATTGCGATCGTATTAACATTTTTCAAAACTAGAAAAAATATCAATTTCAATTTCTGATTAGAGGTTGATCAGAGATTCTGAGATCATAGGCTTCTGATTCTGATTGAATGAATGATACTGATACTGAATGATTGAATTATTCATTCTGATTGAGTGATTGATTCTGATTCTGAGGTTGATCAGAGATTCTAAGATCTGAGGATTCTGATTCTGAGATCTGAGGCTGATCAGAGATTGATCAGAGGCTGATCAATTTCTCCAAATTTAAGACATATTGGGAAACTAATGCGTAAATAGGTAGGTGGGTATTGCCAAGATACCTACTCTTGGTATTGGTTCCCGCGAACCAAATAAACATCTACCAAGTAGGGTGGACAAAATAACTTCCCCATAGAATAACGTGTATGTATATGAATACAGAATTAATTCAGATACACAGATGAATTCCTTAACTTGAAACATCATTTGAATTTGCATGGGGATGGAAAAATTAACACGATAAGCTGTTCTCGTGGCTCCCACTGATCAAATCGCGATGAAAGCTAAGAGTATAAACATATAATTCACTGACCCAGCTAATAACCCACCAAACTTGAGTAAAAACGTTCAAAAAAACGTGAGAAAATGACGTTGAAAAAAATCATTAAAGATGCAAAGACAGGGAAATGAAACAAATTTAAACGGGTAAAATTCAAATTCATACGGAAAATCGAGGAGATCCCTCGAAATTTCATCAAAATTGGATCATTGATTTTTGCTGATGGTGCAAAGGCGATGTATATCAAAGAATAAACATTTTTAAGACTCCTTTGCAAATTAAATTATTTTTTTTATTAGAGACTGGTTTCGGGTCAGAACCCCATAATCAGTCCAAAGTCCATATCGATAGCACAAAGGGGCTATGTCCAAAAATCCTCGTATGTCGTTTTGAGAAAAACGCAAAAGATAATATCACAGCACAAAATTCCTAAAATAATGGCTATTTACACTAAAATCTTTAATTTCCTCAATAAATTTTCAAGCTATAATCGTTAAGAAGATCAATAATAGTTTTGTTGAATTTGAGTTTTTCTGAAATTAAAAGAAAATAAAAAATGTGGAAGATGGATCACACACACCTTTGTGTGTGATCGCACATGCCTTTGTGCTTTAAGGTATCGATATATTCAAGGAGAACCGCCACGATCAAGAGCTGAACTGCAACAGATGATGGGGTTTTGACCCGAGACGGGTCTCCAATAGAGCAAATTTCAGTTAGCCGAGGAATTTCAAAAATATTGTCAACATGAAAATCGGATCACTATTTTGTAAATGCCCGGGGTAAGGACAGACCGACTGACTCAAGTGGATCAAAAAGTTCTGAAACGCAAAATGCACATATCAAATTTGGAAGACTTGAGAGAACATCCCCTACCTTCAATAGTGAGAAAACAAAGTTTAAATGGGCCATTTCATCATTTTCCAAACTTTTTTCATTCACCTTCAGGAATTGTGATTTAACTTTTGTAGGTTAGACTATGGAAACTCAAGGAGAATCTACTAGAGGATAACAACACCATCCCTAACATCGGTAAGAGCTCTGCAACGCAAAAGACGAGGACAAACCAAATCTTTAATTGAGAAATGTTTTTGATCTGTGATGCACGGAAACATAGTTTCTCAGACACGCACGAATTATGTTTATTGCCTCAGGATGAAACGTCTGGAAGTTAACCAAAAAATCACTTTTCGAGGTTTACAAAAAATGTTCTCCAAATCAAAAGCTCGTGTCTGTCTGACCTACACAAAGCTGTTGCCCGATTTCAATGAAATTTTCAGAGGTCCTGCCGAGTTAGCATTCAGATGGTCCCCTATGAAAATAATCGCCTCCTTGAAATACGAGCAGTAAAATTCTTGAAGCCTTAACTTGTCTTCCACCCGAATTCGATGACATTACAAGAGATTGTGCTGGTTGGCGTACAGATGGTCCCCTATGAAAATCATGTTCCTAAATAGTAGACAACAAACGTTAAACCCTCGTAACAGCTCCTGCGTTTTCCACCCGAATTCGAAGACATTTTCAGGATTTGAATGGGTTGACGTGTAGATGGCCCCCTATGAGGGTAGTGCAAGATAGGTACCTACATAGAGATTCGTGATTTAAGATAGGATCATCTATACAATCGGGTTATGGATACGAGGAAGCTACGTGCCACATCAACTTGGCAGACGTTTTTCGAATGTTTTTACGTGAAGATCTTCAACAGCCATAACTTCTACATTTTCCTCCCGAATTCAATGAAATTGTTGTGCTGTTTAGCGTTAAGAAAGTCATTCCCCTGATAGGACAGCCGATTCCTAAATTTTTCACCCGAATACGATGAATTTTTCAGGGATTGTGCGGGTTGACATGTAGGTATATGTTTCCCTAAGAGGGTAGTGCAAAATACTTATAGATCAATGTTTTGATAATTATTTATTGTGTATCGGATCACCTATACAATTGAGTTATGGATACGAGGAAGCTATGTGCCACACCCAATTGGCAGACGGTTTTTTTTTTACCGTTCTTACATTCCAGGAGCGTCCACCTACTCATCTAGCAATCTAGATCAATAAACCTTCAATAAGCAGGCATGAACAGTTTCAGAGGTGCGCGATAAAACGGAAAATCGTTTACCTACTACTTTTGTAACCGAAATTCTGAGATTTTTTGTCGAATTCCTGCTTTTTCCCCAGTCAACCCACTACACCTTTCAAAGCAATCGTATCCTCAACTGTTCATAAAAATTGAGACATTTTAAAAATCGAAAATTCATTTTCATTTCAATTGAAATTGGTCTAGGGCTTGTTTTGATATTATTTCAATTTCCTCTTAATCACCCCTTCGAAGATGTTGACAATAATAAAGTTTTGCGGATTTTCGAAGTTTTAGAGTCGTACCTGGAAATGCCTCAAATAAACTCCCGATTTTAGCGTGTTATCTTGTTCCTGCTAAGAGACTAGTCGTATCAGAGCGATTCAGAAGAAAACTCGTATCTTGACACTAATACGGGAATCTGCCTTAGTATTTCGACGATACGACTTCTTGCATTCTGAATCAGCACGTTACGACTTTTTGTCTCTGAAAACTCGGAATTTTTATGAAAACTCTGAAAACGTTTATTTTTATTGATTCAGCTGTTTTGTCTTACTCTCTGAACACAGATATGAAATACGATTGACTTTGAGCCAAGAAGTATGATAAAATAATCAAGGTGAAATGGTTTCTTGATTATAAAGTTTCAGGAATTAAAATGTGCTTAGCTTTCCAAAGTCTCGTGGTTGCGTATTGAGAAAAGAATAGCCATAACTTCGGGTTTACGAGAGCGTTTTTTTTGACAATTTACACTCAAAAATGTTTAATTTTGACTCCAGAAATCGATTCGGCTACTAATTTCTTTCAAGAAAAACCTTTGCTTGTGGTAAAAGGAGAAAAAATAATCCTGTGAAAGAGTTTTAGTTTATTATTTTCAATAATGAACCTTTGGAATCGACCATGAAAAAAAAATTTAACACCCCCTCAAAATTTGATGGTTTACGTTTCAAGGTACGTAAAATCCAAAAATCGAATAAAAATTTGGCCGTCCGTGGCACTTTTGCCAGTTATCATTGACCGATTTTGATGAAATTTGGTATGTAGGCTCTTTCTGGGGTCTAGTTGTGCCCAGAATATTTTGGTTGAGCTGGGTCACTTCTAAGGGTTCCAAAATCAATTTTGAAATTTTGAAAACGCCCTAACTCAAAAAAATTTGATATAAAGGTATTGTTTTTCCTTCAATTCAAGATTCTATAGAATTTTTAGAGATCACCCGGAGCTCTGTAGGACAAACCGTTCGCTCACTACGAGAATTTAAAGTTTGGACGTGCGATAAATCAGAAACACGAGTGTGAATCGCAAAAGAGGCCTAATCTCCGTTCAAATTTTAGCTGACCGAAATGCGATCGATGTTTTTCTTCATGTTGGATGGTTGGTGGCTTTGCAGACGAGTGATCTATATATAAAAATAAAAAATAATAAACCATTGTGTAATAATTTGCAGCGTTTTTCACCACGAAACCTATTAGGTCATTTTCCCGAAAGTTGGGTGAAGTCAAGATAGACCATCAGGCTAAGCACGGCTGTATAGTAGCCTGTGACACAAATATTGTTAAATGAACGTAATATCGGTATTGAGCCCCCTTAGAATTAATTTTCAATTCTAACACCAATTTGCAATATAAAATGTACCATAACATATATGTTTTACTCAATTCAAATACTACTTTTTTCCACATCTCATGTTTCACGTCATTTCGACCTTGTATAACTAAAACTACAATAACCAGTGAGTTTAAATCTGATGATAATGTCGGAAAGAGCGTTAAATTTCCCTCTTCCCTGATGTCAAACCAAAAAATTTAAAAAAACAAAAATGTAATTTAATTTTTTTAAATTTTTAAATTTATTTGGTGAAAATATCGCCTGAACATGAAATTTACACAGGATGAGAAATTTTTTAAATCGCAAGTAAATGATCTATCTCTGGATTGTTTTCTGTGTACCTCTAAATGGGTAGGAAAAACTGTTTATTGTTATTTTTAATCTAAGGTAGACCTCATTCTGAGAATTTCGGTACCAACCGCGACCTTCTAGCGTGAGTAAATCTTTTCCTATGAATTTTTAAAGTTACGACCGTTTAGGACGTCACAGTAGGCTGGGGGGTCCCGCCCAGGCGAGAGGGGCGCGTAACGTCATAAACGGTCGAAACTGAAAATCATAGAAACAGATCTACTCACGCTAGAAGGTCGCGATTGGTGCCGAAATTCTCAGAATGAGGTCTACCTTAGATTAAAAATTTTTAAAAAAATCAAGGCGCTCCCCCCAATGGAAGTGAATAATAATGTGAATGGGGGTTTGAATAAAGAAAATCGTCGTTTTTGGGGGGAAAACGAAGATTTTTAGAGGATTTTCCCTGAAATGAACTCGCCTCGTAAAACTGAGTTTGGTATTTTCTCACGCTGAATCGAAAGGTAGGACTTAAGCCCTTCTTGAAAGGAAAATAAGTGAATGATGTGGGTGAAAATTGGGGTTGCTCGACGTTGGAATGAACTATAGTCCTTGATTCATCAATTTCGGTGAGTCAGAACTTCAAATTCGGATCCTGTGCCCAAAAAACCCCCGACCTCCAGTTCTCATGCACTTTTCACCGCCCAGCCCTTTCAACCACTCCGTCTATCACCAACTTATGGCACAGAACTTGTCAATAAATCTGGGTTGTTAACCGTTTCATTGTCAAACCTCTCAATGCATCCGCAAAAGACGCAGGTACATTTTGAACACTTTTTACGAGTTATGTTCGAATTAGGTACCTATTTATACAGGGTGTCTACACTTGACATGGGCTTCAGGGTTCGATTCTACAAGGTACTATTTCCTACAAAAATGTCTCCTAGCAATTTTCTCTTAGCCCACACAAAATGCCTTTCTTTTTACTTCGAAGTTTTTATTCGCGTTTTCGACCTTACGTCATAACTCCTCTTATTTACCAAGTAAATTGAAATTTGTGGATATCGCTGGAAAAAGCGTTGAATTTCCAACCTAATTAGTGTGTATCTTTTAGCAATAACCATTTCTAAAAAATCAAGTCAAAAAGCACTTAAATTTTTTTTCTTCCGAAATTTGATTTTTCTTTTTGAAGTTTCCACTTTGAACGTCTGTCCATTTCGATGGGCGCTCTTTGGAAAAACAAGCTAAAAATGTCAGCTTTCCAACGGTCTATCAATTTTCATTTTAAAATTCAAATTGGAAAAGTAAATCAGGTTTGAATGCAAGAAAACGTGAGTTTTACTAGAAAATCGAGTGTTTTACGCGGTGTAGGGTCGCCCTCGATCTCAAGATGACGACGAGTTTGGTATAATTTCCTACGTAATTTTTCACGTTGAATCTTTCTGACGATATAATCAAATTTGAATTTACTTGGTAAATAACATGAGTTAAGACGGTATTATTGACGTAAGGTCGAAGGTAACGTAGGTATTGACGTAAGGTAATGACGTAAGGTCGAAAACGCGAAAAAAAACTTCAAAGTGAAAAGAAAGGCATTTTGAGTAGATTAAGAAAAAATTTTGTTGGAAATATCTTATAGAATCGAACCCTGAAGTTATGCCCTGCTCAAGTGTAGACTCCCTGTATAATAGCTCAATATAAGCAGTTCACTATGAAGATTCAACAATCTTCATCCGTCTTCAACAACTCAGATTGTGAATGAACCGAATCTTCAATATTATTATATTGTCGGAAAGGGCAGAAAGCGCCACCATTCAATTCAGCGTAAAACAAGTCAGCCAAGTGGGTGTGGCACATAGCTTCCTCGTATCCATAACGCAATTGAACAGACGATCAATCTCCAGCACTACCCCTATGAGGGTAGTGTAAGATAACACCAACCGACAACATACACAATCTCTGAAAATACATCGAATTCAGTTTGAAACTGAAGAAGTTAAGACTGATACAAGGTTTTTACATAGGCGGATGCGCAGATGCTACAATCGACCCGAGGCGATGATTTTCATAGGGGACCATCTACACTTCAACTTGCACAATCCCAGAAAATTGCATCGAAATCGGACAATAACTTCGCTAAGTTTCGCGCGTTACAAGGGTTTCATCACATACAGACACGGGCCAAGATGAGTAGAGGTGTGCCCACGCACCCGTCAGCTGCATGAAGAACGCTGTCTCTGGTGGGTATAGTGCTGGTAACGAAAGAGTACCGTCGGATAATCCGAGTTCCAGCCCCTAAACTACCTACTATCTTTTTACCTAATAGGTGTCGAGTCTGACGTGGGACCTAGGTAGGATAAATATGAATGGAACTTGCTACCCCTCTCAATTGACAGCGTCAATAACTGGATATTTCGTATAATTGAATTACCTATTATAATACAGGATATCACCCTTTAGGGCGCACCATTGGGCAGGGTTCGATTCTATTACTAATTTGCAATAAAAAAATGTCTCACAGCAATGTTTTTTAGAGGATTCGTTTTCGAGTTATTTCACTTTTAAGATTTTTTCTGTTTTTTCAATCTCAGTAAAACGGTTATAACTCTTCTAATTTTCATGGAAATTTCAATCTGATTACACCGTTGGAAATAGCATAAAATTTCCGGTGTCCTTGATGGAAAAAACTTTTTTTTTAAATTGGGTAAACAGACCTGAAACGATAAATTGGTAAAATCTTGGAAATATCAACTTTTTTCAAAATTTCATAGGTTCTGTAATGCGGCACGTACCTACTCGTAAATTTTTACCTGTAGGCCTAAAAGATGCACAAAAATCTCAGCTTTCTAATGGTATAGTCATTTCTATCTTGAAAGTGAGGCTTATCACAGAAATTAATTTAAAAGCAGAAAATTGAGAAATTTTTTCATCGAAATCAGCGCTCCGGCTAAGACGATCTAATGGATTGGTCGATGGGAGGGAGTAGCAGAGTAGGGCAAAATCCTACTCATGACAAAAATAATGTTTTTCTATGGCTAAAAATATTATTACTTTTTTATTTAGAGTATGATTAAAATCATAATCAATGTATGAATGAGATTAAATTCTTGATCACAAGAAATGTGTGATTAATTCATGGTTAAATGCTGGTTCTTGTGATTTATCATGATTTTTTCATGATTACTCACGGATTTCTGTGATTAATCATACATTTCCTGTGACTAATCGCCGATTTCTGTGATTAATCATTTCATGTGATCATAATACATCATTACCATTACACTTCGCTCGTGCGTACAAGGTTTATAAATACACGGTATATTATACCGTTCGTTCTGTGGTTGAACGCAACATTCTTCAATCCAGAAAAAATTGTAAAAATCCAAGGTCCAAGGTAACTAAGAAAAGTGGCGTGTTTTCGGATTCTACATGCTTTGAAACGTAAACCATCAAACCTAGGGAGGGGGGATTTAATTTGTTTCTTGCTCGAATCCAATGGAGCATTCTTGAAAAAAATAAACCAAATACGTCTGCCAAGTTGGTGTGGCACATAGCTTCCTCGTACCCATACCCGATCCGATGCATATACCATGTAGTTATTCTCAAAACACCAATCTTTAAGTAACTTGAACTACCCTCATAAGGGACCAACTAGACCCAATCCTCAAGAACCTTGAAAATTTCGTCGAAATCAGATGAGAAATGTAGTAGTTATAGCTGTTACAAGGATTTCACGTTTGCGCAGTGGGTAGTATCAGTCTGGGGGCAATGATATTCATAGGGAACCGTCTACACGCCTATTAGAACAATCCTACAAAATTTCATAAAATTCAGCTGTTATAGCTGTTTTACGTTTTTGTCACGTTCTACATGGAAAAATCTTGAAATAATTTTTTTTAAACTTGGAAAAATCAGAGATTAAAAAGAGTCTGCCAAGTGGGTGTGGCACATAGCTTCCTCGTATCCATAACCCGATGCTTAGTAGTTAATCTCAAAACACCACTCTCCAACTACCTTGCACTACCCGCATAGGGGACCACAGCAACTACTACACAGCAACCCGCACAATATCTGAATATTGTTGGAAAATTTTGAAGTTATCTGTTGCAAGGATTTTAGTTTGCGCATAAGCACAAAATACTTTCAATTTGGGGGCCATGATTTTCATAGGAGACCATCTACACCCCAATCCGTATGACTCCTGAAAATGTCAAAGAAATCGGATGGAAAATGTGGAAATTATGGATGTTACAAGGAATTCACGTTTGCGCAAGCGCAGCAGCTACTATCGGTCTGGGGGCGATGATTTTCATAGGGGACCTTCTACACGTCAACCCACACAATCTCTGAAAATTTCAATAAAATCTAACCTTAATTTTTCATAGTTTTACCGAAACCAAAATTGTTCAGGAAGATGATCAAAGCGAATGTTTCGTGAATTTTCTCGAAATTCTATCATAACATGCTGGTTGAAGTACCTACAAAATGCCTGCAGCGGAAAAGGGAGACTGGCGCTGGAGAACCCTTGTGACGTCACGCCCCTTCCCAGCCGTGGAGCGTGAGCACAACTCCTCTCCTATACTCACCTTGGACACAGGCCATAACTATTCAAGAAGGTAAAACGAAAGTGTAAATTTTGATCTTGGAGAACTTTTGTTAAACCTTGAAAGTAAAAACACTGCTTCTGCTACCTTGGTGGACCCTGAAGAAATACACCGAATGCGATTTAAAAATCAGTTTTTAAGACGTCAATCCGCACAATCCCTGAAAATGTCATCGAATTCGGATTTCATAACAGACGGTTACAAGGATTTCATAACAGACGGACACGGAACCAAAATTGTTCAGAAAGGTCTGAAACGTGTAAAACGCGAGTTGAAATTTTGATTAGGTATGGAGAACTTTTTTTTCAATCTTGAAAAGTGAAAACAAAGCTTCCGCTATATTGGTTGACACGGAAGCAATATGTCATTAGACTTTTTTGTTGCAAATAAGTTGGAAAACGTGGCCTGAGTAGCATACTCAAGATTTTCTGACGTGGATATGTACATACCTAAGTGGTTTTACCAAAAGGTTTGCTGGTCTCTTCAGTACCTACAACATTCATTACAAATTCGGCCACAATGAACTGAAACGAATATTTTCCTAGGTATTCTTTTTTGCTCGGTCAAAACTTGTTCTCTTCCTTATTAGATCAATAGCATTGGCACTCATAACACTGCGTGATTGTGATGTCCTGGAAAGGTGTCTAATTTTCAGCCAGCGGAAGATCAAGATTTACGTCACGTTTTCATTGGTTTGAAAACAGGTCGTGTTTGTATTATAATGATAGTTCGTGAATAACATTTCGGCTTTCAGTGATAGTTTGGTGGTGAGGTACACCTCAACATATTCATTCAGTAGTGGGTAGGTTGGTCCTACCCCTGCTCAAAAATTAGTAATTTGAGTTTGATCGGTTGATAAAATATTGTACCAACTCTGTTTATATATGCTAGTCCAAGGTAAGTATCGTATAGCAACTTATATTCATCAGCCCCCAACGTACTGCCGAGTTGTCCGTGAGCGAGAAAGGCTGAGTATGTAGGTCAGCACCACCAGGCTGCGCCACCATCCAGTCAAGAAGATCGCATTCGTTTCAACTGGAGGCTCCGATGATCACAATCGAACCACCCACTAACGATTAGTAAACTCGATACGGACCGACTAAGGAAAACAAGGTCGTGTGTAAAGTGGGGTTAAAATCATCGAGACTAATAACTATTCTTAGCTTGATGGTTGGAATTCACGATATGTACCTACAACGATCAATACGAGGATAAAAAACAACCAAACATTTATGGAAGCACCTAGATATTGCTCTACATGACACTGAAGCAACCGAACATCTTCAGCTTGGAATACATAACCAATATAATAATTATATTGGTTATGCAAAAATCGATTAATTAATTACTAATCGAAAATCGATTAATTATTAATCGATTTTCGGAAGAGCATAATCGATTCCAGATCGGATACAAAATTAGATAAAATTGAACTGCCTGGTCCCAAACGCTCTGCGACAGTGGGAGGGCTATTGTGAGGAAAAAAGGTACCTATCGATTCAACTACAAATTATATCGTCGTTACACATTTCTGTTTTTCGCACTTGATATCGACTTAACGGGTATCAATACCCAGCCGACTTGACGACGTTACGGAAGCATTGATCGATTCCACTTTTTCTTCATTTTTAACCAGTGATGATATAATTTTAACGATCCGTGCTATGTGCCAAACCCTCAAGGCTTACTACTCTCTCAAATAGTTAATTTTTCCGCAGCTTCAAAGATTTGTATAAAAATTTACCCATTTCGAGGTACCTATGCAGAATCTAAAAAACGAATGAAAAATTCCGTCGAATGATATTTGGTATGACACCATTGTGTCCTAGTTGTGCCCCGAATATGAGGTTATCATCAGTCACGACGTAAAAAGTGGGGCAAAACATTTTAGAAACGCCCAAGCTTGAAAACTTTCGAAACACAGGTATTGTGTTATTTTCATCAATTCAAAATAGTCACTTGGTACTGTGTTTTTGTTTAACCAATTATATAAACTAATAAAAATATATATGTGTGTATGGTAGGTCTTGGATGTTTTTTTTCAATTTTCTTAAGCTCTCTACAAATAGATATATACTCTACAAATAATACAATATTCCCAGTAATTCAGTCTCGCGGTCTTTACCCGTCGAAATATCGAGATAAATTTTGTGAATTTCCATTTTTATGCGTTTTTCAAAGTTTTTACAAGCTACTCGTTCAAATTATATTATATTTATATAAAATATATATATTGTATATTATTACCGTCCAAGTAACTAAATAAACAAATAATTGACAAAATTGCGCTGAGCGCAATCGTACAACCATTAATTATTTTTTCAAATGGGAGCGCCCATTTTTTATTGCTGATTCGGATTCTACGTCAAATTTTATGAACATTTTACAACATTCGACAACTTTTTTTTTGAACACGCGCAACCCGGTCAGCTAGCGCTCAAAGATGCGCAACCCAGGGATTTAGCCAGATTTGTAGATTTAACCAGAGATGTAGGTAGACCTCAAGTGTGGCACATTAATAAGCACTGTTTTTCTATGCTGAATTGCGTGGTGACATCCCTTTCTTGATTTGATTTCCTTTTACCTCACTAATAGCCGAAAAAGTAACTTTTTTAGGAAGAAATCGTCAATTTTCTTATGAAGGGTAATTAATCATCACAAAGAAGTTTAAAAAACTGTGAAATTTATAAAATTGTGTCGGAGGAGAAATGATTAGTGAAGGAAACAATACTTGGAGAAGATTCCACGGATTGATTTCCTACTCAAAAAGTGACTTTTTCGGCTATTAATTCGATAAAATCAAATCAAATCAGAAAAGGGAAACTACAACGCGATTCAGCGTAAGTCGAAGGTTCATAAATGTTCATAAAATTTGACGTAGAATCCATCCGAATCTGCATAAAAAATGAGGATTCCCATTTGAAAAACTAAAGTTGATCATGGTCATTTTTGAACTTCACGCAAAAAATTAAGATTAACAATTAAGAAGAATAGCATTGGTCAGATTTTTTTTTCGAACACCACCTAACTTCAGAAAACGTGTTGGAATGTTCCAAAACGGTTGGAATTTCCAACAAGACATTTTCTCAAAATGATCTATCTTTAATTTTTTTAGAAGATTGCAATAGCTAAATTTTTTCTGAAAATGCGCTAAAACCAAATTTTGTAATGAAGGTACCCACAACTTGAGGATAACGAGGTTTTTCTGTGAAAATAAACTTGAATGAGGGTCGAAGGTAATTTTAAAGGAAAAGCCGTGCGCTTTGCAGAAACCTTTGCGTAATAATTTGCATCGTTTTTCTCTTCCGTGGAGAAACCCGAAGAATTTTCAAGAGCTCGTTGTTATTCACCCACCAAATCCATTTTTATTTTTTCATTAGATTTCACCTTCTTCATACTTTTTGTGAAACTTGGCTAATTCGCAGAACCTATCCGGCAAAGCTGGAAACTCCAATTGAACCACCAGAGCTGGACCATTCCAATAACGTAACATGCCAAGTACCTAATTAAGAGTAAAAATCGTTTGTAATGCAAAGCTGACGTTCATTTTTTTGGAAATAATTTTGTTGCTAAAGTACGAAGTTAATTAAAGCTGTTGAATAACATTCCCGTCTACATGAAAGTACATAAAATCTACATATAAGTCTAAAAATCTACAGAAGAGTCATCATCATATCTCAAGTTTTTGATTATCCAATAGCCTTTGAAGATTTAACATTGCAAAAAAACCACACAACGCACTCGACATGGAATACTGTAACAACTCAAATTTGGTAATTGTGAGTTGGGTACCTATTGATTTGAAGGCCTGAAGAATCATCTACCATCAATCCGAATCTGACGTCAGTTTTGTTTTTGTTTACCTCAGATATTTTAAGATAGGTATAGCTAGTTTTACGATTTTTTTTTAATTCTCACTTTTCCCAATTTTGTATTGAGCACCAACTAATCTTGCTCAAGTCTCCTCAAAAAGTACTCAGACTTATAGAACATTTTGTGTAGAATCCGAATATGTACTTTGTTTTTGATCAAAGTTGCGTTAAACCCTCTATTTTCTCAAAACGTACCTACCAAAAAAACTGCGGTTATTATTCTTAACGTTTTTTCTTCGGTTTTCCCTTATATTTTGCCACTTGAAAAAAAAATTAAGGCTAAAAAAAATTTCTTGGGCCTTTACTTTGTAGGGGGGACACTCTAGAGGAGAATGAGACCAATCGCAACCTCCTAAACCGATTAAAGACCACTGAGATGAAAATTCACAAAAACCGTTGATTAATTTTTCGAGATGAGTATGTGCGTTCATATAACTGTTTTCCTCGAGGCTTTTATTAGGTTATATTTGAAGTGGTTTGACGGGTCCAGCCAAATAATTTGGGTAACCGATCCGAGACCCCGTGATCTGTTACAGTTTTTCCACGACAATAAACTGTAATTGCAGCTTTTGCACAGTATTTCGGGTCCACCATTAGTCCAAATTACCCAACGAGAAACTAAGATACTGTAGGTATAAACATTTGATTGTCCCTCTAATTGGCATTCTATTGTTTGGAAGTACATATTTTCCACGGATGTAACAAACAATGCTAGGGCTATTTGCGCATTATTTACGAGGCATTTCAAAAATCTAATTTCCCGACAAACACAGATGAAGGTTTGGTATCGACTGGGGCTCAAAAGAGTTCAGTGAAATACAGGGAAGGGAAAGATTACGCGGAGGGAGCACGTTCCAGGTGGAGCGATTTTTTCGGGAAACAGAGTGCCTATTTACGATCATACTCTTAATAGGTGACATGCATAAAAAATTTAGAAGAAAACAAGATCCATTCGAGGAAAACAGAAACAGGAACGCGCATACTTAGCTCGAAAAATAAATTAACGGTTTTTGTGAATTTTCATCTCAGTGCCATGAAAAAGCTCATTCCTTCGATATTATGGGTTTAGGAGGTTGCGATTGGTCTCATTCTCCTCTGGAGTGTCCCCCCTACAAACTAAAGAAAAAGAGACAATTTTTTTCAGCCTTAATTTTTTTTCAAGTGGCAAGATGTAAGGGTAACCCGAAGAAAAAACGTTAAGAATCGGGTGAAAAATAGAGGGTTTAACGCCAGAGATGGGCGAATTCTTATTCATAACTACGATTATGAATATAAATCATATCTGCGATTTTATGATTATGAATACGAATACAGGTATGAATATGAATACGAATACAATCGTATTCACACTTTGAATACGATTTTTCCCCGTATTCGTATTTTGAATACGATTTTATGATTTTTTTAATGATTTCCCTAAAAATCTAATTTTCTAACGATTTTCCCTGAAATTTTTTAAATGATTTTCTCCCGAACTCTGGACATATGTATGACCTAACATTGTCAAAATAATCAATCAAAATTCGATATGCTCACAAATTCCGAATAGAATTGTTTCACGCTGAATCGAATGAGACCAACACCAGGTCGCTACGACCAACCGTGTTGAAACTACGACAAAAATCGTATTTTTCAACAATTTGCACTGAAAATCACCAAAAAATTAAGATTTTTACCGGAAATTTCGTCGTGTACTAATAGAAACAGTTGGTCTTAGCGACCTGGTGTTGGTCTCATTCGAATCTGCGTAAAACATCTTATAAAAATTGGTGAGCGTTTCGAATTTTGATTGATTATTTTGACAATTTTAGGTACTTAACCCATTCAGTGCGGGTGTGGTAATATTACTACAGCTGGGGTTTCACGCCGTGCGGGTGTGGTAATATTACCACGCTGCTCTCTTCAGACCCTGTACCCTTATCATCGCTCTGTAGAGGGGGGTACCGCGTTTCTTTGTCCCGTACGGTGGTTTTTACCCTCAGTATGAATCATGCAGCAGTTCTGAACACTTCGTTGGCGGATAGAGTGTTTTTGAGCCAGGAAAATGGAGGAAGATGGAGAAGTAATGCTGATGTGCAATAATGTTTACAATGTTTACCATTATGTGGTGTATTATATTCATCATTACAGAAATAAATAATATCTGGTATGAAGTGTCCAACTGCGTTCGTGTACTCACTCATTTTGATTTTCAATTTTCGCCTCTATTTGGCCGGAATGCTAACCCGCAACACTTCGCTCTGCTGTTAGCATTCTGGCCAAACCTGACGTGCGGGTGTGGTAATATTACCACGTGCGCCAAAAATGGTTCAAATGAACTGATATTGACTGTTTTTATCCATAACCACCATTATAACAATTTTTAAAAAGTGCTATGCGACGTGTCACAAAAACTCAACTTCAGGATGGGAGGTTGTTCCTCCTTTTGAGACCCGCGCTGAATGGGTTAATAAATATGTCCAGAGTTCGGGAGAAAATCATTTAAAAAATTATGATTTTCAAGGAAAATCGTTTAAAAAAATTGATTTTTAGGGAAATCATAGAAAAAATCATAAAATCGTATTCAAAATACGAATACTGGGGAAAATCGTATTCAAAGTGTGAATACGATTGTATTTGTATTCATATTCATATCTGTATTCATATTCATAAAATCGCAGATAAGATTTGTATTCATAATCGTATTCATGAATAAGAATTCGCCCATCTCTGTTTAACGCAACTATACTCAAAAACTAAGTACTTATTCGGATTCTGCGCGAAATTTCCTATAAGTGAGTACTTTTTCAAGCATTCAAGCAGGATACAGATTCATCTTGATGAGTGCTCAATAAAAAATGAACAAACCTATATCTTGAATATCCGAGGTAAAAAAACGTCAGATTCGGATTCAGCGCACCAAATACCATAAAAGGGGTATTCATGGTCTGATTCGATCGTCGAATCTTCGTATATCGAATCGTCGTAAACTCGAGGGTCTCATGAGGCTCCCACATTTTCTCCCGTCGAATCGTCGAAAATCGAATTGTGCGTAGCGCTCCTTGCGGCTTCAGACGATAACCAAGTCAGTGTCAAAAGAACCGCCGCATGTTCATTAATTTCCTTTTAGTTAAAATATGAGAATACCCCAGAGGTTCCTAATAAAATCCTTTAACAAAGTTCGTAGTACCCGAACGAAAAAATCTACGGCTAGAATTAAAAAAGGATCATGCTTCAGACTTCTGAATGGGTACCTACCGATGAGGAGTCTTGTCTCAAAGAAAAACCCTTGCTACTTCCGTCACACAATTTTGAACGCATTTTGGTACATATCTCATGGCTGAAACATGTTCGATGCTAGAAAGGAGAATGTGCTAAGCTCGCTTTAGTGCCAGCAAGCAACATTTTTCCACTCCTCCAGCAGACCATCAGATGGTCGCGTTTTTCCTTAGCCGCTTGGGTGGCTCAGCTCCACTCACTCGAGAAAAAACCCACTTCGAACAAAATAAAAAAGAAATAAACGAACGGAAAAACGGAATAAAAATTAAAAGAGGTGTTAAAAGAAAAACTCAAAATGAAAGGAAGAGAAGATCTGTTTGTTGATGTTATGATAGTTGCTTCGCACAACGGCCGCTAGCGCTAGGGTTTGTAATTCGACGTCGAATCTCGTAATTCGACGTCTTCAGCCCGTCGTAAATCGAATCGTCGTATTTGCCGGTGCGCATGCGCATTGACTCCCGTCGAATCTCCAAATTCGAAATTCGACGTCGAATCTCCCAGACCATGAATACCCCTAAACAACGGTCAAAGAACGAAGCAGCCAGACCACTCCTAAATTTTGAAATCTGGTGTAATCTTCTAAAAAGTACCTAGTTCATATAAAAATGTTGCTAAATTCCCGAAGAGTTAAGTCTTTTTCCGGTATAATATTGACTATATTCTGTGCTTGTTTGTGTGTTTCTTGGATTTTAATAGAGGAAAAAACCACCCTAGAAAATAACCGATGCTATCTGTCTCGTTTTCCCACAACTTTGGTTTTTTCAGAGATGTTACAGTACTCCTCAATGCGTGCGATATTTATTCGAGTTTCGAATTAAAAATGAGTTCTTGTTCAACATTTTAACTCGCAACTTTATAAATAACAACCAATATTAACTGACTGGCCGACAGCCAATTACTGAGGGACAGCTTTTTCTCCTCACCAATTCAATAAAGGTTCCTAATAAAGCAAAATAAGAATGAGAGGTAAAGAGGAGTATTCTCTACATCAAGTTATGTAGGTTTGGAGAGTGAGAGCTTAGTACCTAATCAAATTCAAGTTGGCTTACCACTCATGCTAATTGTTTTCTTTCAACAGGATACAATAAATCGATATGTTATTTTCACAATGTAGCCCTGGCAAATTAGTGCTCTAGCCCCTAAAATCTGAGTTTGCGACGATCCTTTTACGTCTTTTTTTAAAGGGCATTAAATTTCGCGTCGAATGGAGTCTGAAACAATGAAATCGGTTAAACCGTACCGCCACAGTCGACCGTCAAAGATAAGCGATTTTTACGAACTTGGCCTAAAAACGCTCAACTAACGCTCGTAGGTCGAGAAGGACTACACCGATCTGAAGCACAACCTGAAAACCGTCGCAAACTCTGATACCCGTCTTTCAGGACCCCTGAAATGGTTTAAAACAGCTCTCGAGCAATTTTTAGGGGCTAGAGCCCATTTTAGCTCTAATTAGCCTGGAGCTAATGAGGTGACTGAAGAAGAAAAAATAAGTAATAAAGTGATGATCCGCGTATTCAGAAACCTTTTTCCAATTTTCCGGTTCGACTGCTATTAGAAATTGTTTAGAAAATTGACAATGAGGAATTTGCCTCACAATTTTTTAATTTTTTTTTTTTTCCTTTTCAAAAGAGGATTCACTGATATGGAAGAAAACCTGCTGCTCGAAAACGCATTCAAAAAAATTAGAGAATTTAAGGAAGATAGAACTTTTAAATGAACCAGGAGTCAGTGACGAGATGAGTTTCTCCTTACAACAGCAGCGCTACCTCTGATAGCGTTCATTTGGCCTCTGATAGTGCTCATTTGGCGCTCATAGCCCTTTTTAGCTCTAATTAGCCTGGGGCTAATGAGGTGACTGAAGAAGAAAAAATAAGTAATAAAGTCATGATCCGCGTATTCAGAAACAATTTCCAATTTTCCAGTTCGAATGTTATTAGAAATTGTTTAGAAAATTGACAATGGGGAATTTGCCTCAAAATTTTTTAATTTTTTTCAAAAGAGGATTCACTGATATGGAAGAAAACCTGCTGCTCGAAAACGCATTCAACAAATTTAGAGAATTTAAGACATAACTTATGAATGAACCAGGAGTCAGTGATGTGACGAGTTTCCCCTTACAACAGCAGCGCTACCTCTGATAGCGCTCATGAAACAACTAGCTTACTTGATCGAACACACGAGTGTGCTGCGAACTGACAGAAAGAACCCAGACATGAAAGTGACAGAAAGAAGCAATTTTACTCACTCTTTTTTACTATACGATTCTACTTATTACTTTATCAAGCATTATTAGTCTTCACCTTCTCTTATTTAGTTTCTATATTAGTTAGTTTTGATATTTGAATCACATTACTTGAGTGGATAGTTTCATGTGGTCACAAGGGCGCCTACAACTCTACCTGTTGACATTCTCTGACACTATTCGCCGAAACTCCTCCATTTTGTGTGGGGAACTCTGGTGAGTGATGTAATGAGTTTTCCTCGATTATCGCAGTGTTCTATGACACTGCTTCACTTGTTTAGGCATTTTCTTCTACAATAATTTTTTTCCTGTGGGTATTCCTGGTGTTGAACGTTATTCCAGGGCCCTATTACAGGACTTGAAATTCCATAACCTAAAATGAGGAATTTCACCGAATTCTGTTTGCATTTTTCCTGAATAGTTCATGGTGTGGGATAGATGAAAATCGCGTTGATTTCGGAAAATAAGTCTCCTGTCATTTTTGGGTGACAATCAAAATTTATGATTCAAAAAATAACCGCGAAAACGGACCTTATCAACGTGAAGCGGGAACGCTCGCTGATTGGCTGTTTGGATCACTGTCTCCTCCCAGTGTTGCCCCATGGTACGACGAAATCGTGTTATCTAAGAGGAAAGTTATCAAACAAAAACAGGGGAAACCTAATTTTCCCCCTCTTGCTTTTTCTATGTTTTTCTTCAGTTTTTTGATTTCGATCTTTACTGGTTTTGTGAAATGTTGCATCTGAGGACTATAGATTTCACGATCTCAGCGCTTCAAGCGGCCGTAAATGAACTATTCCAGGATGACGTCATCCTCCCGGTTTTTTTTTAACATTCACATTTTCTACACTGTTTTATTTATTCGTAAATTAGGAATTACGGGCTGAAAGTTTGCTGAAAGGGGGTTTTCGAGGTGCTGAATCCGATTTTGGGGTAAAAAATAGGAAACTCCGACATGGTGAAATTCCTCATCGAGGCAAAGTCCCCATTCATGTTTTAGACTCCCCATAAATAGCTCCCATGTTTTTCTCCAGTTCAAAAATCCTTCAAGAATTAGACGAGTCTGTCACGAGAAATAAAAATCGAGAAAAGTCCATCAATATTAGTCCAGAAGCTCTGCCTAGTCAACATTTATCATTGTAACAACTGTTCATGGCCGTAATAAGCCTAACATGGTGAAGACACAACAAAAGTAAAACTCTCTAGCTTCTTCAGGATGTTCCACCGTTAGCAACAATTTGAATGACTCACCTCATTTTCTCAAAAATATTCCAGTTTCTGTAGTACGAAAAAAAAAAATAATAATAAGGAAAGCGAGTGAATGTGAAACAAAGACGTGATCACTTTGAATTAATATTCTTTCAATAAAATTGTCGAACGTAGAGTTTTCATCCTGTGAACGTTACGTCAGCCCACATTCCCACAGCATTGAAGGTTGACTCAAAACATGTTGAATTGAAACATACTAAAGCAACGTTAGTAAATGAACCCACATAACTATTTGTAGATCGATTTGTTCATCGTTGTCATTTCTCACCTCATCCTAGATGGGTACCTACAATTTTAGATAATGGAGGATTGTCAATTGGAGTGAATGATGAGGAATTCTTGTAAAATTTTGGAAGGCCTATCAATTTATCAATGAGAATGTTTTTTAGGAGCATCTAGCGAAAGAAAGTGGTGGAACGGCCCGAGAGCTATCTAGCGACGATTAGATGAACTTTCTGTTCTTTTTTTATCAAGATGGATGCACCTCCGTTATCGACTGGTGGTAATGTCTGTAGATTCCTGCCTAATCTGTAGGAAACCATAAATTTGCCCTCAATGAAAAAGGCAATCTAATCGGTTTGAGGCATCAATAAGAAAGGCATTCTGTCTGAAATGAAAATCTATGTACTCGTAGGTAAACAATATTAATTTTTAAAACATTCTATTATTTATGAAAGAATTAGAAACACAACACACGATACCTACATCACATAAGCCAACTGATAAGAGAGATAACCTAGGTTTTTGAGCTCCGGAAGGTTCATCATGTCTTCGCTAGGCAGCGCTCACGCCATTCCACCACTTTCTTCCCCTAGATGCTTCCTATGTTTTTTATCATTGTGTGAGATTCCCACCATACACCATCTACAATACGAAAAGTGAGCAAATCATACAGCATAGAGCTGAATTAGCGTGGTTACTACAACCGACATTACAGAATCAACAGGAATACTGCACTCACTACAAAATTTAGCTGAGTTACTACTGACTGAAACAGGTTTAAGATGGAGATGTAAACGAGCAAACTCTCTTAAATGCATGCCTCAAATGGAAAGAGAAAACATGCTTTTCAAAGAAATAGAAAAAAATGTATAGATGAATAGGAATTTCACAACGAAACGAAATTCATTGTGAAACTCAACAGTTTCAACGCGAACAAAATGAAAAATAGGAGAGATGTGCCGTCACAGGAGCAAAACTCTTTGATCACAAAATCTGGAAACAGCATCGGTTGCTTGACGGTTGTAGGAAACTCTTCAGAACCATTCAAGATGAGGTATTTCGAGGGTTTTTTAAATTTCTGACCTCACATTTCTTTGTTTGCAACCTGTTTGACCGTCGAAATCGATTAAAATTGCAGCCCGTTATTTTTCTTGTAAATTCCTTAATAATACATTCAGTTTTTTTTAATGTGAAATGGGGTTTTATAAAATTCCTAATTTCTATTGTGTATCACAATTATCTTCATCGACGAAGAGATTCAATTATTGTTAACCCTGAGCACGTGTAATAAAAAAAAATCATTTTTTGAGCATGAAATCGTAAATCAGGACGATTTCCCTTCCTAACACAGTATTGTAATTGGCCTTGCCTTTCATAAAAAAATTTGTCATATCAATACTGTCAATCAAGTGAAAGTTCCACATAAAAATTCATGGATTTTGTCGAAGTCTATTGAAGTAGTTGCCGAAGTCGAAGTCGTGACGATGAGGAATGATCTATTCGAATGGTAGACGACATGGCAGCCATGACACATCAGCAAGTCGCGATAACGGCACATCGGCGCCTTCACTGCGCAGTAGCCAGCTCTCTCATATCTGACACTTTAGGATATCCACAAATCATGTGCAACGGAGATTGAATGGATACCAACTGCAATAGTATATTTACGATCTATTACCTTCCCAAGTTGAGTTCACTCACTTCCACAGCGAGGTAAATTGGCTTATCACCAATATTATCTTCCGAGTTCGATTATTCATCATCTAGCCGATAGATCTTCTTTCAAAACATCCTGATGAAAAGTTGCTGTATTTTGGAGAGGCTTTTTCTTTTCTTTAATTTTACCACTCTGGTGCTCGGTCTGACTGTGGCTATCTGGTTTCTCTAAGATTAAGCGGCTAAAAAATGCCTTGTCAAGAACAACTAAGGATACCAGAGTTTCTATCAAACTGTTAATTATCCTTCACGTTTAAAAAAATATTGAAAACTACTTTGATATCTTTGACTTTTATCAGTATCTCAAACACCCACTGTGGAGTTGAAGCCAACAAACGAGTAGATGCAACTCTCTCTCTTTTTGCCACCTCGTAGTGAAGGTAGGCCAGCCCCTGGGCGTTGCATTTTCCACCACACATGGAAGTACCTCGCCAAAGGGGGAGGATAATTGTAAGAGACAGAATTACTTCTACCTTAATTAGGCTTGCCAGAAGTCGACAGTCGATTTTTGAGAAACTGGGAACCTTTCATGAGTCACTCTACTTCTATTGAAGGAAGAATATGGAGCCTCTTTAGCTATCCACAGTTTATTGTTACTCCTTCCCCACCTCTATTTCTCTCGATTCCCTGTTCTGTTGTGTGCGACTTCTTGCTCGGTTATATTTCAAATAAAACGTTTTCTGATTATCTTTTCTTTTATTTAAATTGCCCAAGAGCCTCTTGATTTGAAAATTGAACCTAAAATGTGAGAATCCCGAGATAATAGACATCTTCAAGGTCCTAGAAAAAACGAGGTTTTTATGGCACACTTGAAGGAGATCTTGTTTGATGGAAATAAGTGCCTACTAAACGAATTCTGAAAGATTTTGTAGTTGCTCAATACATGTTCTCCGGTCTCTTCATTGTTTTCCCGCAGTCCTCAGTAAACAATTTTATCCGATTCTGACACATGGTATACCTACTTCTGTAAACAGTCGTACATTTTTACAAAACTCAGCTGCTGTTAGGTTTTTTTAGTTTCTTCATCTTTTGACCTCAAGAATTTTTCAACTTGAAAGGAAAAGTAACTCGACTGTGAGTCTGTGACGACAGTATGTTAACCCTCTAGCGTTCCTTGGTACAACTGTTGTACCAAGGTGGAAGCAGTTTGAATTCTGGCGCGTTTTTCGTTCCATTCCTTCTCAATAGGGTGCAGCATCATGGGAAAAATGGTAGCATCTCTTAGCTCCGCCTAGATGTCGAGATATTGCAAAAGTGGGTGTTTTGCAGTACTACTGTTCTACCAAAGAACACGAACGACGAAGTTTTTCTGCTGTTGTTTTTTATTCAAACCAAAACATTACGCGGTGACATCCACACGAATGAATTTTGTCTTCTATTTGAGGTAATTTTTATTTTTATTTTATTCACAATTTTTCTATAGCTATTCAAGTATCCATAATGAAAGCATAACACTGGAATCGTGTACTCACAACGATTTTATTGAAGTTTTTCGGGGCAGGCGCCCCATGATTTCTCACTGGAGATTGGACGCGTCCTATTGAAATGTTGTTTGCTGATGAATTTGTCAAAAAAATGTCATTACCTGCATCAGTTTTCAGGTTTCTGTCATTATTTTATTGAGTTGGGAAAAATGAAAAAAATAAAGTTCTTTTTAGTGCATCCTGCCAGAGCTTTAGGCCCCCCACTCCTCCAGTCAACCTACCAGATAGAGATCACTATCCCAATCATCCAGAATAAACTCAAATTACGATCATTCCCTGATGAAGTGCACCTGGTGGTCCTTGGTACACATGCTGTACCATGCCATTTCATGGCGTGCGAACCTTTTTTTTCGCAAAAAAGGCTGAAATATTGTTAATAGATCCAACCGACTAGATCAGAAAAAAAAATGTTCCCATGACGCCCGAGTTTTGCCCGCGAAAGGGTTAATAGGAAAAACTTTGACTCTTAAGAAATAAAAACCAGAATAGAAAAAGATGTGGCACGTAAAGCAGATGACCACTAGCTCAGCTCATTTCAAGTTGTTCTTTACAGACATAATTTTTTATAGCAGCCCATTTCCCAGCAGAACGGTCTCAAGTTCACGCAAAACTTCCTTTCGGTAGAAAAATCACTTCAAAGCTCCACTCCCCAGTTTCACCTTCTTCATAAGGCTAGAATAGGATGTTTGAATACAACTCAGAGGAGGCGAATTATGACCGCAGGTCCTTCCAAATTAGTCTCTTAGCAACAAGTGATATCACTTTTAGCTACTGTTCCTTAGATTTGTGTGTGTATTATTGTTGTTTTTAATGTGAGGTACGAATGTAATTTATTGTGTGGGTTAGTATCGTAGGTGTGCTTGTCCCTGGCAGATTTTCCTCATCACTTGGACCAGCAATTATTCGTTGTTTATGGGTTCTGGGCGCCACCATGGTGCTGCGGTGTTCACCACATGCATACACTGTTCTTTTCACGGAGAGATCAATTGTTTTTGACGCTAGGATGTATAAATTGTTCTATTCATTTATATCTATTTTTCCCACTCTCTTTCACGCTCGCAATGTATTCCGTGTACCTATAATGGCAATAAACACACACTATCTCAAAGTATGTAAAGAAGGTAAAACTTACGCAAGCACATCAAGATGAGTAAGAGAACCATAACAACCCACCAGTTTTTTAAAATATTTTCAAACACGAATAAATAAATAATTAGAGAATCCAACAACAAAAAAAGTTTAAAAAATATTAAGGTCGTCAAATTTTACAGTTTCTAAAGTTCAACTTGTGATTTTTCGGGACCCCCCACCAAAGATTCCAATGATATCGCGATCTGCAGTCAGCTCATGGCACTAGTTCTCTATCAGGATAAAAATTTTGATTAAAAAACTCCCCTTCTACTCAATCTCACGTCTCAAATTCTATCCAGGAAAGTCTGTTGTGAGGCTACACACTTCGAATAACCATTTTAAAGCATATCTGTAAATTTACATTAGACCCGAGCTCTTATGATGTCAACCTCTACGTAATCATTTCAAGTAATTTCAGAAGCATGAGAGAAACGTCTGTGTGCCTGCAACATAATATTCTTCCAAAACACCAAACCCCACAACTTATATCACCCCAAGGTATCGGTTATTTTCCCTAAATCGAACCAACTCCATCGTTGTCAATTTTTTCCTAAATGTTGCGGGTTGTGTGCGGGTGGTTTGCTTCTTCTTCTTTTCTGAATGGGGGTTGTCCTTGTAAGTTGGTTGCCTACCTCTAAATCGTTGAAAGCTGAACATAAGCATTCTCCCTACTTTGGCTCTGTTTCGAGAAGATAATATATAAGGCATTCCAATCAACGATAGCAAAAACTTCTCTACAGTCGCGCACACAGAAGTTTCTCATGCACCATTGTAGTTAGTACACATTTTATGGATTAAATGGGAGAATTTTCCTCCATTGAGTCACGATAGTAACATTCTACATTATTATCAACGCCGAGATGTAAAAACTATAGAATGTAGGAAACAATGTCGATATTTGATAACTCCATGCAGTACGTCCATAGTATCATGAAATGATAGCAATATTGAAAGCTTGGTGGCACTCATTCGAGACCAAAGGAAACAGGAGTAATAATGAGAAGTTCATAGTATGTTCGAAATCACTTAAATCTCCAAGAGTACTTTTTCCGACACCCAATATCACACTCATTTGTGGCCAAATGAAAGGATATAATACACCACCCCCTCCCCTCACATGCGCCACGTCACCCTTCCCCCCTTCTTCCGTAGTCTTCCTCCTACTTAAAACAGGAAAGACGTCCATTCCTGACAATAGCGGTGTAGAAATCAAGAGCCCGCACTCTGGACATAGATTGGTTGTGGTGACAGCATCCTGGGACAAAGGGAAATGTAACGTTGAATTGGGTCAAAGAATGTAATGTCGTTCGATTCGGTCAGAAAATTGAGTTATCAGTTATCCTGATAACTGCTAGCAAGGAGTTTGACTGAGAAAGTGGGTTTAGAGAGAGGGGCTTACGAGAAGATTGAGGATTAAACCACTGTCTGAAGGTCAGACAATAATCAGAGGGTGCGCTAGACCCCTGCAATAGGTATACTAAGAAACTCTGTTCTGGACATCACCTCCCAACTTCCTGATCAGGACTAGACAACGAACTTCTTACTAGAATATCCCTCAGGTCTCAGGAAACTGGGCGAGGATCGCCTCTACATGTCACCTGCTCGCCCTGTGTTATGAAACGTTTACACTTGCTGCGAGGGGGGCAACATTGCTACTCTCTGAGAGTCCCCCCCCCCTTCTCTCTGTGAGTACTCTCAGCGCCCTTCAAGCTGGATTCACATGGGACAGAACGACGGAAAGAAATAACGCAATCTGATTGGTTGATTTTCCCTGTGGAAAATGGTGGCCGCCATCTTGATGGAACGAAGGGAAGTCAGACAACCACAAGTGTAGGCTGCACTAAACTCGCGTCTCGCTGTCAAAGGACAAGCAGCCGTTGCTGCAGTCAAGCAGCATTTGTGAAAAGTGGGCTTACCTCGTTTTTACCGCTAATTTCAACATTTTTGACGATTCTACTTCCCTGCCTAATTCAATTGTAAGGAGAAGAAAACTGTTATTGCAATTTTGTATTTTAGGGTGACGAATCAAGCAAATTCCATTATTATGGTGGATAATACGGAATATTTACGGACGTATTGCTTGGAAAATTTCGCCCAGAAAAGTTGTAATTTTGACATGGATGTCTTTTGGCTGGGGGTCAAAGAATTTTTCGAAACACTTTTCTTGTCAAAAAAGAATGCTACACTGCAACCAGTAGGTAAACAAAATCATCGCTACATATCGGTAGCTATGAAGCAAGGTTCTCTAGAATACTGCTATATATATTTGTGTGATCGGACTTTTTTTTTATAGAAATAGATGTATCAACCTACTTCATGCCAATAAATTATTCATAGAATATCCTGAGGGTATTTCATTTCATCATTTTAATTTTCAAATTACACCTACAACAATGGGCATATCCATGATCTATTGTTTCTCCCTCTAAGGGAGATATTGATAGTTTCAAGACGTCCTTCCATTTGCTCTTTTTGATTCGCAGCTCAGATCTTGGGCAAGTTATAACTGAATAGGTACACAAAAAACAACCCAGAAAATGTTCATTCTCGTGAAAATTTTATGTTCATAAAATCATAAATGTGAAGAAGTCGGATTTTAAGTTGAGTGAAAAAAATATATTTGTATATATTATTGCTCATTAGTAGTAACATTACACGGCGAAACGCTAGTGTTGCATTTGGGGTGGCCGACTATCGATAGTAGCCAACAATCGATTGCTCAAATGCGATTGATGCGTTGAGAAGTTGTGATAATGTACTCCCAGAATTTTTGCAGAATCTCAACTGTGAATTTTCTAGAAGCATTGTTCAGCTGGAATTCGTAAAAATCGATGAGCATGTGGGAAAATTAAAAATACCAAGAGCTATACTATTTGTTTGTGGATAAAAACCATCAAAACTATCGATTGTTGGAAAAAACAATCGATTGTTGCAATCGGCCACCCCAAGGTTCCACACTCGCATTTTGTTTGTTTGTTGTATCTCACGGTTTTTTTTTGTTTGCTCGGGTTTTTCAAAAATAACAATTGCATAATACCTAATGCATTTCAACGAGGAATTAGTACAGCTAGTAAAATGCTCATCATTCAGTCCTTTCCGTCCATGTGAACCTTCCACAGACTCCGTCTACCCCCTCCACTGGTTTTCTCGTCTTTTCCGTTTCCGCCCTCTTCCATCCCATGTAAATCCAGCTTCACTCTCGATAGCGAATTTGGCGCTCTTGGGAGGTAAAAACTCGCAGGTATAAACCCACCTTCAGATTACACTCAGAGGCTGAGTGAGCGAGGGGTTGAGAACTTGAAGCTTTGAGATTCACCACCATTCAATTCTCAAGGTATTTTCCTTGAGCTAGCATTCAACAGGGAAGTAGTTATCAATTAGTCCATCGAGGAAATTCCCCTCTCAATAGCGAACTACCAGAGATAAAGTTATAACACAGATAAATCATACCATTATTAAGGAAAATGTCCAGCTCAACAGTCTCAACGGGAGACTGATAACTGCATATTCAAATCATTAACAACGTACATTTGAGAGAATGCGTCTGGTTAGACACGGATAATTTCTACGAACGTCGGTCAAGAACTCGTACTTGATAGATAAAGAAAAAATAACTTACCCATGAGATGATTCCCCCCAGGATTGTCGTTGACATCAGCCTTATACGACAGGATTCTCATATGGCGTCAGAACGCAGTCTTATCCATTGATAAGAAACCACCGGGATTTGAAGTAGAATCTCTTCAAGTAGTTAACGAAACACATACAATGAAGAATTTGTCTTGATGAGGGTACCTGAAAGCAATAAATGCATCGCCTTGTTCGCCTCCAACGATGTGAACGCCACCTTCTGGAATCGACAAACCCTGGAAGTAGCTTCTAATGTCTGCAGCGTTAGCAGACCACGGAAGATTCTGGAGTCTGATGATGACGCTCATCTTGATCTAGCGCTTGAACTTCCTAATAGATTCAAACAGGCAACAGTTGAACAAAAGAAATAAAAAGTATCGAGAGGCATTTGCCTCCAATAAAAATAATAAGTTAAAACATGGGACAAAATATTTGTTGAATAAAGGGCCTACTAAAAGATTTTTGACAGAACCAAAATAATTCACACCTCACATAGCTAATAAAGTTGAAATAGAAAATGCTAGGAAGCTCCCGAAGCGACGAGACATGACTATTATTTAAGACAAAAATAATCTTAATTCGCTCTCAAAGTCATAGACCCAAACTAGCTTGCCCAATGCTCTTCCCTCATTCTACCCTAATCTGAGTAACTTTTTCTACACAAATGGTCTAAACAACGAAATGTTTGTTGATTCATTTAGTTGAGGTGTATGATTATAAAACCTATGTAGAATATACGAAATTTCTATATTTATAGAAAGTCGTAGACAGAGTTTTGTCTCACCAGCATATACCTAGCATATGAGAATTTATATTTTATTCAAAAATAAATCAAGAATAGGAATGTTAGTTGTATGAAAAACAATGGAAAATGATTGCAACTGACCAATGTAGGAACCTTTTAGTGTACTCTTCAGGTCTACACTCTCGTCTCACCAACAATGGGGTATTTTGATGGGTCGGAAATTCGGGTTTTTGACCTCAAATTTGGATTTAGCACCCTATAAAACCTATATACTCCAACTTCAAGCCCAATGATACTATAACATGTGGTAGAAAAATTAATTAAAGAGATCAAACGTTTGAAAAAAAGGCGGGCCTCCCTTAACGCACACACACTTATGCCGCACGCGTGTGAGTAGTATTTTGTAGTATCCAAGAGGTCCTCCAAGGGTTTCATCTCTTCTCTGTGCATGGATACTTTTTTCAAAGACAGTTGGCTAGCTACGTCACGATTGGCTAGCTATGTCACACCATTCAAATCTTCAACTTTCCTTAGCTTCAACTTTTCTCGACGAATAGACCCCGATTACTGTTATTCCTGAGCCATACTCTTTTGAAAAAAAAATTGACTGAAATACCCCATTTAAAGTATTGTTTCACACAACATACCATCGCTAAGAGCTTTTCTAAACTTGAATTTTACCGTGTGTAATGCGTTCTAGCCAACCTGTGAACCTACTCTGATTTTTTGAGAAAAGAAATTAGTCAACTTAAAAAATAAAATGGGTAACTGTTGCTTGTCTAATTTATCTAACCATAGCTCAGCTCGCAATAAGAAATTGCATTATTTTAAAATTATCAATGGAAGACCAAAAGTAGACTGAGTATTGAGCATGAATAAAAATATGATGGTCACAATCTGCCTGATGTCAGCAGACATCTCTTCCACTTTCCACTCAGCCTTGCCATCGTCACCCCCACAACTTACTCCAGCTCTAGCGAAGAGCTAAGTTTGACTTCGTTGGAGAGACGGAAGTAACAGGAACTGAGTGGAACAGCGACAGCCCATCTGTGACCACCACAGAAGTTTTTCACTTCTGAGGATCCATCTACACTTTCCTACTTACAGGTTCAACTCAAAATGGGAACGGACTATTGGAGGTAATGATAAATTTACATTTTGAAAATTAATGCACTACGTTAATTAATACTTTAGGACGTTACATTAATTGAGAACAATTTCGAAGAGAACCTTGATCCGAAACCTCAGCTAATTCCCAATTATTATTGGGAAAAATGAACTACTGTTCGCAGATAGAAAGAATGCGGCTGGCCAATTTTTCAAAGGGTATACCTGCTAACAAAGACGACTACCTGTTCCAAAATCTTAGGTAGCCTGGTGAGTCAGGCTGGGGAAAGGGCTGAGCCTCCATATCTCAGACCTTCGTAATTTGGGCATTGAGCAGCTCGAGTCATAATGAGCTAAGGCAGTTCTGGTAATTTTAGTGACATGTTAAAAAACACGAAAAAAAAATTTGAAATTGAAAAAAAAACTTGGAAAACAAGGGGTTAAAACAAAGATGCTACGATACATTTTCTTACTTAAATTAGATGTACGATCGATCCTTGAAGTTTGGTCGACACCCTGTATAAAATTGGGAACCACTGCCTTAAAGTACGCGAACAGTCTGTGAAAATCAATCCTTCTACTTCATCATTGGTCGGTAGTCATCAACCCTCGGTCTCATTTTCCCTGGCTTGAGTGGCAGGTAGAAGAAGGAGGATGTTTTTGGGAATGTAACACACAAGGACACCTCACCAAACCATCCGCATTCTTTCCGTCTGCAAACAGTACCTACCTTCAACAGGTGCCTGCCTTTAAAACACCTGCATGCCCCCATTATGAAAGGATACTCTAGAATAGGAGACTTATATTTGTAGGGCGGACTGTAGATATACCAACTGTAAATATTCTAACGAATTCTAGAAGAGACTAATATTTTGATATTCTGAGTAGGTACCTACCTTAATGAAATATACTAATAAATACATTATACTTCCAAAACTAGGAATTATCATCATAGGTAGTAATTCGGCGCAACAAGTCGTGTTGCTTTGTGAAAGCAGCCTCGGGCTTGACGGGAAGTTTATTTCATGGCAGCAAGGAAGGTCGTTATTTGTTAAGAAAATGTCTATCGAGGACTTATTCAAATCTGAATAATAGTGTACTTTTCGATTGTTGTGGTGCACCAGACAATCTCTTTTTGTGACAGCAGTCTCTTTTTTGAGGGATACCCATTGAAAACGACTGAACGAGGGTTCTACTCCTCATTGCATCCACATGCTGGCAGGCGCAGGAGGCTGCATAATACCCTTGACTGAATTCCTACTGATGCTAGAGAGCGCTATATGTAGTCAACTTATGCAGCGTTCTTAGCATCAGGTAATTTAGGTTGAGTAAAGTCAACGAAAGATCCATTTCATTCTTCTTTACAACCTGTCAACTTGATAACTAGAGATATTTACTCTTCGCCATAGAAATAGAGAAGCTTACAATAATTATCTAGCTAGATAAGGTACCTTAGAAGAAAAGCACCACTAAAAATTCTACGGTAAAAGTTCACCCATAAAAATAGTTGATGATTAACAAAAACCTTCGTGGCGTTGCACGTGTCAAACGGTCTACCTGGGGGTCCTAAATGACGAACCAACCTCATAGAAAAACTCCGTACTTACACTATTATCAATGAACTTATTTTAAATAGATGGATGTCTTCTCAATGTTCGCTCTTTCCAGGAAATAAGATGAGTTGAGCTAGACGCCGAATCAATCCCTTACACCGCTCTTCTCTTGCTTTAGAAATTGATTTTATACATATAAAGTACCACCCTTCCAGCTTACGAGCGAGTTTTGTTCTGAACTTTCAAAGAAAACTACATGCCAATTCCGTACTGAGAACAATGCATGATTTCGGCAGGATCCAAATGCCTAGTTTATGACACCTAGTTGTCATATTGTCGATAAAACGGACTACGGAAATTCATGAGTTGGGCTAACAATTTTCTTCGTGTTTCTTTCATTTATTCATAGAAATGATCCGAATTTGAAAAGAGCAAAAACATCTTATTCATAAAAAAATTACCGTTCCTTGTTACTTTAAATTTTTTTTTTTAAATGAGACAAATGTGTAACTTTTGACTACCAGGACGGACCGTTCGCGAGGATCATACCTAACATGTTCACGTCATAAGGAACATCGCAAGGCCAAACCCGATTTTTCAGGCCCAAGAGAATCAAAGAAAGTATACAGCGCCTAAAATTCGTTCTTAACTTACAACTCAATAATAAAGTAAACTAATGGTAGGTAGATTTGCCCAGGTTCTGTTCAATTATCATCCAGAAAAGGGATAAAATAATTCTCTTTCTCTGGCATAAATCATGACGCGGATCCAACTTAGCTAGATGAATATCTGAACTTGGTAACATAAGTACACGTATCTATCCTAAAAGTATTATACAACTCAGTACTTCAGTACTACCTATTCCACCTATTAGCTGAATTAAATACCTAGTACGGCGAAAAATGAACTGTGAGTAAAAATAGTACTTCAGTACTACCTTCAGTACTACCTATTCCACCTATTAGCTGAATTAAATACCTAGTACGGCGAAAAATGAACTGAGTAAAAATAGTGTTGAGCGAAGTGACCTAGAACGCGCCTACCTATAGCAAGAGTAGGTAGGTATCGATCGTGTCCCATCTGCGTCTGCTTTTCGAAGTCGGATTATTGCAAAATAGACCAACCTTTATCAATTCCGTTCGCAGTGAGACGAAGAGTCAACAAGGGCGATGAAGCATCAAATACCCATCAGCAAACCTACACCTAATTTTCTTCGTTCTGAAAAAAAATACGTTTCTCACGAGCTTCTGACGAGTGGGAAAAAGAAAAAATGGCGACGTGCGAGGTGTGACCTCTCTCCGTCCTTGGTCATCTAAAAAATCGTCACCTGATGAAGTGGCTCAAAAAGTAAATAGAGAAGAACTATCTGGTGAAATGTAGACAATCCCGATACGTAGGTACCGACGTAAATTCCTAGACGAATGGATAAATTGAAAAATGATAGGCAAATACCAACGAGGCCACTGCCGTTTTCGAGGGAAAACGCCTCTTGGCAGGGCGCGGGGTCCCCGATAAAACAGGTTTGAATAAACTAGCAAATGCTTACCTATGTCATATACTGAATGAAACTCGCGGAAAACACAACAGTACAAGTTATAGAAAATATCTTATTTCAAACTAATATTTGAGAATTCATCTTAAATCAGCATTCATCAAGACACAATCACAACAACGTTCCACAGTCACAATTCAATATGGCGGACCTGCGAGTCGCAGGCTGCGACGTTGACATCGATAGATGTCTAATCGATTTATCGAAGTCGATTTTTGTAACATCGATGTTTACAGCTCAATCTTCCACCTATCTCCAAAATTCTTTCCAACATTCCAGTGAATAGAATTCTGTTTTCATCCATTTTGTCTTCATCTTTTGATTATTTTTGAAATGATTGAGATGCAATAATTGCAGGTGTAAGGGGAGAATTGTTGATCGATGTATTTCAAACATCGATGACTCTTATTGAAAATCGATAGTTTGAAACATCGATGTTTTGCGACCATCGCCTGTTCAGGCGATCAGTGTTGCCCACAGAGTGTTGCCTCTTGGGTTTTTCGGAACGCTAGCGCGCCCTATCTTCAACCTCCAACTACTTCCATGTTCCAAGCTAGAAACAACCATGGATGGTTTTTGGAAACAACCATGGATGGTTTGTACTCCTTTTTACCATCCATGCTGATGCTTGTTCACGAATCCAAAGATCACGAATCTGGTCACGTTTGAATCAAATCACGCTTGATGAAAACCAACCTACTTACCTATTTTGTTTTCTGGTGTACCGTGTAGGTTCATAAGTTTGTCGTAGAGTTTGTTTGGTTTAAATATTATTGATATATAATATCGGAATACTTATAAGCAAGTGACAATGCAGTTATAATCGCACAGGTAATATTTTATAACTTAGTTTTCAGATCTATGTTGAGTGGTTGAGTCACTTAACATGTTGGTGTTTATGCCAACCATAAATCACCACCATGGGGTCGGGACCATTAAAATACCCAACAATTGTTGTCTCTATAATATATCATTAGTCTTTTGTTTGAGTGTTGATTTCGTTGGTCCACTTGATGACAGTAGGTTTGTTCCAGCGCAAAAAGTTCATGAACTCTAGTTCATGAACCCGCTGGGTGTGAGAACCCGAAAAAGTTGAAGAGTTCATGAACTTTTTAGGTTCAGGAACCTGTGCGCTGGAACGTTTTTAGTAGTTAACATGAAATTCGGCAGGGAGCGCGGAAGTCGGCTTTCAACAAACCTTGAATAACCTCCTCTCATCTCAATCTTTAGCGGGATTTTTTAAGTTTAAGATTGAACGATTCTTCGCAATTTTAAACAAACAATGTCTCCTAGCTATTTTGTTTCAACCCCTTGTTTGTTCAAGTTTTCTCAATTTAAAGATTTTTTCGTGTTTACTTACTTACATAATTAAAACTGTCCTAACTCCTGATAGTTACCAAGTAAACTCAAATTTGAGGATATTGTTAAAAAGAGCGTTACATATCCAAGCTAACAAATGCGAAACCAAAATATTTTAGCAATAAAACATGTTTAAAAAAATCAAGTCAAAAAGCAAACTTCAAAGTTTTTACTCTGAATCCCTGCCTATTTCGATGGGCGCTCTTCGAAAAAACATGCTCAAATTTTCAGTTTTCCTATCAATTTTTCTTTTTAAAACTCATATTGGAAGAGTAGGTACCTAAATCAAGTTTTAGTGCCAAAAAAAAAACGAGTGTTTTACTAAAAAATCTAGTGTTATACGTGGTTTATCATGGTCACCCTCGATCTCAAGATGAATTGACAAGTTTTTGGTATCATTAATTTCCTATGCATAGGAATTACATGTAACTTCAAGCTGAATCCAATGGTGATACTTCTTGACAGCAAAATAGTGGTTATTTCGATGAAATCCTTCATTTTTCGTTCCAAAAATACGCATTATTCGTAGATAAGGTACTGAGCATAAAGTAACACCTTTCTACTAAATAACAACATCATCTTATTTGTGTTACGTTAAAATTCAATCTTATGGGACTCAAACAACATTGTTTCAGTAGAAAAAACATTGCAAATTTCATACCTGGAGTTCGGAGGTTCATTTCATTGATCAGCTTCCACTATTTCTTCAAAAACCCACTTTCTATCAGTGAGTAGTATCGCCATTGAATTCTGCGTGAAAAATTACTGAAGAAATGATACCAAAATCGTGAAGTCATCTTGAGATCGACGGGTGACCGGACTCTGCGTAAAACATTCTATTTTCTTGTGAAAAGCTTCAATTTTCTCGAAAAAGCTTTCAGTTCAAACGCAGCAACCCATTATTGTAGTCAACAAATCAACTTTTGCCCATGTCACATTAGTAATCAATCACCCCATTTTACGGTAAATAGTTTGTAGAAGAGAGGGATGATGTGAACTTCCTTGACACACTCTCCGAATAAATAGACAGAGCTCACTGTAGTGATAATGGAATAATCGTGTATTTGTGGAAAAAATACAAAGAGAAAGATCGAAAATGGCATCTGTTAGAACACAAGCAAGTAATTATCAAAAATTTACACTTCATTCGAAAAACACTTCATTCCTAGAGACGACTCGCTCTTCGAGAAAGAGGGGCTCAGCACAACGAAAAGAAAGTTTGAGAATGGAGCCAAGTGATTAGCGTGAAAACTGGTCAACAAATGAAAAATTAGTAGGTTTCACGTGAACGGCACAGGTTACCCTTCAGTTCGAGTTCACAACCCTGCCTTCGACGAGTGCAGAAAGTTCATGAACCCAGGGGCAAAAAGTTCATGAACTGGAAGCGCTGGAACGCGGTTTATGTTTGCGAGTTCTCGAACTCGGCGCCGCCGGAACGCATCAGTTCATGAACTCAACATGCGCGCGGGTTGTGCGCAGGTTCGGTGTAAGAAAGTTCATGAACTGAGAGGCGCTGGAACAAACCTAGTTATGCTGAACACCTACTTATCAATCTCTTCGCGCCTCCAGAAGTAATGTGTGTGCCTAGTGGTGGGCCTAATTGAATTTATGTACCTACTGGTCGATGAAATGAATTTGTACTGTTCGATATAGGTACAGGCATCTCTGAACGGAAGCTTGTCATTGTTGCTAGGTTGGTAAGTGGTCGAGGCAAAATGATACTACTGCTACGAAGAAAGGAAAGTTAGGTTACTACGTAGAAAGCCCACCTTGCCTTCCCATCTTTGGGTACCTTCTTAACCCTTTAAGGACTGATTTACGGGACGCGCGTCGGCCACCCAGGCCTGAATTATTTCGCAATTTTAATAAATTGCATCGCCGACCCCCCTGGCCTGAATTATTTCGCCAAAATCGGCGGGTGCGCTGCGCTCGCAGTTTTTCTCATATTTCTCAGCTCAGCTTTATCAAATTTCATTCGAATTCTTACACAATAATCTTTATATATTTATTGATGTTATGACAAGTCAAAATTGAAATATAAACAGGCATTGAAGGTTTATAGTTAACAGAAACCAAAAAACAAATACTCCTCCAGCTCTATAAATGCATCACTTTCTTCATCTTCTACATACTCTTCTTCCTCATCACTAAGACCATCCTTAATAATTTCGCGAATCTCATCATCGTCATAAACACTTTTTTCGGACATTGCACAACGATACATCAATCACAACTGTGCGTCAACTAAAATCTACAGGTGACACACGTTTGAAAGGGTGCTGAAGAGGTAAGGGGGAAAGGGAGGGTTGGAAAAGAGGTACAACGGTCAAACAACAATTCAGAATAGTGGTAGTACCAACAAAAATCCAATAGATAGCAGGGGAGGTGAGAAAGAGACACATTCTTGTAGAAAAAACAGGCGACGGATATATCAGTCGCTGGGCCACCTGAGCAGATTGGGGCCAACGGATATATCCGTCGGTAGTCCCTAAAGGGTTAAGCTGCTCTAAACTTCGGGTGGGGTTCTTGTTTGAAACCCGTGGTAGGTAATTAATGTATGGTGGACACTTTTAAGACGTATGTAGGTTCCTATGTAGGCACATTGAAACCTTTCTCATCTTGTAGTTAGAGTAGTATGAATGACGACATCAGTGATAGCACTTACCCCCAATGTTCATCAGCCTCGTGATTTTCAGAATGGACGTATCCTCTGGTAATTCTCAAGTGCGATCAGGAACAGAAGCTGTTCCATATGCTTCCTCCAAACAAACCATCACATTCAACAAATCCAGCCTAATTTTTCCAGGCACTGAGCAATCACACTCCATCAGGTAAGGTCTAAGGTTAAAACCAACAGGTCTTTCTCGAGTCTGGTCGTTGAAAGAGGGGAATCAAAAGTAGGGGTTGGTGCTTTTAAGGCGCTAGAACTACCTATTCTATCTACCTATTTCCTTCAGAGGTCGAGCTGGGAGGTCGCCCGTGCGGCTGCTGATCTTGATTTTGTCAGGCAGCAGTTAGCATGGTGCGACCGAGCAACACCATCTGCTCCAAAACTCAGTTCGTCTGCTTAGTTCGCTGCTGCGCTGCATGAATCAGTAGATGGTAAAGATCTCCGACAGTGCTCCGAAAGCCTTGTCTCATCCCAATGGGTTGATTGGACTTCAGAGGGCATTGGGGCCCACGACTACCGACACTTTCACGCCATCCGCGTGGCATCTTTGCCAACTGCGGTGAGGTGTTTGAGAGGTGGTCGTGGGACAACACTTTGCTGCGCCTGTCGGAGTGGAAATGAACGTTTGTATCATGTAGTGCAGCAATGTCCTCGGACTCATGGTGGCGGCATTCTACGTCATGATGCGGTCGCTAAGCAGATAGCAGGTGCTTTGTCATCTAGCGGCTGGGATGTTGAGAGGGAGAGATTGTATTACATGCCAAGTGACCAGGGTAAGAAGCCCGACATTTTTGCGTCAAGCCCGACCAGTCTTGCATTATCCTGGATGTCCAAGTTGTCAATGGCAGCTTGGACATAGAGCAGACTTGGCGGGCCAAGATAAGGAAATATGACACAAATGATTTACGGCAAGCAGTTTCGGAGCTAAAATGAGTGGCACCCAACAACATCAGGGTGATGGCTGCAACCTTGTCATGGCGCAGTGTGTGGTGCGAGAAAAGTGCCATGGAGTTGCGTGAGTTGGGCATCTTGGTAGGTGTACTCCGTGGTATCACCACCCGTGTCCTGCTCGGCTCATATTTGAACTAGTGGTCGTTTTATAGAGGCACTTCCCTTCATCCTTCTCTCCCACCCCCACCTTCCTCATCTTCCCTAATCCCTAGGGCCAGCGTCGGATGAGTCCTGGGCGTCCTCCCCATTATATTTGATTCATTTTTTATTTTTTTTAATTTATGGCGTGCCCCCTCCGTCACAGAAGACAATTTGTCTTTGAGGGGAGTCAATTTTAAAAAAAACATCTATAGTAGGTAGTAGTGGGTTTGGAGGGCTTTGAGATAGGTTACAGTATCCCCACTAGACCTACTTAGTAGTTATTCAGATTAGATTCCAATCCATCCTAATTAGAATGGAATGGAATTTGTTAAGCTAGATTGGAATCTAATCTAACTACGTTCTGCAGAATCTAATCGGATTTCAAAGTGCATAATATGCACTTTAATATAATATGAGATATTATCTCAGGTAGATAGGTTTGCCTATTATGATAGTTTGGTAAAATTAATTTTGCCGTCCGATTCCTGATTATGCTACCTTAGAAATTCGAAAAGTTGAATTTGATTGTAGCAATCGTTTTTTCACCCCTTCTATGGAAAGATGAATTCTTCGTTGATGTATCAGTAACACGCGTAGGAATCGCCTCAGTTCTGTTTCTGAACTTTTATTTATACGATTTTTCGTAGTTCTTCCTTTAGTAATATATTTATTTGGGGAAAATTTTTCCGTTGAAACAGTGGGTACAAAACAATGGATTCATCTTAATTAATAACTTAGGTACTTATCTAATTTACTGAAATACTCGTTAATTTAATTTAAAAATTAGACAGGTACCTAGGAGTCATTACAAACGTACATCACTAATACTGTACAGCTCTACAGCTCATAATACACTGATTTTTGCATGTGCTATCCAATTCTACCCACTTCCTACTTAGTCCCATGGACGTACTTTGTACTTAGTACGTTCCCAAGCAATTTAGTGTTTTCCAATGTTATTGTGTTGGTTTAAATTATTGAGATATGCCAGCCACCTTTGAAGAAACTGGATGAAATTGTAATTGAACTTTGAAATAATGGAATACTAATTAATTTTATGGTCGAATAATAATTAATTTTATGATTTTATCATATCGACTGAAAGTAGTACTTGAAACAAAGTTATTTGCCATTATCTTTATTTTTGCAACTCCCCTCTCTTTCTAGGTATTTAATGTTTCAGGATGAACAAAAACGCCGAGTCTACCTCGAATAACGCCCCATCAGTGGATCTATTAGATGCGCCCAGTAAGTCGTAGGTGATATTCGATTAGTCTAATTATTGGCCATTATGGTATTTCCACTAGATCAATAAACTGTTGTGGTGATATTTAAATCTCCCCAAATTGTAGATCTGTCGGAGGGAAATTGGATGATGGTTATTTGAATGGAGAAAACGGAGGGTTCCATAGGGACAATAAGGCTGCCATGAACATTACCCAATTAAGCCAATTCTTTAAAATAATGTAATTGGCATTGTATGATTACATACTGTAGGTAATAACCCTAATTAGACCATGGTGTCACTAGTGTCACCGAAAATATCTCAGGAACTCCTTAGCTGTCCCAAAGTGTCACCGGAGTATCCAAAATTAAACTGCAATTTAAAATTTAATGGACAGCAGAATTTTGTGTGGGCTTATAGGAAGTCTTAAAATGAAGTTTTGACAAAAAATTCCAAAGAAGTCGGTGGAAATTTTTTTTTTTTTTTTTTCAAATTTTTGTCAACATCATTTTTTGATTTTTAATAAATGGGAAAAAATTGTTCAAAAAATGCAGTTGTTTATTAGTTTTTAAATTGCAATTTAAATTTACTTAATCTGGTGACACCTTGGGACAGTTGTGGAATTCCTAAGACGTTTTTGGTGACACTAATGACACCATGGTCCAATTAGGGTTAACAACTGATATATTAATAAAATAAAACTATAATAATAATTAATAAAATAAAACTACTGATAACTGTAGGACCCTAGTAACAACTACAGATAGTATGACTACTGTAGGACCCTAGTAACAACAACTGACAACTGTGGGACCCTAGTAACAACAACAGATAGTATGACTACTGTAGGACCCTAGTAACAACAATTGACAACTGTAGGGCCCTAGTAACAACAGATAGTATGACTACTGTAGGACCCTAGTAGCAACAACTAACAACTGTAGGGCCCTAGTAACAACAACAGATAGTATGACTACTGTAGGACCCTAGTAGCAACAACTGACAACTGTAGGGCCCTAGTAACAACAACAGATAGTATGACTACTGTAGGACCCTAGTAACAACAACTGATAGTATGACTACTGTAGGACCCTAGTAACAACAACTGACAACTGTAGGGCCCTAGTAACAACAACAGATAGTATGACTACTGTAGGACCCTAGTAACAACAACTGACAACTGTAGGACCCTAGTAACAACAACTGATAGTATGACTACTGTAGGACCCTAGTAACAACAACTGACAACTGTAGGGCCCTAGTAACAACAACAGATAGTATGACTACTGTAGGACCCTAGTAACAACAACTGATAGTATGACTACTGTAGGACCCTAGTAACAACAACTGACAACTGTAGGGCCCTAGTAACAACAACAGATAGTATGACTACTGTAGGACCCTAGTAACAACAACTGATAGTATGACTACTGTAGGACCCTAGTAACAACAACTGACAACTGTAGGGCCCTAGTAACAACAGATAGTATGACTACTGTAGGACCCTAGTAGCAACAACTGACAACTGTAGGGCCCTAGTAACAACAGATAGTATGACTACTGTAGGACCCTAGTAACAACAACTGATAGTATGACTACTGTAGGACCCTAGTAACAACAACTGACAACTGTAGGGCCCTAGTAACAACAACAGATAGTATGACTACTGTAGGACCCTAGTAACAACAACTGACAACTGTAGGACCCTAGTAACAACAACTGATAGTATGACTACTGTAGGACCCTAGTAACAACAACTGACAACTGTAGGGCCCTAGTAACAACAACAGATAGTATGACTACTGTAGGACCCTAGTAACAACAACTGATAGTATGACTACTGTAGGACCCTAGTAACAACAACTGACAACTGTAGGGCCCTAGTAACAACAACAGATAGTATGACTACTGTAGGACCCTAGTAACAACAACTGATAGTATGACTACTGTAGGACCCTAGTAACAACAACTGACAACTGTAGGGCCCTAGTAACAACAGATAGTATGACTACTGTAGGACCCTAGTAGCAACAACTGACAACTGTAGGGCCCTAGTAACAACAGATAGTATGACTACTGTAGGACCCTAGTAGCAACAACTAACAACTGTAGGGCCCTAGTAACAACAACAGATAGTATGACTACTGTAGGACCCTAGTAACAACAACTGATAGTATGACTACTGTAGGACCCTAGTAACAACAACTGACAACTGTAGGGCCCTAGTAACAACAACAGATAGTATGACTACTGTAGGACCCTAGTAACAACAACTGATAGTATGACTACTGTAGGACCCTAGTAACAACAACTGACAACTGTAGGGCCCTAGTAACAACAACAGATAGTATGACTACTGTAGGACCCTAGTAACAACAACTGATAGTATGACTACTGTAGGACCCTAGTAGCAACAACTGATAGTATGACTACTGTAGGACCCTAGTAGCAACAACTCCCAACTGTAGGGCCCTAGTAACAACAACAGATAGTATGACTACTGTAGGACCCTAGTAACAACAACTGATAGTATGACTACTGTAGGACCCTAGTAGCAACAACTGATAGTATGACTACTGTAGGACCCTAGTAGCAACAACTGACAACTGTAGGGCCCTAGTAACAACAACAGATAGTATGACTACTGTAGGACCCTAGTAACAACAACTGATAGTATAACTACTGTAGGACCCTAGTAGCAACAACTGATAGTATGACTACTGTAGGACCCTAGTAGCAACAACTGACAACTGTAGGGCCCTAGTAACAACAACAGATAGTATGACTACTGTAGGACCCTAGTAACAACAACAGATAGTATGACTACTGTAGGACCCTAGTAGCAACAACTGATAGTATGACTACTGTAGGACCCTAGTAGCAACAGCTGATAGTATGACTACTGTAGGACCCTAGTAGCAACAACTGACAATTGTAGGGCCCTAGTAACAACAACAGATAGTATGACTACTGTAGTACCCTAGAAACAACAACTGATAGTATGACTACTGTAGGACCCTAGTAGCAACAACTGATAGTATGACTACTGTAGGACCCTAGTAACAACAACTGATAGTATGACTACTGTAGGACCCTAGTAGCAACAACTGATAGTATGACTACTGTAGGACCCTAGTAGCAACAACTGACAACTGTAGGGCCCTAGTAACAACAACAGATAGTATGACTACTGTAGGACCCTAGTAGCAACAACTGATAGTATGACTACTGTAGGACCCTAGTAGCAACAACTGATAGTATGACTACTGTAGGACCCTAGTAACAACAACTGATAGTATGACTACTGTAGGACCCTAGTAGCAACAACTGATAGTATGACTACTGTAGGACCCTAGTAGCAACAACTGACAACTGTAGGGCCCTAGTAACAACAACAGATAGTATGACTACTGTAGGACCCTAGTAACAACAACTGATAGTATGACTACTGTAGGACCCTAGTAGCAACAACTGATAGTATGACTACTGTAGGACCCTAGTAGCAACAACTGATAGTATGACTACTGTAGGACCCTAGTAGCAACAACTGACAACTGTAGGGCCCTAGTAACAACAACAGATAGTATGACTACTGTAGGACCCTAGTAGCAACAACTGATAGTATGACTACTGTAGGACCCTAGTAGCAACAACTCCCAACTGTAGGGCCCTAGTAACAACAACAGATAGTATGACTACTGTAGGACCCTAGTAACAACAACTGATAGTATGACTACTGTAGGACCCTAGTAACAACAACTGACAACTGTGGGACCCTAGTAACAACAACAGATAGTATGACTACTGTAGGACCCTAGTAACAACAATTGACAACTGTAGGGCCCTAGTAACCACAACTGATTTCTGTAGGACCCTTATTAACAACAACTGATACTGTAGAAACCTAGTAGCAACTGATAACTATAGGTACCTACCAAGTAACAATTTATACTAAACTCTGGTACCTACGAGTACGCCCCTACATTGTGCTCTACATGTGTATTGGAGGATGTTGTGTTACATTTTAGAAGGTAAAGGTTATTTAATTAACGGGAGTAGTTTTTCCTTTTCCTATACAGTCAGGTTTCAATTCTAAAAACTGTCTTCACTCGTACTTTTCTACATTTTGACCATCTACCAAATGTTGCAAAGTGGAGCCTCTTTCACGACGACACAAGAGGTTGTACGACATCCACCTGTTACGTTTCGTTTTATTTCCTCGTCAATTCGTATCCATGTATGCTTGGACTAACCTTCGTACAGACATTGGATTTTATATACTAATCTACCTGGATATTGATAACTTGTTGCTAAGTGGGGATCTGAAGTCGGGTTTTAAAATAGGTACATGCGTGTTGGCCCTGGGTTCGGAGGGAGACGATTGGTTCGCCTGGTAATCAATAAACTGCATTTCTCATCAACGATTGAGGACCTGTTGTCCTGACAACGGATCGCTCCCTACTCCTCTAACATTTACATTGAGGAAGGACCAACAACGGCGTAACCAAATCACTCCTGCCATTTATAAACCCGGTTTCAATTTTGATATCAAATCAATAACGTTATTAGTCGACAAATAATCAACGTTTGATATCAAAATCTTCATCTGAATATTGGACATTTCAAGGTTCTAATTAAAATTGAGCAGGTATGAAAAACGGGAAATTTACTAGAAATTCCTGTTCAAACTTCCAGAAAACCATCCTCTGTGATAAAGATGCCATTGTACACCATCTGTCACTGATTCAGATGCTTTTTTCCTACCATAGCTTTACGTAGTTCGTTTTTACCTGTTGTCAACTCTTAGGGGACGATAGAAACCTGTGATTATACTGATTTCATACCAGTTTCAATCCACCATGGTATGTCCACTCGGTACATCATTCTGAATACAATGATGCCAAAGCTCTCCAGAGAGAATGGGCCTATATGCAACGAGTGGTACGTGGATTTGAAAAGGAGTATGTTAATTTGCGTGACACAATTCGAAATAAGCTGGCTCCTGCCATCCGTGGGCGAGAGGCAGGAATTTTATAAGAACTTCTCGAATCTTCCCAGCAAAGTTGGGAGGCCTAGCTCTTGAAAATCCCGTCAAAGCGGCTTCAATGGCATACGATACATCCAGAGAAGCCACAGAGCCACTCTTTGATGCCATAAGGAGTGGCAGAACTTTGGATGTTGCCCAGTACGAAGAGGGTGTGGTGTCAAATTTGTGAGAAGTCGCTACGCAGTGAAAAACCACTAAGCTTGCAGCCAGCGAGCAGCTTTTGCCACTACCCAGCAGGCAATAGAGGACCATTCGGAGGACTAGGGAGGCATCACAATGGCTCTGCGTCCTCCTACTTGCAGCAGACAACTTCGTCTTGTCGTCTTCCCAATTCCGAGACACACTAGCCATTCAGTACGGTTGGGAACCAAGAGGGTTGCCAGTTTGGTGCGACGGATACGGGAGTCCCATGGATATGAACCACGCCCTCAATTGCATGAAGGGCGGCCTAGTCAAATAGGGACACGACCTGGTTCGGGACGAATGCGCCAAAATAGCAAGCCTCGTATGGAATGGTGTTGTCACAGAACCAGTTCTTCGTGAAAGTGCTGATGGCAGCTCCGGCCTGGTGGCAGACATGGAGGTTCGTGGTGTTGAATGTCTTGCCTCTTTCCTAAGTGGAAATCGGTTAAAAGGAGGACTGAGGCTGAGCCTTATGCTCTCCCCCTCCACTGCAAGCAGCGGAGGAAAAGCTCCTCCGGAGAGGGATTGTTCACACAATCAGTGTCGATGCGTAATTGCATCTCCCTGTTACTTCTTACAGTTAGAAGCCGCATGTTCTAGCTCATGCTTCCAGACTTAGCGGGTCTGGCGCCCGAGTTTTTGGTAATTCACAAAACTCACATCCCGGGATCCGAGTGCCAGGCCATGGCCCTAGGAACACTACCCAGCTCTGTAGAACCTGCACTGCCCCCGCAAATCCGACCTCAATTGGGGGGCAGACAGGTGGCCCTTTGACTTTCATCGGTGTGCTGGTAGCCTGGGGCATCCCCAGGCTCCCCACCTGCGGTACCAGTGTAAGGGTAGGGCCGTTAACCATTGTGCTGGCACGGCCCGCACCCCAGAAGCCATGACTGGTCACAGGCCCGGAACAGATAGTCTAAGTAGATAGTCTGATCCTACAGCTTTACAGCCTCCTAGGATGAAATCCTATCCCGAGCATTACAGGGGCGTGACTGAGTCCCCAAAAGGTTCATGGTGTGTGGGACCGTGAGAGACCTGCGTTTTTTGATACGTGCGTTGTAAGCGTTGACGCAGTCAGCATGGACTGGCCAACATCTCTCGCCATGCTGCCCAAGCCAAACATGCAAAATACGACAGAATAGCCGAAGATCTCAGAGGGTCTTTCACGCCACTCGTAATTTCATGGGATGGAGCATCACATAATGAGTATGACGCCCTACGCCTTGCCAATAAATTGTCCAAATCCTACGCTCAAGTGATGATATGGACGCGAGTGGAAACTCAATTCTCCGTCCATCGAGCGGTTTCCAAGAGGCCCAAGAAAACATGTCCGAGGACTCGGACTGGAGGACAGAGCAGCAATTTGGCTCTCACAAGATTAACGCCTCACACATTCACGCTCGCAAAAAAAAAAACCCTTTGGCATAAATCAATTAGAATTTTTGGCAAACTTTTGGCAAATACATTACGTTTCAACAACTACTGGAGTCCTTGTCCACCTTTATTCCCTCTACAATGTTCAATAAAGCGTTTTTTCTCTCTCGTGGTACGATGATTATTTAACTGATATTTGATAAAAACCAAAGTCTGATCGTTGGTTCTTTCCATGTAAATGTTCTAACAAGAATAGAATTTGAATTTGTAACATGATGGAGCAATAATTGATTATCTGTTGTTTTGTTTTAGGCCATCCTAAATTGAAAAAAATTACTCGGAAGAAGGAGATAAGGTTCATACGCGCAATGTGCGAGCTGGACGGTGAGTGTTACTCTTATGTCGCATTTCCAAGTCAAATTAATCCTTTTCCAAACTAAATTAATCTTTTTTCAAACCCAAAGAATCTTTTCCCAATTCAAATTAATCCTTTCGCGAAAATGTCACGCAAGGAACCAGCCGAGCGAACTGGCAGGAAACCTCATTTTGACTGACGTTATTGCTGGGAGCGTCAAATGATGATTAATTTAACGTGACTTAGCCTGCCATTTCTCTCTAATCTTCGCTACTTATTGCTTTCCTCTTGAAAATTTACACGAATTTTAATTTAAATTCCAAGATGATGTTCTGATGACGTACCTACTTTATGAGATTGGGTACTTAACGGAAATATACCATTATGTTGTGGAAAAGGATTCATTTGATTTGGAAAAAGTTTAATTTGGTTTGGAAAAAGATTAATTTTGTTTGGTAAAGGATTCATTTGGTTCGGAAAAGGATTCATTACGTTCGGAAAAGGATTCATTTGACTTGGAAATGCTATATTACAAACAATAATAATAAACTCTAGAGGGCGTCGGTAGTCTAGTGAACAGTGTACCCGACTGCGGTGATAGGATAAGAACCGTCTTGCGGGGACGCGCGTTCGAGTCTGGTCGCCAGCAGAAAGTTTTCTGACTATTAGACGATCGGCAATCTCTCGTTCCAACCCAGGGCGGTGATGTTTGGGAAGCCATGAGCGAAATCATCAGAACAAATTCTGATCTCCCCTTAGGGAGACAGCTGATGACGTCCGCGACGCCAAGAATGGCAGTCGGACGAAAATTCAACCTGAAATGGTTGCTTACTTTACTTTTACTTTACTACTACAATAATAATAAACTCGGTCATTTGGGCCTCGCCTTACTACTTAGGGTCTTTGGCTGAATTCAAGATACATGGAACATGCTTCAGCCGCGCTTTTCGGCGGAGTAGGAATGGAGTGGACCCCTGGGTGGCACTCGCCCGTCACTCTCCCTCCCACGTGACGGCTAAAGCGTGTTCCATGCTAATAACTTACACCAACTTCAACTGAATCCCATTGAAATTTCTTCTTTCCGTTCCATTCTTCATAATTTTTTCTCAATTCTAGAAAGTTTTTAGTTAATTTTTTTTTGAATTTTAACAAGTTTTTTTTTTTTAATTTTAGTTTTTGAGTAGTTATGCTATTCAAGTAGGTATTTGCGGAAGAGAAATGCTATGAGACTAGGCTGTCATTGTTCAAGAGTTGGTTGAAATGTCCTTTGAAAATTGTCTCAATCTCGCGGTGCATGTATGAAGCTTTTCTTATACGTATTGCGGTCTCAATGGAACATTTTTGTAATTCTTAAATCATGAATACTTTGATGAGACTGCTTACTGATTAGCAATCAAGCTTTTGAAATTAAGTAATGGGGAATTTGCCTCAATTTTAGATTCTGGAATTTCAAGTCAAATCCTATAATAGGGCCCTAGAATAACGTTGCCTGCCGAACTGTTCAAGCACGGAGGCGCTATGCTCACGGATAGGATTCACCGTCTCCTAGGCATGATATGGCGTGATGAGCAAATCCCAGTTGAATGGAGCTCGGGCCTAATCATCCCCATCTTTAAGAAGGGTGACAAATCGGTTTGCAAGAATTACCGAGGGATAACTCTACTAAATGTAGCTTATAAAATCCTCTCCAATGTGCTCCTGAGCCGGCTCAAAGTATATTCGGAAAGTATTCTTCGGGAATACCAATGTGGATTCCGTCCCGGAAGGGGGACCATGGACCAGATATTTGTCCTAAGACAAGCCCTTGACAAGTGTTACGAGCTGGGCACAGACGTTCACCTTCTCTTCATCGACTACCGTCAGGCTTTTGACAGAGTAGACAGAAATCAGCTTAGCCGCTCCCTTCAAAGCTTCGGTATCCCTCAAAAATTGGTGAACCTGATGATGACCCTGCATGAAACGCATTCCAAGGTACTAATTGACAATGGAGTAAGTAGGCCATTTAAGGTTGTGAGTTGTGTAAGGCAGGGCGATGCTATATCGGCCGTCCTCTTCAACCTGGCGTTACATAGGGCGTTGGCCTCCGTAGTACCAAGAGGAACAATAGCAAGTAAGTCCTGTCAAATCCTAGGGTACGCGGATGATCTGGTTCTCATGTGTCGGAACGTCGTGGCCATGCAGGAAGCCTTCACCGAGCTGGAGATGAATAGCAGGGAGGTTGGGCTCAAGATTAACGAGGAGAAAACTAATATATATGCTGTTATATGCTGTGTATATGCTGGTCACGGCCGACAAGGGCAGGCGGGTACTTAGAAGACTACAATTTGGTGCCTACAGTTTTGAGGGCGTGGACCGTTTCACTTACCTAGGGACAGAAATTAATAACGAAAACAAGGTGAGTAGTGAAATCATGTCTCGAATTATGGCAGGCAACAGGGCATATTTTAGCCTGGTTAAAATGTTCAAGTCCTCTCTACTCTCTCGGCACACGAAGCTAAAGCTATATAAAACGCTAGTGAGGCCGGTTTTATGCTACGGAGCTGAGTCCTGGATTCTAAAAACGGCAGAAATGCAAGCCTTGAGGGTGTTTGAGCGGAAGATAATGCGTCGCATATTTGGCCCTGTATGCGAGTTGGGAGAGTGGAGGATTAGGACCAATGATGAACTCGAGCAGCTGATGGAAGGAGAGGATATTGTTCGGTTTGCTAAAGCAAGGAGAATCGCATGGCTTGGACATGTGAATCGGATGGACGACGAAAGAATGCCACGCAAGCTGCTGAATGCTCGTTTCGAAGGGAGAAGAATACGAGGTAGGCCGCGAAGATCCTGGATCGACGACACGACTGGCGACCTGGCAAGAATGGGGATCAACAACTGGCGGACCGCATCGTTGGACCGCGTGGCTTGGAAAGCTGTTGTTCGGGAGGCCAAAATCCACACAGGATTGTAGCGCCGGCAAAGAAGCAAAGAAGAATAACGTTTAACACCAGGAGTACCCAAGGGAAAAAATTACCGTAGGAGAAAATGCCTAAGCAAGTGAAGCCTCTGTTACAAAACACCGTAAAATTCGAGGAATATTGTTGACGTCATGTGAAAAAAACGACACGAAATCAACTCCAAGATAGTAGAGAGCTCCTAGTAGGGTCGATTTGGCTTAGATACGGTGCCACTGGAACCGGATCGTCCGCCATGTTTTCAATATGGCGTGCCAGATTGCCTCCGAGTGACGTATTCTGCCGTGATATTACGGCTCTGGATCGGATATGGCGCGTTCTTACAGCGCCGGATTGAGAGTGTGTGTGTAATACCAGTGGCAGCTCCTGCCCCGAAACTCAGGGGTGCACAGAGATCAGGAGAGGCTATCGAGAAGGGACAGAATAGGTGCTTTTCTCTGCCAAATAGAAATTTCAACGATATGCAAATGGGATAAATCTTGGTAACTTTTTCATCTTAAAATTGCAAACGGTAGGTACTAAATACGTACAATAGACATGAAACATGTTCTCTAGTGGTTAACAGAAATTCTGAAATACTTAATCATCAAAGGTCAAAACCCAAGAAATTCATCCATCTTATTGCAATAACTGAAATGTATATTTGCCTGTGTATATTTGCCTTGAAAACTCCGAGATTCCAAGAATCTTCCTTCTCATCATGCCCATGCACGGCTAGCTCGAAAACACCATGGAACTTGATACAATCAATGATTCGGGATGAAAAATGTACCTATTTTTCTTAACCGTTTCGTTTTTTTTTTTTTTTTTTTTTTTTTTTTTGTATCAGATTAAGACGATATGCACTGTCGAGTTGTTGCATTATATTTTGACGACCCAATATACGCAAATCTACCAGAGCGTGCTTATGGGAGACAGCCTAAGCGTTTTTCAATTTTTTGGCTAAATGGGAGATCACTTATGCCGTCTTTAACTCAAGCCTCATTTCGGTTGGAAGAACAAAGTAGGCAAGCAAAGCAAAATTATCAGTTATTCACTTCACACCCAAAAAGCCAATCTACCTTCTTATAATAGTCGACATTAAAACTTACGGTACGAATCTGCATGGTTTTTAAATTTCAACGTCAGCTGGAGTCCAGGGAGAGACGGGAAAGGGCGGCCAGTTTCTCAAATGTCGCACTTTTCCACAATCAACAAACGCGAATAGTTTACTTTATATTAATGTAAACTACTCATCGTACCTACAACACTCCTAAATAATCATAATACTTTGAACAAAACGGTGTGTACTGAAACGGTTGTAAACTGAAAACATAAAACGGAATTCCCTTATCAGTAACTGATAAGATAGATAAGTAACTGATAGAGAAATAAGTAAACAAACAAAACTGTTTTGTTTGTTTACTTATTTCTCTAAGGAACTCGGATTGCAGAGCTCTCTGACGGGGGAGCAATGAACCAATTCTGCTCAAACGAGAAAATGTCTTGCTCTCTGGTTGGTCAATCTCACGTGCCTGCCGCCCTCAAAACACGTCACCATGATGTCACCCTCCCCTGAAACAGAGCAGAGCAAAGATTTTGCTCCAAACAGGTGTGATTGGTCAGAAAAGAGGGAGCTCCCGCCACAGTTTTCGCACGCAGATTCAACTAGCACAGTACCTACGATTGAGTCTCCTGTCACTAGCCAACTTACTCTTCAAACAAAGAGGAACGAACTTAAAATTTTTTTTTAATTTGCTGGGGGTGCACATGCGCCTATGTTCCTACCAGTAGACGCCCCTGCTTCTTATAATAGTCAACATTAAAACTTACGGTACGAATCTGCATAGTTTTTAAATTTCAACATCTGCTGGAGTCCAGGGAAAAACGGGAAAGGGCAGCCAGTTTCTCGAATTTCCACTTTTCCACAATTAACAGACGCAAGTAGTTTACTCTACTTTAATGTAAACTTCTCATCGTACCTACAATACTCCTAAATAATCACAATACTTTGAACAAAACGGTGTGTACAGAAACCGTAGTAAACCGAAAACATAAAATGGATTTCTCTTATAAGTTTTGTTTGTTTACTTATTTCTGTAAGGAAATCCGGATTGCAGAGCTCTCTGATGGGGGAGCAATGAACCAATTCTGCTCAAACGAGAAAATGTCCTACTCTCTGGTTGGTTAATCTCACATGCCTGCCTCCCTCGAAACACGTCACCATGACGTCACTTTCCCCAGAAACGCAGCAGAGCAAAGATTTTGCTCCAAACGGGTGTGATTGGTCAGAAAAGAGGGAACTCCCGCCACAGTTTTTTCGCGTAGAGTACAGTACCTACGATCGAGACTTCTGTCACTAGCCAACTTACTCTTCAAACAAAGAGGAACGAACTTTGAATTTTTTTTGGCTGGGGGTGCACATGCGCCTATGCTACTATCAGTAGCCGCCCCTGCTCTGGACTGAGCGTCGAGCGTTGACCGTATTTTCGCCCAAGCGTCAATGATGCCCACCTCTCACACTATAGCCACCCTTACCTGAACAAGGGTAAACTATTTTTAGAGCGTCGATACCGGACCCTTTCGCTCGCTCGACGCTCCTATCATAGCTGCGGCCTAAAGGTTCGTGTATGTTCAGCTTCTGTCGTAAGTGGCACAGAACCTCCTTTGAAGTCATCACTAGAATTGAGCGTTTTTGCTTCATATGGGCGCACGGTGGGAGGCACCGTCTGTGGAAATAACGCGGTCTGATGATGACCAAAAAGGTACGATGTTTCCCGAAATTGTTGCGGTGGCCGCGCCTTCTCGAAGACAGCCCGTGTGAAGCGCTCTTCACACGGCCCCCTCCCGTGGTCGGGTTTCTGCCACTGCAAGATGCAACCTTTAGGTAGGTTACACACTGATAACAGTTATTACATTGTTTTGGTTTTGTGAATCGCAACATTTCTTACTTCTTACTTACTTCTTCAATTCTTGCAATAATATACTTTAAAAATGAGTAGGTACCTACCTCACATGGGAACTACTTTAGGTTATTACAGAGCACTGCAGTGGAACTTCAATAGAGGTTTATTTAACTTTGTACAAAAATGTATGTATAGTTCCCCACGCGAAAAGTAATTTTAATATGATAAACATTGCCTAACACACGTTGAATATTGAGGTCCGAATATAACCACGAATGATGTTGGTAGTTCACTTGATCATAATTTCATTTGATATTTCACTTGATTAATAGTGAAAGAAAACTGATCTAAAAATGTGTTCAGGCAATAACACATTTAAAACTCATTCTTACCCATGTGCAATTTTAAAAATTTGATAATTTTCCCGAGTTTATCTTCATTTATTGGATTTCAAAATATAAGTATTTATTAATTCTTCAAAGTGGGAAATGACGCGGAAATTATTTAAATTTGAGAGGAAAAGAAGGAAATTCCAATAAAATTACCACCTGATTTACAAACTTGAAATAAATTTGATGCTTGATCACTCAAAACTAGGTTTTTGTAGTTGGTTCCTTCGTGTGTTGTCCACTTCAACTTTCAACATGAACGGAAATGGTGGCGAACTTCTCACAGTCAAAATGGTGGCGGTGTCAGGTTATAACAGAATATACGGAGCATCCTGTTTCCATGGTAACAGTCACGGTCCCGTGGTAAAAAGGAGTGGGGAGGTTAGCATCAACTCTAGTTTTCCCTAGCTTCACGTTCACGGGAGCCCACCACTGTGTGAAGCAAAAAATCTCTCTATTTTTAGAGCGTCAGATACCTGACCCTTTTTGCTCGCTCTGTAATAGGTGAAAATTCGTTTGGTTTATAAAATTGATTTACTTCAAACTTGAAGAGTTCGAAATTACGGGACTGGAAATAAATTACGGAATAAAATCTGTTGAAAGTGAAATAGGCGTTTCTCAACTTAATCAAGCGTTGGTAGGGCGTAGGTAGGCTTACTGGAATGATGAAAAATGAGTTTATTTAAATAATTATGCTTTCTAATAAAAATTACTGTTAATGTTGACAATGCTTATTTCTATGATTTTACTCCTAGTCCCTTTTTATTTACTTTACTATTTAGTACGAATTCCTAGGAATCTCTCAGGTAGAAGGGTATCATGAACTGAGGGTTCTTGAGGTAAATACTCCTACCTAACGGTTGAAATTCCTGAGAGGTATGCTGCCACCACCCTGGGTCGGATTAGGACACAGGGAATTACCAAACCTTTTTACCTGCAATGTACCTTGTAGGAGTTAGAGAGGTCAACTGCTGAAATGAGTAACTACAGGTTAACACGAAGGGTTTTTATTCAGAAAATGTACAGATGTTTTACTGTGAAGCGGATTTGACTAATTGCTCTGAAGGAGCTGACTTTCGCAAAATATCAAGAATATGCTTTATAGTACTTCAAACATTTCCACACGTAGTCGTTCAACAAGCAAAATATAATAATGTGAATTACGTCGCAAAACAAGATATGAATTTCAAATATATGTTCTCTTTCTTAGGAACTATTGTTGACTTAGACTTTACTGACTTTACTTTACAATACAAATTGACTTATAACTAACTACTACTTCGACTTTCTTTACTTTATGTTACAATTTTTACAGGTTTTTAGTTGCTTTTTATACGTTTCTTTATTTGACAGGACAGTTTTATAAGGGGGATGGTTGCCAGATTTTATTGAGAAGTAAGCGCTTACTAGGGGTCTGGGGGAATGGGCTTACCCTTCAGCCGAGCTTGGATTCGACGAATCTCCGTAGCAGGTAAGTAGTCCAGGGCCTCTTCCTAGAAGGCTGTAGAAGGGGGTGCCGGGAATCGATGCAAATTTGCCTCGGTTCGGAGTTCGATCGCCGTTCTGGGTCGATCTGGTGGCGTAAAAGGAGAAGGCGGTAGTGCTGTAAGATCCTGGGCCGTGGCTAGACAGGATAATGCCAAACACTAACTGGCGGGTAGACACTTCCGACTATTAAATGTGAATGTTCGCACTTGGATCACCACCGGTATGTTCTCAGTTCGTAAGGTCTCGTTACAGGGAGAAGGGGATGAGTCGTGCAGCTAGGTTCAAAACACCATTGAGACGCGTGACTGTAGACTGAAGGTGGCGGGAGGGGGAAGGCCCTTTTATCTCCTCGGCCATCTTGGAATTGGAGATGGGAGGGTCCCGATGGTGGCGCGCTCGGTGTCTTGAGTTGCTGTGGCGGACATCGATGTTCGGTTTGCATGTTGCTTGGCGAATGGAAGTATGGAAGTACATGGAGATTTGTGGTGCCTGAGGGGCGCGGTAATAAACTGGCTGATTACAGCTCGACGCTCCTATCGTAGCTGCGGCCTTGAAGTCATCAGTAGAATATCCGTTACTCTTCAAACATGGCCGCCTCTTACACATTGCGACCACATTTAAAATTTCCATCTTCCTTAAATTCTCCAAATTTTTTGGATGTGTTTGCGAGCAGCTCACTATGGTTTTCTTCCATATCAATAAACCCTCATTCGAAAAAAAAATATGAGGCCAATTCCCCATTAAAGACATAACGAAGCTTGTTGCAGTTTCGAAGTTAGTCTTTTCTTAGTTGTGTGATTACTCGAGTCTGTTTTTCTAGATGCCAACCACTGTATAGTTGAAGAGGTGACTTGCCAACTGTGCAAAGTGATCACGGATGGGACCATCAACCACTCGAGGTCAAAAATGCATGTGAACAATTTGATGAAATGTCACGACGTGAGTATTTTTAGTATTTCCGAACTACCTGCAGGTAAATACCAGGTTTTGCTTCCGAGTCTACCGAGGTAGCGGAAGCTTTGTTTTCACTTTACAAGGTTGAAAAAAAAGTTCTCCAAAATCAAAATATCCAATCGCGTTTTACGTTTCAGACCTTCCTGAACAATTTTGATTCCATGTCTGTCAGTCTGTGTGTCTGATATGAAATCCTCGCCACAGCCATCTTCAAAGCATACCCAGTACCACAGTATGTTGGTATGGTATACTGAAAATCGAAAAAAAAAACACAATAGCCGTGTGGGTACTCTATGAGTTTGTGAGGACGAGTAGAACGTGAATATGGACTCCTAACATCTTCAAAGCATACCCAGTGCATACAGTAGGTAGGTTGGTATGGTATACTGAAAATCGAAAGAACTCTCTAAGAGAAGTTGCTACACCATTGTTCCTTTTCTTAACCATACCTTCAACTGAAAGATTTCTTTGAAAATTCGCTCATTAATTCATGCTGCATGAATGGACTTTTTTTATTGTGTGATAATTTTGATGATACATGTCAGAAATAGCTTACCAGAGTGGTACTTTTACCAAAAATAAAATGAATAAATTTGTTTTGATACGTTATGTGTCTGATACATCTTGAATTACATCGACACTGTGAGCTGCCGCTCAGCAATGTAAAGCAACAGAAAGGGGGTCGAGGGGGTGCCGTCCCCGCTCCCAGACGACTGAGCACCAACTGCGACGCCCGCCGCCAGAGGCGCTCGCGACACTGACGTCACTTTCCACCAATGGCAGCCAGCCCCGGGCATCCCGCTGGCCGCCTTGAGCAGAAGGGTGGGGACGCCAAATGAAATCCGAATGTAGCAGCGTGGGGCGGCCATAACCCCTTCTGTCTTTGACGCTATCACCACGCTCTCCTTACTCTCAGTTAAACGTTTATCGTTACCCCCTTGAAGCTATCAATCGTGGATTCCCCCTCAATTCAAGTCCGCAGCGAGTCAGATACCCACGAGTCTTGATTGAGTCCGTTCCCTTCGTCGTCCTCAACTGGAAAGTCCTCGGCATCCAGTTGAACGATCTCCCGAAGCTCTCTTCACAACACCATCAAGGATTTCCTCCGGGCCCCGACGATGTGAGTGCAAAAACTAAACCTAATCAAATTGGCCAATTGTTAGGTGTTCAAAGTTGTGTAAAGTTAGTAGTTGAAAAAAAGGTATAAACATTTCGAGTAGAGTCAGTCAGTAACGTAAAACCATTTTGCATTGTAACTTCAAAATTGAATATTGTCTAACTTCACAGTAAGAAAGGAGAGGAAAGAATAACACCCTGTTTGATCATAAGCTTTTTATTTTCATATATAATTTAATTTGTACATGTTTGTTTAGAGTCACCTTTGCAACCTTTAAATTCATTAAAGTTCCTATTAGTTGTAAAATTGCATTTCCTTTTAATCTACCTAAATTCCGTAATCAGACAGGTTGAACGTGCACAACTTTAGGGTTCGTGCACAGCTATAAATTTCGTGCACTTGGCTTCACCTCGTGCACAATTACACTTTCGTGCATTGCACATTTATCGTGCATTTATTATTCCCTTCAGGAACAACATCGTAAGTCCTTCAGACCGAGTCACACTCAGTGATCTCACAGTAGTTAGGCCCTTCAGGTTTTATTTGATCTTAGAAAATATTACGTACCTTCGAGCCGCTACAACCACCTACCAGGTAATTATCTAAATTTAACTTCATTTCATTTTTATTAGAATATTACCTTACTTATGTCAGAATAGCCTCTCAACCTATTTTTGGGTTGGTTTCCAACAGAACTCTAGTATTAAATTCATATCGTAAATCAGAGCCCTCAGCTAAATAATCAATTTAATTAACTAGACCTGGAGCTTACAAATGGTGGCAGCGCGTTAGGATTATCACATTCGAAACTTACGAATTAGTGATTACGGTTGCAGGCGTCACTTGCAACGAACTCACAAAAATTAAAGTAAGCAAACCAATCCGACATAAGTATTTGATTAAAATTCAAATTCAATCAAGTCATAATTGAAAGTGCACTGTCTGAACGGAACAGGTAGAAGTAGGTAGGACGTGCATCCATTTCTGTAAGACTTAGGAAAAGCGACACCAGCACTCCCTATTTTGCCTTTCATCTGCTGAAATTACCTTGTAATTACACGACAGACAGACTAGACAGAATTTTCCTTCCAGTGGAAGTATTTTGACAAATCTTGACCACACGTACGAAACCTATCTTACCATGTCTCTCAACTTCATGGGAAATAGAGATGGGAATGACGATGACACACCTTCAACGGCAAATACCGAAGCCGTTGAGGTGATGACGCAGACAATGAGGGGGATGAACCTTATCCTTCAACGTCTAAACACGAGTTCAACCGACAACAACCGAGATGAAATCCTGCGTTCGGTACTTTCAGAAATCGAGCCATGGGATCCGGACACCGCAGGCGCGATGAGTGTAACTTCATTCTTCGCTAATTTCGATATGGTGGCCGCAGATTTCAGTTCACAACTAAAATACCGACTCCTCATTACAAAAACGCGGGGTGCTGCCAAACAGTTCCTGATTGACCGCGACGATTCCCTCGATACCGACAATGTGTACGAGGCGGCCCGGACAGATATGATCAGGTGGTTCCAGGAAGAGGACCCCCAACACGCAGCCGCACTCTTGTGGACAGTGAGACGAAGTTCTAGCGAAACCCTTCGCCAGTTCGCCGATAGAGTGCGTAACCTCGCACGTTGCGCTGTGATGGAGGAGGGGAAAACATTTGGCCGATACGAACGAAATGACTGGGTCGAGAAGAAAACACTAAGGGCCTTTATCCGAGGGGTGGAAAAGCAAGTGAGCACATTCCTCATCACAAATCAGCCGAGCTCAATCCAGGAAGCCCTAGAAAAGGCAAAGGAACTCGAAGAGACCCTCGAAACAACCCCAGAAATGAATGAAAAATTGGAAATAGCGGTCGTGGGGGGGAACCAGCGATGCGACATCAATGACAATCTGAGTAATTATACCAATGACTATCCAAAGAGACACGAACCACGTTCCGGGCACAAACGTAGGAACAATGAACGAGAACCCAAACCACGTTTTCCGTGCATGTTTTGCGCAGATCTCACGCACTTTCCGGTGGCGTGTTCGTTTGACCCACAGAAAAAGATTTTCTGCGATTACTGCGGCATAAAGGAGCACCTGGAAAGGAACTGCTATAAGAAGAAAAAACGCCTTCCAGTGTCACAACTCGTGATGGAACCGACACATACTATGGAGATCGCACGATGCAAAAATTCCCCGGGAAACGCACATATACCTGTGGTGGAGGCCCAGATGACTAGAACCCTCAAAATCACAGTGGGACTGGGTCCCGAGTTCAGGGAAATGATAATCGATACGGGCGCCGCCTTCTCAGTATTGTCATCACCCGTGAAGGGAATTCCAATGCGACCAACACACACAGCGGCATAGGGAGCGGACGGAGTAATGTTGGCGTTCGCCGGGGAGCAGCGCTTGTTGACGCGAATTGGTGACTTCCGGTTTGAGCACACGTACCTGGTGTTTGCGAGAAAAAGTGCAACCTTGGATTTGCTCGGGTTGGATCTTCTCAGAAAGGTCCCCTTTACATTGACAACGGGTCCTAGCATGAGCTTCCGGGCGTGTGCGGACAGGGGCCGATCCCCACAGGTTGCCGGGGTTGACGGGGGATGTAGGCCTTCGGAGATGGTGTTACGGCCGGAAGGGCGGGAAACATGGGTGTCTGCAATTCGGAAACCAAAGTACGGACCAGACACGCGTTTCCCCAGTACCTTTTCGGTAGTGCCAGCCGCTCCAGCGGGTTGTCGCCCCGTGGACCTTGAGGAGGATATGACTACGAATGAACCTGATCTGTGCGAGGGGAAGGTGTCCGGCGTTGAGGCCATTGGGGAGACTGTGCTCGATGCGTTCAAGGAAAGCCGCCCGGAAGGGGGCGAACGTCCCGGTCAGAACGCGACCGGCGAGAGGGTGAAAATCGACCTGCGTGATCGCATTGAGGCGCACGAGTGTGATGAAGCAACTGTCGACGTCGAGCACGACGAGTGCATCAAGGTGGATGCACACCCTCTTGATGAGACATCGTTACCGACAGCGGGAAGGGCGGGAAAATCGGAATATAGCATACTGAAGCATTGGAGTCGAATGCATGGAGGAGTCAGCACATCCATTGAACCCCTTGTTGGCACAATGATCTCGGAGGCAGAATCTGAGATGGGAAATGACGAGACGGTTGAGATGGAGACCGCACGAGATACACAGGAGACCCTCTGTGCAAGAGAACCGCTTGCCCCAGACATGGTCGAGGATATGGACATCGAAACGCTCACGGAGGATCAAGTTTGCGCCCTCGTAGCAGCGGAAAAGCGTGACGATGAAAGGGATTGGGAGGAGGTCCCAACGGATCAGTGGGAAAATGAGTCGACGGATCTAGAAACGGCACTTCAAGATAAACTGCACCACCTATTGGAACCAGACAGGCTATCCACCAAAGAGCTTTTAAAGAGATTCGAAGGGTTATTTGAACCACCAAATGGAGAAGGATGTAGTTTGAATGTCGCAAATGAGATCATAACCACTCAACCCATCATCACGCAGCAAAAGCCCTATCCGGTCCCACACGCGTTGCGGGGGGAGGTGGAAGTTCAGATCAAGGACATGTTGGCGGCCAAGGTCATTAGTCCTTCGACGAGTCCCTGGTGCGCCCCAGTCTTGCTCGTAAAAAAGAAGACGCCACCAGGAGAAAAACAGAAGTGGCGCTTCTGTACTGATTTCAGGCAGCTAAATAAGATTACTAAGGGTGACGCCTACCCCTTGCCTAGGTTGCAAGAGACACTATCGATGCTTGGCAACTGCAAATGGTTCACGACCATAGACCTTATTTCGGGGTACCATCAGATACCGGTGCACGCGGAGTCCAAGGAGAAGACGGCCTTTTCAGTATTGGGTCGCCACTATCATTATGAAAAAATGCCATTCGGGCTAAAAAATGCGCCCGCCACTTTCCAGTGGGTGATGAACGACGCTCTGGATGGTTTGCTGGGACCGGGATGCCTCGTTTACCTGGATGATGTGATTGTGTTTTCGGCTACGGTGGAGGAACACTTGGAGAAACTGACCCAGGTGTTTGATAGATTGGCGGAAGCGCGACTCCAGGTCAATTTGCCCAAGTGTGAGTTTCTGAAAAGTGAGGTCCGGTTCCTGGGACACCGAATTACCCCTGAGGGCATCTTTACGGAGCCTGAGAAGACACAAGCGATACGCGAGTTTCCCATCCCGACTACCAAGCTGAGACTACAGTCCTTCCTGGGCCTAGCGGGGTTTTATCGTCGCTTTATCCCGAGGTACTCGGAGATTGTGGTCCCACTCACGGACCTCCTGAAAAAAGCTACCCCATTTGAGTGGACGGAACGACAGCAGGAGGCGTTTGACGAACTGCGAGCCAAGCTGGTTAGTGAGCCCGTCCTGGCTTATCCGGACCTGACCAGACCCTTCGTTCTTGCCACGGATGCATCCGGCTCTGCGCTGGGAGCCGTTCTCTCACAAAACATAGAGGGGGAAGAGAGACCCATAGCGTATGCTAGCAGAAAACTCAATCCGGCGGAAACGAGGTACTCGGTGACAGAACAAGAGTTACTGGCGGTGGTGTGGGCTGTCCGCCACTTTCAGGAGTACTTGCTGGGACAGCAGTTCGAGCTGCAGATGGATCACATGGCGCTTACAGCGGCCATGCGGTTGAAGGATCCCACCTCCCGTATTGGTCGCTGGGTGCTGAGACTGGCGGAATACGATTTTATCCCTAGGTATCGCCCCAGAGCCAGGATGGGCCATGCGGACGGGCTGAGTCGCATGGATGTGGCCGTGGTGTCGCTGGACTTCCCACGCGAGTTGATGATCGCGGCCCAGGAACTGGACGTGTGGGTGACTACACTGGTCACGGACAAAAGGCGAAAAGACCTGCGCCAAGTTAACGGCGTGTGGGAAATGAAGGTGAGAAACGATGGTCCGAATGCGTGGGTACCTCTCATGCCTAGTTCCCTGAGGGAATGGTTAATAAATAGGTGCCACCGAAATGAATGGGCTGGCCACCCTGGCGCCGAGGCCACTGAAAAAATGGTTAGAAAGTTGGGAGTCTGGCCAAGTCTAGCCAAGGACGTGCGCGATCAAGTCAAGCGGTGCGACACGTGTCTACGCAGAAACACCCCGTTGGGTCTCAAGAACCCTATACAGAAACCGGTCCTACCAGAACGACCTGGACAGATAATCGGTATTGATTTCGTGGGCCCGATCTCATCAGGATCGTCACATAAATACTTACTCACAGTGATTGATCATTTCACGAAATATGCGGAGGCCTACGTAACAACTGACTGCACGGCAAAAACGGTGGCACGCATCCTCGCTAATAAATACATCCCTACGCACGGGGTGCCCGAACGTCTGGTGTCGGATCGCGGAACAGCATTCACTGCGAGTTCGACGCGTGAGCTGTGCTCGGGGTGGGGCATCCGCCAAGTGTTCACCACCGCCTACCATCCCGAAGGAAACGGGGTGTGCGAGAGATTCCACCGCACTCTTACCAATATTCTGTCTAAAATTTCCAAGACTACTCGGGATTGGGAGGCGATGCTTCCAACTGCGCTGGCCGCCTACCGTTCCACACCGCACAAAAGCACCGGCTTTAGTCCCAACTTTTTGACGTTCGGACGAGAGCTGAGGATGCCAAATGAGACATTTCAAGGGTTACACGCGACGAAGAACGAAACGACCCTACTCCGGAATCTTAAAGCCGCTCGTAACGCGACCGCACACTGCTTGAACGAAGCATGGAAGAAACGAAGCGAAACGATTAACTCTCGACGTACCTTGCGATCGTTCAACGAGGGAGAAGCGGTCTACTTGAGAGAAATGCAACCACCTCCTGGAGTTGTGCGCAAGTTCTGGTGTCCATGGACGGGACCCTGGATAGTGACGAAAAAGCATACTGACGTCACTTACGAAATCAGAGACCTTCCCGACATAAAAAGACAAACAGTGCATTTGAATCGATTGAAGCCGGCATTTGTGCTCGGAGTGCCGGATGACACGTTCATGGATCCTTTCAGTATCAAACCAAGCACGAAAAACGAGCAGTCACAGTCAAGTAGGGCGGAAAATGGAATGGATATAGAAGATCATGATCCGACAGAGGAACAAAAAGAAAACGTGTGGAAGCTCGAAGTAAAACCACCTTCACCCACTTCCGTGATGCAAGACCCACCACAATTTGAGGACAATCGCGCGAACGCGCACGAGCACTCGGAAACGCACGGAGGCGGGGAGGTACACGAAGGCACGGAGGTGCACGAGCACGCGGAGAGGCAGGAACGCACGAAGACCCCCGAACACGAGGAAGTGCACCAAACTACCAGCCCGTGCGAAAACCAACTCCCCACGGACCCGACCTATGATGAGGAGGATAACCATGACGCTAGCTCGTCCTCCGAGGAGTTCGAAGATGCCTTAGAGTACCCTCCTCCTAAGAAAAGCCGAAATGAGTGTGCCACTAACGCGCCAAGATACAAACTCCGACAAAGGTTACATCCAATTAATTACCGTCAACTTCACACTGGCAAGCAATAATGACTTACATACCAACTAATAGGGCTAACATGGGACAGAACATACAACAGGTGAACTTCCAAAGTTTTAACTCACACTACCGGCATATTGGGGTACATACCAAGGAAACCAAAGCCGTAACAGCCCTTTCTTTCTTGTCATGATCGCTCTTCCTAAAGTCGGGATGTCATAGTAGGTTCGTTTGGTTTAATATAGATAGTATGGCGCATCAACAAATCGACGAGTGGATGTTAAGAAGTGGACCACCCGAACCGGATCCCATTATCCAAATAATCCGTGAAACCGTACGGAAAGAGCGTAGACGTGTGCATGATCGACCACCGGGGTTCGTGGCTACCCCCGAACCAACGGCAGTACCTATCTTACAACTAGAGCGCTTGGCCAATCATGTCCGTCTTTTGGAAAGTACCGAGACGTCCATGGCCAGGAAGGATTGTGGTCAGGAAGCCATCAAGATCATAATGGACGTAGCACAATGGATTCCCTCATATCAGCGGATCCTAGAAGAGAGGAATATACTACTGAGGCACCAAAGTCAGTTAATAGTTGACAAGTTATTCTTGACAAGGGAAAGAGACATGGTGCTGGAGAGGGAGCGTGCGTCCGTCGAGGGGTCTTTGAAAAATGCACCGAACGACCTGACTGCAAGTAACCACGGGGAAACCACACCCATCCCGCCAACGCTCGCAGTGGACATTCCTACATCACGGGAGAATCTGGAAGCCAAGGATTTGGGAGATTCGGCGGGAGCGCCGGGGGTGGACATGATCAGGTCAAGGGTCGGCACAACTCCGCAGCCTACCACACATGTGTTGGAAGAGTGTCTCCTCTGTCGGGACTTTGGATACGAGCTGATACGACGACAGGCGCGTGTCTCCGTCCCCAGACCGGTGTCCAGTGTCGTCAGTGACGACCCTGGCTCACAAAGGGGCGGGAGATGTGAGCTGCCGCTCAGCAATGTAAAGCAACAGAAAGGGGGTCGAGGGGGTGCCGTCCCCGCTCCCCGACGACTGAGCACCAACTGCGACGCCCGCCGCCAGAGGCGCTCGCGACACTGACGTCACTTTCCACCAATGGCAGCCAGCCCCGGGCATCCCGCTGGCCGCCTTGAGCAGAAGGGTGGGGACGCCAAATGAAATCCGAATGTAGCAGCGTGGGGCGGCCATAACCCCTTCTGTCTTTGACGCTATCACCACGCTCCCCTTACTCTCAGTTAAACGTTTATCGTTACCCCCTTGAAGCTATCAATCGTGGATTCCCCCTCAATTCAAGTCCGCAGCGAGTCAGATACCCACGAGTCTTGATTGAGTCCGTTCCCTTCGTCGTCCTCAACTGGAAAGTCCTCGGCATCCAGTTGAACGATCTCCCGAAGCTCTCTTCACAACACCATCAAGGATTTCCTCCGGGCCCCGACGATGTGAGTGCAAAAACTAAACCTAATCAAATTGGCCAATTGTTAGGTGTTCAAAGTTGTGTAAAGTTAGTAGTTGAAAAAAAGGTATAAACATTTCGAGTAGAGTCAGTCAGTAACGTAAAACCATTTTGCATTGTAACTTCAAAATTGAATATTGTCTAACTTCACAGTAAGAAAGGAGAGGAAAGAATAACACCCTGTTTGATCATAAGCTTTTTATTTTCATATATAATTTAATTTGTACATGTTTGTTTAGAGTCACCTTTGCAACCTTTAAATTCATTAAAGTTCCTATTAGTTGTAAAATTGCATTTCCTTTTAATCTACCTAAATTCCGTAATCAGACAGGTTGAACGTGCACAACTTTAGGGTTCGTGCACAGCTATAAATTTCGTGCACTTGGCTTCACCTCGTGCACAATTACACTTTCGTGCATTGCACATTTATCGTGCATTTATTATTCCCTTCAGGAACAACATCGTAAGTCCTTCAGACCGAGTCACACTCAGTGATCTCACAGTAGTTAGGCCCTTCAGGTTTTATTTGATCTTAGAAAATATTACGTACCTTCGAGCCGCTACAACCACCTACCAGGTAATTATCTAAATTTAACTTCATTTCATTTTTATTAGAATATTACCTTACTTATGTCAGAATAGCCTCTCAACCTATTTTTGGGTTGGTTTCCAACAGAACTCTAGTATTAAATTCATATCGTAAATCAGAGCCCTCAGCTAAATAATCAATTTAATTAACTAGACCTGGAGCTTACAGACACCATAGAAAGATGGTTTAGTAGTGATAAAGTTATCAAAACAACCAAGATAACAATAAAAACCAGCGGATTTATGAGTAGACGTCTCCATCTGTCAGGGAACCACTCAAGTCCGTCTGGATTGAAGGTTAAGCCCTTGAATAAACTCAAAATTCCATGTTTTTTGCAGTCTCTGAATAATGCTGGTTAAAAAACAACACTTTCTGTGCTTTAGCATTGAAGAACAAACAAAAAAGAGTTACAACGATCACATGTATTTTATCAGAATCGTCAAATATGTTGAAGGAGTTTGAAATAAAAATCGATAGGTAGTTGACTACTTCGATTTATTGATGTTTATTACAGCTATTGTTTTTCTTAGAGAAAATTATTAAGTATCTAAATTTGTTGTACATGAGTGAACTATGCTCCTGGTGTATTTCCTCGCATTACTGCTATGTATTCTCGCCAATGTGAGTCTTGATGTGAATCTTCAGAGATCCTAACTGCGAGGCTCTGTAATCACATATATCACCGGCGTAGGGCTTCTCCCCAGTGTGTGTGTCTTCAAGTGCATCTTAAAAATATCTAGCTTTGAGGCTCTGTAATCACATATATCACAGGCGAAGGGCTTTCCCTCTGTGTGTGTTCTCATATGAATCTTCAGATCTGTGATCACAACTACCACATTCAAACGGCTTCTAGTGTGTCCCCATGTGCAACTTCAGAATTCCTAGCTCTGGGGCTCTGTAATCACACTTTTCACAGGCGTAGGACTTCTCTCCAGTGTGTGTTCTGATGTGTCTCTTCAGAACTCCAAGCTGCGAGGCTCTGTAATCACATCTATCACAGGCATAGGGCTTCTCCCCAGTGTGTGTTCTGATATGTCTCTTCAGAACTCCAAGCTGTGAGGCTCTGTAATCACATCTATCACAGGCGTAGGGCTTCTCTCCAGTGTGTGTACTCATGTGAGTCTTCAGATCTCTTGGTCCTGTGGCTCTAAAAGCACATCTGTCACAGGCGTAGGGCTTCTCTCCCGTGTGAGTACTCATGTGAGTCTTTAGAGTTCCTAGCTGTGAGGCTCTGTAATCACACTTTTCACAGCCGTAGGGCTTCTCCCCAGTGTGTGTTCTTACGTGATTCTTCATATGTCCTAGGCTTGAGGCTCTGTAATCACATCTATCACAGGCATAGGGCTTCTCCCCAGTGTGTGTTCTGATATGTCTCTTCAGAACTCCAAGCTGTGAGGCTCTGTAATCACATCTATCACAGGCGTAGGGCTTCTCTCCAGTGTGTGTACTCATGTGAGTCTTCAGATCTCTTGGTCCTGTGGCTCTAAAAGCACATCTGTCACAGGCGTAGGGCTTCTCTCCCGTGTGAGTACTCATGTGAGTCTTTAGAGTTCCTAGCTGTGAGGCTCTGTAATCACACTTTTCACAGGCGTAGGGCTTCTCCCCAGTGTGTGTTCTTACGTGATTCTTCATATGTCCTAGGCTTGAGGCTCTGTAATCACATCTATCACAGGCATAGGGCTTCTCCCCAGTGTGTGTTCTGATGTGTCTCTTCAGAACTACAAGCTGCGAGGCTCTGTTATCACAGGCGTAGGGCTTCTCCCCAGTGTGCGTTCTCATGTGAATCTTCAGATCTCCTAGCCTCTTGTTCCTGTAATCACATCTATCACATGCAAAAGTCTTCTGCTTCTTCAACTCACGCGCTTGTCCTGCCTCAGACCTTCGTTCTCCAATAGATCTCTGCAGAACGTCACTTTCCTCACACAGAGGGTCTGTTTTAGAACTGTCCTCATCTTTGACCCAGATCAGCATCTCCTGTTTGATCTCCATGTCTTCCATCACCTGATCTTCATCTCCTCCACTCATCGGCTCTTCTTTCACCTCACATCCGACTTCCATGACTTCAAAAAACTCCTCCTTCTATAGTTTAGATTTCTAGTTATCCCTGCGTACAGGCGACGTAAAGAGTAAAATGTAAGAAATACAAAACCTTCAACTTCGAAAACTGATAACAAAAACAGAGCAAACATCTTCTTCTTCTTCTTCTTCTTGATCTCAAGGGACTCTCTTCAGAAGCCACTGGCGAGTGCCTGTGTTCCATGGATCTTGAAAGGACTCATCCAAGCATGGAATTGGTCGAAAGTAGGCAGTGAGGTTTGTTGTTAACCCCCTGAGAACCCCAGTATTGAGGACCCCCCCCCCACCACCACTCATCCAACACTACCAAGTGTGCAATCGTGCTCAACGCCCACCTTCTTCATTTTTAGCGAATTTTCATTAAAAAAAAATTTTTGAAGCTGTTGCAATGGCTTCAAAAATTTTAGAATGGACTTTTTCGAAACATTTTCTCACTGAAATCCGTTTTGGAACATTCTGAAACGATCCCTGAAGTTCCTTTTCTTAACCATACCTTCACTGAAAGATTTCTTTAAAATTCGCTCATTAATTCATGCTGCATGAATCTTATAGTGTGATAATTTTGACGATAGATGTTTAGTTTTGTATTGTGGTTATTTTATGATATAGTTTACTGTCAGAAATAGCTTACCAGAGTGCTACTTTTACCAAATAAAAATGACTTCAACTGTAAACGGGTTATTGTTTTCAAAATGAATAAATTTGTTTCGATACGTTATGTGTCTGATATGTCTTGAATTACATCGATACCTTAGAAAGATGGTTTAGTAGTGATCAAGTTATCAAAACAACCAAAACAACAATAAAAACCAGCGGATTTATGAGTAGACGTCTCCATCCGTCAGGGAACCACTCAAGTCTGTCTGGATTGAAGGTTAAGCCCTTGACTAAACTAAAAATTCCATGGTTTTTGCAGTCTCTGAATTATGCTGGTTGAAAAACAACACTTTCCGTGCTTCAGCGTTGAAGAACAAACAAAAAAAAAACGCTGCAAATCATTGCTCAAAGGTTCATTATTTTCTGTATAGATCACTGGTTCTCCATCAATAGCACCTACCACCATCTGTATTCTCCCTTGACCTTCCCTCTCAAATTCCAGCTTCCTGCGTTAAATAGGATTGAAAATGGCTTAGGAGCTCACTCAGCTGATCAGTGATCTGAAGAGTGAAGAAGATCTCCTCGAATGCTGGAGACGCCTGGAAGAGCACTGATCAGCTGAGTGAGCTCCGAAGCCATTTTCAATCCTATTGAACGCAGGAAGCTGAAATTTGAGAGGGAAGGTCAAGGGAGAATACAGATGGTGGTAGGTGCTATTGATGGAGAACCAGTGATCTATACAGAAAATAATAAACCTTTGAGCAATGACTTGCAACGTTTTTTTTCCAACTATTGGCAGGTACTACCTACCACACCATACTGGCTTCCCACCTTCACAATCAAGTTTATTAGAAAGAACTAAACGCTTCACACTCGATTGGAAAAATTGAAAGGTTCATATGGAAATTCGATTACTGGTTACGTAGAAGGCAAAACTGTATACAAATCGAAGAAATGAACAGCGATCGCATTTTAGTCAGATAAAATTTGAACGTAGATTAGACCTCTTTTGCGATTCACACTCATGATTCTGTTTTATCGAAGGAAAACCTTCAAGTACTCGTAGGGACCGAACGGTTTGTCCTACAGAGCTCCGGGTGGTCTCAAAAATTTTTAAAAATTCAATACTATTTAAAATTGGTGAAAAAACGATACCTTTATTTCGAGAGTTTTCGAGCTTGGGCACTCTTGAAAATTTCAACCCTTAATTTTCACCCCTTAGAAGTGACTGACATCAACCAAAAGCTTGGTCCACGTACGGCAGACGGACGGAAATTTTTTTATTCGATTTTCGTATCTACGTACCTTGAAACGTAAAACATCAAATTTTGAGGGGAGGTTAAATTTTTTTTTTAATTTAAAATTTTTAAAAGTCTAAATTTTTTTTCTTGCTCGATTCCAAAGGCTTATTATTGAAAATAATAAATCAAAAGTTACAACGATCACCTGTATTTTATTAGAATCGTCCGATATGTTGAAGGAGTTTGAAATAAAAATCGATAGGTAGTTGACTACTTCTATTTATTGATGTTTATTACAGCTATTGTTTGACTTAGAGAAAATTATTATCTAAATTTGTTGTCCATGAGTGAACTATGCTCCTGGTGTATTTCCTCGCATTACTGCTATGTATTCTCGCCAGTGTGAGTCTTGATGTGAATCTTTAGAGATCCTAACTGCGAGGCTCTGTAATCATATATATCACAGGCGAAGGGCTTTTCCCTCTGTGTGTGTTCTCATATGAATCTTCAGATCTGCTGTCTGTGAGGCTCTGTGATCACAACTACCACATTCAAACGGCTTCTAGTGTGTCCCCATGTGCAACTTCAGAATTCCTAGCTCTGGGGCTCTGTAATCACACTTTTCACAGGCGTAGGACTTCTCTCCAGTGTGTGTTCTGATGTGTCTCTTCAGAACTCCAAGCTGCGAGGCTCTGTAATCACATCTATCACAGGCGTAGGGCTTCTCCCCAGTGTGTGTTCTGATATGTCTCTTCAGAACTCCATGCTGCGAGGCTCTGTAATCACATCTATCACAGGCGTAGGGCTTCTCTCCAGTGTGTGTACTCATGTGAGTCTTCAGATCTCTTGGTCCTGTGGCTCTAAAAGCACATCTGTCACAGGCGTAGGGCTTCTCTCCCGTGTGAGTACTCATGTGAGTCTTTAGAGTTCCTAGCTGTGAGGCTCTGTAATCACACTTTTCACAGGCGTAGGGCTTCTCCCCAGTGTGTGTTCTTACGTGATTCTTCATATGTCCTAGGCTTGAGGCTCTGTAATCACATCTATCACATGCAAAAGTCTTCTGCTTCTTCAACTCACGCGCTTGTCCTGCCTCAGACCTCCATACTCCAATAGATCTCTGCAGAACGTCACTTTCCTCACACAAAGGGTCTGTTTTAGAACTGTCCTCATCTTTGACCCAGATCAGCATCTCCTGTTTGATCTCCATGTCTTCCATCACCTGATCTTCATCTCCTCCACTCATCGGCTCTTCTTTCACCTCACATCCGACTTCCATGACTTCGAAAAACACCTCCTTCTATAGTTTAGATTTCTAGTTATCCCTGCGTACAGGCGACGTAAAGAGTAAAATGTAAGAAATACAAAACCTTCAACTTCGAAAACTGATAACAAAAACAGAGGAAACATCTTCTTCTTCTTGATCTCACTGGACTCCCTTCAGAAGCCACTGGCGAGTGCCTGTGTTCCATGGACCTTGAAAGGACTCATCCAAGCATGGAATTGGTCGAAAGTAGGTATTGAGGGTGTGGTTTATTGTTAACCCCTGAGGATCCCAGTATTGAGGACCCCCCCCCCCACCCCCACCACTCATCCAACACTACCAACTGTGCAACCGTGTTTGACGCCCACCTTCTTCATTTTTAGCGAATTTTCATTTTAAAAAAAAATTTTTGAAGCTGTTGCAATGGCTTCAAAAATTTTAGCATGGACTTTTTCGAAACATTTTCTCACTGAAATCCGTTTTGGAACATTCTGAAACGATCCCTGAAGTTCCTTTTCTTAACCATACCTTCACTGAAAGATTTCTTAAAATTCGCTCATTAATTCATGCTGCATGAATGGACTTTTTCTTATAGTGTGATAATTTTGACGATAGATGTTTAGTTTTGTATTGTGGTTATTTTATGATATAGTTTACTGTCAGAAATAGCTTACCAGAGTGCTACTTTTACCAAATAAAAATGACTTCAACTGTAAACGGGTTATTGTTTTCAAAATGAATAAATTTGTTTTGATACCTACGTTATGTGTCTGATATGTCTTGAATTACATCGATACCATAGAAAGATGGTTTAGTAGTGATCAAGTTATCAAAACAACCAAAACAACAATAAAAACCAGCGGATTTATGAGTAGACGTCTCCATCCGTCAGGGAACCACTCAAGTCCGTCTGGATTGAAGGTTAAGCCCTTGACTAAACTCAAAAAACCATGGTTTTTGCAGTCTCTGAATTATGCTGGTTGAAAAACAACACTTTCCGTGCTTCAGCGTTGATTGCTCAAAGGTTTATTATTTTCTGTATAGATCACCCTTCTGTATAGATCACTGGTTCTCCATCAATGGCACCTACCACCATCTGTATTCTCCCTTGACCTTCCCTCTCAAATTTCAGCTTCCTGCGTTCAATAGGATTGAAAATGGCTTCGGAGCTCACTCAGCTGATCAGTGCTCTTCCAGGCGTCTCCAGCATTCGAGAAGATCTTCTTCACTCTTCAGATCACTGATCAGCTGAGTGAGCTCCGAAGCCATTTTCAATCCTATTGAATGGAAGAGCTCTTCCAGGCGTCTCCAGCATTCGAGGAGATCTTCTTCACTCTTCAGATCACTGATCAGCTAAGTGAGCTCCGAAGCCATTTTTAATCCTATTGAATGGAAGTGCTCTTCCAGGCGTCTCCAGCATTTGAGGAGATCTTCTTCACTCTTCAGATCACTGATCAGCTGAGTGAGCTCCGAAGCCACTTTCAATCCAGATAAAATTTGAACGGAGATTAGACCTCTTTTGCGATTCACACTCATGATTCTGTTTTATCGAAGGAAAACCTTCAAGTACTCGTAGGGACCGAACGGTTTGTCCTACAGAGCTCCGGGTGGTCTCAAAAATTTTTAAAAATTCAATACTATTTAAAATTGGTGAAAAAACGATACCTTTATTTCGAGAGTTTTCGAGCTAGGGCACTCTTGAAAATTTCAACCCTTAATTTTCACCCCTTAGAAGTGACTGACGTCAACCAAAAGCTTGGTCCGCGTACGGCGGACGGACGGAAATTTTTTTATTCGATTTTCGTATCTACGTACCTTGAAACGTAAAACATCAAATTTTGAGGGGAGGTTAAATTTTTTTTAATTTAAAATTTTTAAAAGTCTAAATTTTTTTTCTTGCTCGATTCCAAAGGCTTATTATTGAAAATAATAAACCAAAAGTTACAACGATCACCTGTATTTTATTAGAATTGTCCAATATGTTGAAGGAGTTTGAAATAAAAATCGATAGGTAGTTGACTACTTCGATTTATTGATGTTTATTACAGAGCTATTGTTTGTCTTAGAGAAAATTATTATCTAAATTTGTTGTACATGAGTGAACTATGCTCCTGGTGTATTTCCTCGCATTACTGCTATGTATTCTCCCCGATGAATCATGATCATGATGTGTTCTTGTGAATCTTCATACCTCCTGGCTGCGAGGCTCTATAATCACGTTTATCACAGGCGTACAGCTTCTCCCGAGTGTGTCCCCATGTGCAACTTCAGAATTCCTAGCTCTGGGGCTCTGTAATCACACCTTTCACAGGCGTAGCGCTTCTCTCCAGTGTGTGTTCTTAGGTGTATCTTCACATGTTCTAGTCTTGAGGCTCTGTAATCACATCTATCACAGGCGTAGGGCTTCTCCCCAGTGTGTGTTCTCATGTGTCTCTTCAGAACATCTGGCCCTGTGGCTCTAAAAGCACATCTGTCACAGGCGTAGGGCTTCTCCCCAGTGTGCGTTCTCATGTGAATCTTCAGATATCTCAGCCTCTTGTTCCTGTAATCACATCTATCACATGCAAAAGTCTTCTGCTTCTTCAACTCACACGCTGATCCTGCCTCAGACCTCGGTACTCCAATAGATCCCTGCAGAACGTCACTTTCCTCACACAGAGGGTCAGCACTTGAACTGTCCTCATATTTAACCCAGATCAGCACCTCCTGTTTGATCTCCACGTCTTCCATCACCTGATCTTCTTCTCCTCCACTCATCGGCTCTTCTTTCACCACACTTCCGACTTCCATGACTTAAAAAAACACCTCAATGTGTAGTTTAGATTTCCAGTTATTACTACCTACAGGCAACAGTAAAGAGTAGACTGTAAGAAACACAAAACCTTCAACTTCGAAAACTGATAACAAATGCAGAGGAAACGTCTTCTTCTTCTTCTTCTTGATCTCAAGGGACTCCCTTCAGAAGCCACTGGCGAGTGCCTGTGTTCCATGGACCTTGGAAGGACTCATCCAAGCTTGGAACTGGTCGAAAGTAGGCAGTGAGGGCGTGGTTTGTTGTTAAACCCCTGAGAACCCCGGTGTTAAGGACCCCCACCCCTTCGTTCCTCCAACACTGAGGGGGAAAAAAAAGACTACCAAGTGTGCAATCGTGCTCGACGCCCACCTTCTTCGTTTTTAGCGAATTTTCAAGAAAAATGAAGCTATTGTTGCTCAAACATAAAAAAATTGCCTCAAAAATTGAGAATAGACTATTTTGAAACATTTTCTCACTGAAATCCGTTTTGGAACATTCTGAAACGATCCCTGAAGTTTTTCCAAAAGTGCTTCATACAGGGTGTCCCAGAAGTTATGGTCCACCCTCCGGCATTTTCGTATTCGTATTTTCGTGGAAAAATAACGATAAAATCAAAGAAAGGACCTCACTACGTGATTCAGCGTCAAAAATAATGAAAAAAAAATGTGCCACACTTGGTGTTAAAAAAAATTCACTTTTGCGCACCCTGGTCACTTTGCTCGCGAAAAGTACCAGTTGCACGCAATGAAAAAAATCGATTCGGGTATGAATTTCTCATGAAACTTGACGTAGAATCTGAATCTGCAACAAAAAATGGGGGTTCCCATCTGAAAAAACAAAGTTAGTGTCGATTGCGCACAATTTGTTTGCGCAAAAGTATTTTTCCTGAATTTTTTACAAAAAAAAATATGAAAAATGGCAATGGGCCCATTTTATTACGTAATTAAATACGGAAATGCCGGAGGGTGGACCATAACTTCTGGGACACCCTGTATATTTATGTAGGTATATGTGTCATTCTGCACAATATCTTGAGTAATTGTTTAGCAAAAATTTTTTAGTTTTTATGTTCGTAACAACAAACAAAAGGATGAGTTCGTTAGCCAGAAGTTGTTGACAACCCAGTGGTCCAAATATCAAAAATACTACTCTATAATACTCATAATAATACTCATCAATTCGTGCTGCATGAATGGACTTTTTTTATTGTGTGATAAATTTGACGTAGATGTTTAGTTTTGTATTGTGGTTCTTTTATGATAGTTTACTGTCAGAAATAGCTTACCAGAGTGGTACCTTTACCAAATAAAAATGACTTCAAGTGTAAACGGGTTATTGTTTTCAAAATAAATAAATTTGTTTTGATGCGTTGTAACAATATAGGTTGAATTTCAGATTGATATTTCACCTAATTGTTCATAAGTTAGTCAGAGGAGGGTGACGACCCTACCCCTTCAAACCAGTGATTAGTATAATCAGCCGGCCCAAAGAGGATATCGATTCGTATCTCTATGAATCAAATATCCCCCTAGGCGTAGCTCCAACAAATTGGGAACGAAACAAATCGGTTTGCCCCTTCTGTAAAAGTAGGATCGTCACAACGTTATGTGTCTGATATGTCTTGAATTACATCGATACCATAGAAAGATGGTTTAGTAGTGATCAAGTTATCAAAACAACCAAAACAAAAATAAAAACCAGCGGATTTATGAGTAGACGTCTCCATCTGTCAGGGAACCACTCAAGTCCGTCTGGATTGAAGGTAAAGCCCTCGACTAAACTCAAAAAAATTATGGTTTTTGCTGTCTCTGATTTATGCTGGTTTTAAAACAACACTTTCTATGCTTCAGCATTGAAGAACAAACAAAAAAAGTTACAACGATCACATGTATTTTATTAGAATCGTCTGATATGTCGAAGGAGTTTGAAATAAAAATCGATAGGTAGTTGACTACTTTGATTTATTGATGTTTATTACAGAGCTATTGTTTGTCTCAGAGAAAACTATTATCGAAATTTGTTGTACATGAGTGAACTATGCTCCTGGTGCATTTCCTCGAATTACTGCTATGTATCACAGGCGTAGGGCTTCTCTCCCGTGTGAGTACTCATGTGAGTCTTCAGAAGTCCTAGCTGTGAGGCTCTGTAATCACACTTTTCACAGGCGTAGGGCTTCTCTCCCGTGTGAGTACTCATGTGAGTCTTTAGAGTTCCTAGCTGTGAGGCTCTGTAATCACACTTTTCACAGGCGTAGGGCTTCTCCCCAGTGTGTGTTCTTGCGTGATTCTTCAAATGTCCTAGTCTTGAGGCTCTGTAATCACATCTATCACAGGCGAAGGGCTTCTCCCCAGTGTGTGTCCTCATGTGTCTCTTCAGAATTCCTAGCAGTATGGCTCTGTAATCACATCTATCACAGGCATAGGGCTTCTCCCCAGTGTGTGTTCTGATGTGTTTCTTCAAAAGTTCTGGCCCTGTGGCTCTGTAATCACATCTATCACAGGCGTAGGGCTTCTCCCCAGTGTGTGATCTCATGTGAATCTTCAAATTTCTTAGCTGTATGGCTCTGTAATCACATCTATCACAGGCGTAAGGCTTCTCACCAGTGTGTGTTCTCATGTGAATCTTCAGATATCTCAGCCTCTTGTTCCTGTAATCACATCTATCACATGCAAAAGTCTTCTGCTTCTTCAACTCACACGCTGGTCCTGTCTCAGGCCTCCATACTCCAATAGATTCCTGCTGAACGTCACTTTCCTCACATAGAGGGTCAGCACTTGAACTGTCCTCATGTTTAACCCAGATCAGCATCTCCTGTTTGATCTCCCCGTCTTCCATCACCTGATCTTCTTCTCCTCCACTCATCGGCTCTTCTTTCACCACACTTCCGACTTCCATGACTTCAAAAAACACCTCCTTCCATAGTTTAGATTTCCAGTTATTACTGCGTACAGGCAACAGTAAAGAGTAAAATGTAAGAAACACAAAACCTTCAACTTCAAAAACTGATAACAAAAAAAGAGGAAACATCTTCTTCTTCTTCTTGATCTCAAGGGACTCTCTTCAGAAGCCACTGGCGAGTGCCTGTGTTCCATGGACCTTGGAAGGACTCATCCAAGCTTGGAACTGGTCGAAAGTAGGCAGTGAGGGCGTGGTTTGTGGTTAACCCCTGAGGATCCCAGTATTGAGGACCCCCACCCCCACCACTCATCCAACACTACCAACTGTGCAACCGTGTTTGACGCCCACCTTCTTCATTTTCAAGAAAAATGAAGCTATTGCAGTGGCCTCAAAAATTTCAGAATGGACTTTTTCGAAACATTTTTCACTGAAGTCCTGAAAAATTCTGTAACGATCCCTGAAGTTTTTTCAAAAAGTCATCATATATTTATATACATGTGGCATTCCGCACAATATCTTGAGTAATTGTTCAGCAACAATTTTTTAGTTTTTATTTTCGTAACAACAAACATACGGACGAGTTCGTTAGCCAGAAATTGTTGACAACCCAGTGGTCAAAATTTCAAAAACAGTCCAAAAAACGGGTTTTCCGGTTTTTGAGGTTATTAGCTTCACAATCATTATAATATATGGTATATTCGGATTCAGCACAAAATTTCTGACATCAATGCGTTTTCCAAGAATGAAAATTGTCCAAATATTGGAAGAAGTATGTATATATCTTTATATATAATGAAAACGTGCGTATATTGGTTGTACCCAGAAATGCAGTAGCCGTGTGGGTCCTCTATGAGTTTGTGAGGACGAGTAGAACGTGAATATGGACTCCTAACATCTTCAAAGCATACCCAGTGCATACAGTAGGTCTGTTGGTATGGTATACTGAAAATCGAAAGAACCAAAAATCGTTTAATTAAAAACTCACTAAGAGAAATTGCTACACCATTGTTCCTTCTCTTAACCACACCTTCAACTGAAATATTTCTTTGAAAATTCACTCATTAATTCATGCTGCATGAATGGACTTTTTTTATTGTGTGATAATTTTGACGATAGATGTTTAGTTTTGTATTGCGGTCATTTTATGATATAGTTCACTGTCAGAAATAGCTTACCAGAGTGCTACTATTACCAAATAAAAATTACTTCAACTGTAAACGGGTTATTGCTTTCGAAATGAATAAATTTGGTTTGATACGTTATGTGTCTGATACATCTTGAATTACATCGATACCATAGGATGGTTTAGTAGTGATCAAGTTATCAAAACAACAATAAAACCAACGGATTTATGAGTAGACGTCTGCATCTGTCAGGGAACCACTCAAGTCCGTCCGGATTGAAGTCTCTGAATGGGGTATTTCAGTCAATTTTTTTAGTTAATTTTTTTCAAAAGAGTATGGCTCAGGAATAACGGTAATCGGGTCTGTTCGTCGGGAAAATGTTTTTAAAAAATTAGAGAAGCTAAGGAAAGTTGAAGATTTGAATGGTGTGACGTAACCACAAACAGAATGATGGTTTGAATGGTGTGACGTCGCCAACTGTCTTTGAAAAAAGTATCCATGCACAGAAACCCTTGGAGGACCTCTTGGATACTACAAAATACTACTCACACACACGCGCGCGGCGTAGTCCTTGCCTAGTGTGTGTGCATTTATAGTGGCCCGCCTCTTTCAAACGTGTGATCTCTTCAATTAATTTTTCTACCACATGTTATAGTATGATTGGGCTTAAAGTTGTAGTAAATAGGTTTTCAAGGGTGCTGAATCCAAATTTGAGGTCAAAAACCTGAATTTCCGACCCACCGAAATACCCCATTATGCTGGTTGAAAAACAACACTTTCTGTGCTTCAGCATTGAAGAACAAAAAAAAAAGTTACAACGATCACCTGTATCTTATTAGAATCGTCCGATATGTTGAAGGAGTTTGAAATAGAAATCGATAGGTAGTTGACTACTTCGATTTATTAATGTTTATTACAGAGCTATTGTTTGTCTTAGAGAAAATTATTATCTAAACTTGTTGTACATGAGTGAACTATGCTCCTGGTGTATTTCCTCGAATTACTGCTATGGATTCTCCCCAGTGTGAGTACTCATGTGAGTTTTCAGATGTCCTAGCTGCGAGGCTCTGTAATCACATTTATCACAGGCGTAGGGCTTTTCCCCAGTGTGTGATCTGATATGTCTCTTCAAATCTGCCAGCCTTGAGGATCTGTAATCACATCTATCACAGGCGTAAGGCTTCTCCCCGGTATGTGTAATGATGTGACTCTTCAAATTTCTTAGCTTTGAGGCTCTGTAATCACATCTATCACAGGCGAAGGGCTTCTCTCCCGTGTGAGTACTCATGTGAGTCTTCAGAAGTCCTTGGCTTGATGCTCGGTAATCACACTTTTCACAGGCGTAGGGCTTCTCCCCAGTGTGTGTTCTTACGTGATTCTTCATATGTCCTAGGCTTGAGGCTCTGTAATCACAACTATCACAGGCGTAGGGATTCTCCTCAGTGTGAGTACTCATGTGAGTTTTCAGATGTCCTAGCTGCAAAGCTCTGTAATCACGTCTGTCACAGGCATGGGGCTTCTCCCCAGTGTGTGTTCTGATGTGTCTCTTCAGATTTCTCATCTCTGTGGCTCTGTAATCACATCTATCACAGGCGTAGGGCTTCTCCCCAGTGTGTGTTCTGATGTGTCTCCTCAGAACTCCTAGCCCCGAGGCTCTATAATCACATCTTTCACAGGCGTAGGGCTTCTCCCCAGTGTGTGTTCTGATGTGTCTCCTGAGATCTCCTTGCCCTGCGGCTCTGTAATCACATCTATCACAGGCGTAGGGCTTCTCCCCAGTGTGTGTTCTCATGTGAATCTTCAGATCTGCTGTCTGTGAGGCTCTGTAATCACAACTATCACAGGCGTATGGCTTCTCCCCAGTGTGTGTTCTGATGTGTCTCTTCAGAGCTCCAAGCTCTGGGGCTCTGTAATCACACCTTTCACAGGCGTAGGGCTTCTCTCCAGTGTGTGTTCTTACATGTCTCTTCAACTGTCCTAGTCTTGAGGCTCTGTAATCACATCTATCACAGGCGTAGGGCTTCTCCCCAGTGTGTGTTCTGATGTGTCTCCTCAGATCTCCTAGCTGTATGGCTCTGTAATCACATCTATCACATGCAAAAGTCTTCTGCTTCTTCAACTCACGCGCTTGTCCTGCCTCAGACCTCCGTTCTCCAATAGATCTCTGCAGAACGTCACTTTCCTCACACAGAGGGTCAGCACTTGAACTGTCCTCATGTTTAACCCAGATCAGCATCTCCTGTTTGATCTCCACGTCTTCCATCACCTGATCTTCATCTCCTCCACTCATCGGCTCTTCTTTCACCTCACATCCGACTTCCATGACTTCAAAAAACTCCTCCTTCTATAGTTTAGATTTCTAGTAATCCCTGCGTACAGGCGATGTAAAGAGTAAAATGTAAGAAACACAAAACAAAAAACCTTCAACTTCGTAAACTGATAACAAATGCAGAGGTAACGTCTTCTTCTTCTTCTTCTTGATCTCAAGGGACTCCCTTCAGAAGCCACTGGCGAGAGCCTGTGTTCCATGGATCTTGAAACGACTCATCCAAGCATGGAACTGGCCTCCAGCCCTTCCCAGTGAAGCCTGATAGGTGGAGGGAGGTTGAAAGCAGGCAGTGAGGGCGTGGTTTGTTGTTAACCCCCTGAGAACCCCAGAATTGATGGACCCCCCTCCCCCACTCCTCCAACACTACCAAGTGTCCGCAAAAACACCCACCTTCTTCATTTTTAGCGAATTTTCAAGGAAAATGAAGCTGTTGCAATGGCCTCAAAAATTTTAGAATGGCCTTTTCCAAGTTATTATTGTTAGCTTTAAGAATCGTATGGAAAGTGATGGGCAATAGTCACCTGTTACCCGAACCGTTGATGGTAAGAGGGAGTGAGCTGCTGGAACTCAAGTAATAGTGAGAAAGTACGAAACAATTTTTTTTTTTTTTTTTTGTTTTTGCAAAAAAATAAGTTAATCCCTGAAACGCTATAAAGGGCATTTCGCTGCAAGCTCTTCAATTCCATTAGATGTAATAGGTACCTCCTCTGATGTATTGTATGTACAAAGGAAGCTATAGGGTCTACCATGGTGGCCTCGGAGTTTTAAGTAGCTTCCCAGTCTTCCAGTGTAGCTCACTTACGGCACAAACTAGGAAGCAAAAAGTCTATCAACAATCTTCTTTCTACCGCCTCTGTGTTTGAACTCCTCCAAAGTCTGAACTTGGTGTCATTTACTGTACTTTTCTGGTGAATTGATGAAACCCATCCAAATAAAATCGTGTTGATTTCATTGTGTGTAATTGTAATTATTGTGTTCTAAACGCAGGAAATACTTAAACGCTCGAAAGATATTAGTAACGAGGGGGACAGTGACGAGTCCAGTTACTCAGAAGAAGAGGTGCCTAAGAAAGCCAAAGTGCAATGGAATTCAAAGGTAAATTTAGTTACTTTTCCTGCTGAATAACGATTTCTTCGTATTTGTCAGACAGAACAATGACTGTTAGCTGCTTATTTCAGAAATGTAATGTACCCTAGTTCAACGGGGTCTACACATGATTTTAAAACATTTTTATGGTAAGAGAATTGCTCTAAAGTGATTTTAAATAGTTGTTTTGTATTAACCTGCTTTCCTATCTTTGGTTTATTATTTTCAATAATATACAAATATGGCCGTCCTTCGTACGCTGCACTTTCCTCAATTCCCATAGACCGATTTTGATGAAATTTGGCATATCGGCTGCACTGGGGTCTAGTTGTACCACCCAAAGCTTTTGTTGGATGTCAGTCTCTTCTAAGGGTTGAAAAATAAGGGCTAACATTTTGAAAACGTCCTAGCTCAAAACAATTTGATATTAAGGTATTTTTTTTCATTAATTTAAAATAGTATTGAATTTTTAGAATCGAATGAGACCACTCAGAGCTCGGTTGAACCAACCGTTCAGTTATTTCTTCATAATACTCTCGATTTTGGAGCAAAAATATGGTTGGTAGGTAAAGACAATGATAAAGATGATGCGTTCTTTGCAGGCGTGTGATCTATGCAGAATAATTATAGACTTTCGTATAATAGTTTGCAGCTTTTTTTTTTAATTCTATAGAATGGACACAATGAAAAAAGCGCTCCATTCAACCACTGGGGCTCTCTTGTTGGTGGAAGCGCACCCTTGTGGCAAATTAACCCTCAATTGAATTCAAAAAGTTTTATTTTATATATCCTAAAATAAGGGACTACAAACGTCAATGTAATGAGGAATTTCACCATGTCGGAATTTCCTATTTTGGTTTATTATTTTCAATAATAAGCCTTTGGAATCGAGCAAGAAAAAAAAAATTTTAACCCCCCCTCAAAATTTGATGTTTTACGTTTCAAGGTACGTAGAATACGAAAATCGAATAAAAAAATTTCCGTCCGTCCGCCGTACGCGGCACTTTTCTTAGCAACACTGGACCGATTTGGTTCAAATTTGGTATATGGGCTCCATTTGGGGTCTAGTTGTGCCGCGAAGCTTTTGGTTGATGTAGGTCACTTCTAAGGGGTGAAAATTAAGGGTTGAAATTTTCAAGAGTGCCCTAGCTCGAAAACTCTCGAAATAAAGGTATCGTTTTTTCACCAATTTTAAATAGTATTGAATTTTTAAAAATTTTTGAGACCACCCGGAGCTCTGTAGGACAAACCGTTCGGTCCCTACGAGTACTTGAAGGTTTTCCTTCGATAAAACAGAATCATGAGTGTGAATCGCAAAAGAGGTCTAATCTCCGTTGAATTTTTAGCTAACCAAAACTCGATCGCTGTTCATTTCTTCGATTTGTATACAGTTTTGCCTTCTGCGTAACCAGTAATCAAATTTCCATATGAAGCTTTCTATTTTTCCAATCGAGTGTGAAGCGTTTAGTTCTTTCTAATAAACTTGATTGTGAAGGTGTGAAGCCAGTATGGTGTGGTTGGTAGTACCTAGCTGGTAGGTAAAAAAAAGTTGGTAGGTAAAAAAAATGTTGGTGGGTAAAAACCGCTGCAAATTATTGCTCAAAGGCTCTTCAGATCACTGATCAGCTGAGTGAGCTCCGAAGCCATTTTCAATCCTTTTGAATGGAAGTGCTCTTCCAGGCGTCTCCAGCATTCGAGGAGATCTTCTTCACTCTTCAGATCACTGATCAGCTGAGTGAGCTCCAAAACCATTTTTACTCCTATTGAATGGAAGTGCTCTTCCAGGCGTCTCCAGCATTCGAGGAGATCTTCTTCACTCTTCAGATCACTGATCAGCTGAGTGAGCTCCAAAGCCAATTTTTACTCCTATTGAATGGAAGTGCTCTTCCAGGCTTCTCCAGCATTCGAGAAGATCTTCTTCACTCTTCAGATCACTGATCAGCTGAGTGAGCTCCAAAACCATTTTTACTCCTATTGAATGGAAGTGCTCTTCCAGGCGTCTCCAGCATTCGAGGAGATCTTCTTCACTCTTCAGATCACTGATCAGCTGAGTGAGCTCCGAAGCCATTTTCAATCCTATTGAATGGAAGTGCTCTTCCAGGCGTCTCCAGCATTCGAGAAGATCTTCTTCACTCTTCAGATCACTGATCAGCTGAGTGAGCTCCGAAGCCATTTTCAATCCTATTGAATGGAAGTGCTCTTCCAGGCGTCTCCAGCATTCGAGGAGATCTTTTTCACTCTCCAGATCACTGATCAGCCGAGTGAGCTCCGAAACCATTTTCAATCCTATTGAATGAAAGTGCTCTTCGAGGCATCTCCAGCATTCGAGATCTTCTTCACTCTTCAGATCACTGATCAGCTGAGTGAGCTCCAAAACCATTTTTACTCCTATTGAATGGAAGTGCTCTTCCAGGCATCTCCAGCATTCGAGAAGATCTTCTTCACTCTTCAGATCACTGATCAGCTGAGTGAGCTCCAAAACCATTTTTACTCCTATTGAATGGAAGTGCTCTTCCAGGCGTCTCCAGCATTCGAGGAGATCTTCTTCACTCTTCAGATCACTGATCAGCTGAGTGAGCTCCGAAGCCATTTTCAATCCTTTTGAATGGAAGTGCTCTTCCAGGCGTCTCCAGCATTCGAGAAGATCTTCTTCACTCTTCAGATCACTGATCAGCTGAGTGAGCTCCGAAGCCATTTTCAATCCTATTGAATGGAAGTGCTCTTCCAGGCGTCTCCAGCATTCGAGGAGATCTTTTTCACTCTTCAGATCACTGATCAGCCGAGTGAGCTCCGAAACCATTTTCAATCCTATTGAATGGAAGTGCTCTTCCAGGCATCTCCAGCATTCGAGGAGATCTTCTTCACTCTTCAGAGCACTGATCAGCTGAGTGAGCTCCGAAGCCATTTTCAATCCTTTTGAATGGAAGTGCTCTTCCAGGCGTCTCCAGCATTCGAGGAGATCTTTTTCACTCTTCAGATCACTGATCAGCTGAGTGAGCTCCGAAGCCATTTTCAATCCTATTGAACGCAGGAAGCTGAAATTTGAGAGGGAAGGTCAAGGGAGAATACAGATGGTGGTAGGTGCTATTGATGGAGAACCAGTGATCTATACAGAAGGGTGATCTTTACAGAAAATAATAAACCTTTGGGCAATGATTTGCAGCGTTTTTGACCCTAAAATCGGATTTAGCACCTCGAACAACCCCCCTGCGGCAAACTTTCAGCCCGCACTTTAAAATTTACGAATAGACAAAACAGTGTAGAAAATATGAACGTTTAAAAAAACCGGGAGAATGACGTCAACCTGGAATCGTTCATTTATGGCCGCTTGAAGCGCTGAGATCGTGAAATCTAGTCCCCAGGTGCAAAATTTCTCAAAACCAGTAAAGTTCGAAATCGAAAAACTGAAGAAGAAAATAGAAAAAGCAGGATGGAGAAAATTAGGTTTCCCCTGTTTTTGTTTGATAACTTTCCTCTTAGATAACACAATGTCGTCGTACCATTGGGAACACTGGGAGGAGACGGCGATTCAAACAGCCAATCAGCGAGCGTTCCCAATTCATGTTGAAGACGTCCGTTTTCCTGGTTATTTTTTGAACTCATAAATTTTGATTGTCTCCCAAAAATAACAGGAGACTTATTTTCCGAAATCAACCCGATTTTCATGTATCCCACACCATTAACTATTCAGGAAAAATGCAAACAGAATTCGGTGAAATTCCTCATTTAAGTGTTATACAGGCAGTGTCGATCACGAGTGGGTGACAAGAGCGCCCCCCACCCTCACCCCCCCACCAACCGTGGCGGTTTCCTGCATAAGAACACCCACGAGAGAAGAGATAACCACGCTAGTGACCAGCCGCCTCCACCATAGAAAGTCCAAACGCATTCCCAACAGGGAAAGGGGTACCTACAAGAGAGCCGCTCCCGGGACCTATAGGGGGGCCTTCCGTCTGACTCCCGGCCGCAAAAAGTCGTTACGAGTGGCCCCCGCTCGGGCACGTGTGACCCCCAAGCAAAGTCGAAAGTGGGAGGTCACGTGTGACCCCCGATTCACCCCCGATGAGAATGAGCGCTGTCACGTCTCACCCCCAACAAGACATCAAATTTTCCTTCCCACTTTAACAGACTTAGGACTGTCTGCTGTAAGGCGCAGGTGTGGTTAAAAATTTGTGTTCGTTGTCAGGAAATGTTCGAAATAACTTTTTCGTCGTCAAACTACAAATTTGCATTAAATTAATGAGCGCTAGGCAGTTTCCTTTTCCGCGTGGGGGCGGAGCTTGCTTTTTAACAAATTTATAAAGTGGGAGGCTGCCGTTTTTCTGTTTTTCTATATATTTCGCGATCCTAGCCTGAGCCTATACTCCTGTAGGCCTGCTACTTGTGGCGATTGTGTCGATGACCACAGAGGTAGCGTCCCGGCTTACTCGTGGCGGTTGTGACGATTGTGGCGACACACCAGTTGTAAGCGGGATTTGCGTTCGACAGGGTTAAGGTTTCGATCCGCGGCGTAGTTGGTAGCAGCACGAGGTTGTGACACCACGTGCCGATCCCAAGTTCACCGAATGACACAAAACCCAACGTGGCGAGCTCAGGTGGGAAGGGGAAGACAAACAAATATCGAAACAATAGCTAAATTTACAAGGGGTAGCGTGTGGTATTTACCTGTGACGGGGCGGTGAAGCGGCCGGTCGGATTCCTCGGGATGATGCAATCTGAAATGTTAGCCTTAAGGGCGTCCTACTGAGAAAATGGCGTCCGCCAAATGCGACGCTGCCGAAGGGGCCTACGAAGGCGTCTGAGGGACGCCTCGGAAAAGATGGCGGAGTGTGACGCGTCACCAAGCTCCGGTTTTCACACTGAGGAACCAGGTAAAATGAGAACAGATATTCAAATGCAGAATTACAACAATAAAAGGTAAATTTATTAGATAATCAAAGGTTTTCTGACTAGGCACACCGAAGGGTGTGTCGAAAAGAAGCCTGATGGGCGTAACAACACAAGTAAGTATGGCACAAGATTAGAATGTTCAATAGGATAGATTTGCAGATAATATTTCAAATGTACAATTTAATAACTCCAATTTGACTTTGTGTTTCAGGTTTCCAGAGTATATCAGTTCAACGTTCCAGGTTTTCAACAAAGGTGAGTATGGTAAGTATAGGTTAGCTTTATGTTGCAGGTAAGTATTTAGCTTTAAGTTACAACTTTCAATATTACGACTTTTGTTCAAATGTTTCAGAATTACTTCTACGCACTGTCCTAACTGCATTGGCCAATGGTTTAAAGGTAGTTATAGTTTTCACTCACACGTGTCAGGGCCCTGAGGTATCCTTCCAGGTGTGATGTGGCGGTTGTGGTGGTTGTGGCGACGGACGTCCAGTGAATCCAGGGGATCTTCAACCAGATCAATTCGGCGCGAGACGGCAATTTCGATGGTCAGGGATCTTACGAAAAGCGTCTTGAAAGTATTTGGGGGCGGTTTTGACTCTAACAGGCTCAAGTTCACGGGCTGCGGGGCTCACGGTGACTCTTACTGAATATCTGAGGAGGTCTGCTTGTGGAGGGGGCTGCTCCATTGTTTTATAGGTCCCCCTCCACTCCCTTGATGGATGGGGGGCTGCCAGGTGGAGACGCCTGATTGGCTGGAGACGGCGTCTTCAGTTGAGGGGGGTGACGTCACCTTTGAGCTGACCACGGATCCGAATCTGACAATACTCGCCGCGGGTGGCTATGACGAATTCGGATCGGAAGGGAGTTAACGAATTAACCCAGCCTCTTCACTGGAAAGGTTCCCCAGTGAGTGGAGACTCACATCCCCCTTCCCCCCGGGAGCCAGCGTTGTCAAAGACGACGCTGGGAATTGCCAAAGGGGTTAAGGGATGCGCCTTCCTTATGGCCAGCTCGTAGGCGTGGCGACGACACCCGCGGCCGTTCACTAAGTCTCGTCGTGCCGATGGAAGCGGAGAGTGTGTTGATGGAGGCGGAGAGCAGGACCTGGACGATGAAGGGGATGATGCGGAGGGGGAAGCTGCGGAGTGAGCCAACTCCGTCTCATCTCCCGCAGACCTTGCCGCAGGTGCCTCTGCGGTTTGATGATCAGGCGCCTCAGATGCTGCGGTCGTCGCCGCAGGTGGCTCCACAGGCACCTGTGCGTTGGCCCTCTTCAACGCTGCATCGCGTTCCTCATCAGGACCATGACAGGATCGGGGTTCGTGGGGCCTCCGTCGATTTTAATTAACCATTCATTACCTGTCGTTGTGCCATCCTATCACAAACAATAAAAAGCCCTATTGTAACACCCTGCCTAGGAAAAGTGACTCAGGAATTTATTTCATTTTGCTTCACGTGAACTATTCTGGCCTTATTAGGAAGGTTGCAGAAGTAACGAATTTGATGGGTCTGAAGGACCTAAGTGAAGCATGTCGGTCTGAAGGACCCAAGTTAAATGTGGCGGTCTGAAGGACCTAAGGTACGTGTTTGGGTCTGAAGGACCACTCGTCGGTGTTTGTGTTCGTATTTCCTAGTAGTCAGTCAGTGTGTCTTTCGGCCTAAGTGGAGTTGCCTATAATCTAGGGAGGAATCGCGCCGGCATAGTGAGTATGGCGTGACTTCTGGTTGGGCTCCTCCTCTGGGCCTTTTCGGGATGAGCTTCCTGTCAGAGGTCCATGTTCAATATTTCGGACGAGATCGTCGCGGCGGTCGCCGTGTTGGTCGCCGCGCCCGTGACGACGATTATCGGGACGGTCGTATGCTCCTCCGGGTTCCTCCTCGGGGCGATCGGACGGTCGTTCAGAAGGAGGCTCCATGGTCGTTTCGTCATCACGATTCGGGGAGCGATCTGACTGTCGATCCGCGTCCTCGATGTGAGTCAGTTTGTAACGATGGGCTCCTCCGAGTTGATATTTCTGTGCGAGGTGTCCTTGGCGGGTCCTCTTGAAAACTGGTTGAGGCCTTGCAACATGTCACAACGGCCGGTGTTGGTGGCCATGGTAATTTTTTATCGGACTTTTCCCTTTGTTCTTCGTGTGTTTTCTTTTCAAATTTTTGAATCGGGGTGATGTCGGTGGAAAAGGGGTTTGAATGTTTTCATTTCCCGAAAGGGGATGTCGAAGTATGCTTTGACGTTCCGATTTGATGTGTCGAAGTGTGTTTCGACTTGCTGATCACATGTGCGACGGGTGTTCGTGTGTGTTGGTCTCTTGTGTCGACATGTGTTTGGGTGTGTTGGTCTCTTGTGTCGACGTGTGTTCGGGTGTGTTGGTCTCTTGTGTCGACGTGTGTTTGTGTGTGTTGGTCTCTTGTGTCTATGTGTGCTCGATGGTATGTGTCGAGGAGTTTGTTGAAGCACCTTTCTAGGGATGTTTGGCTGTCTTGACCCAATGATGCGACAGTTGTGTCGACGTCTCTGTCGAAGGATATGGCGGCCGCTGTGCCGAAATCTCGGTCATTTGGCATTTCGATGTCAGAATCCGATGTGGCGATGGGGGTCTCAATATGCCTAGCGACGGGTGTGTCGAAGTATTCCTTTCGGGGTGTTGTGGTGTTCTGGTCCGGAATTCCTTCGATGGTTCTGAAATTTGTCAGAGTTCGTGGTGGTGAGTTCCATCATACATTTCGACGGGTGTGTCGATATCTGTGGTAACCCCTCCGAAATGCCGCCTCCAAAATTTCATGCTTAGGGGTCCGCCATTGTTTGTGGCGAAGGTCGTCTTAGTGTCCGGTGTGCCGACGGGTGTGTCGAGAACTAGGTGTTGTGGTTCTCGTAATTCGGAGGCGGCTGTTGCCGCCGGAGGGGTGCTAGGGAGGGGAGCGCTTGTGTCGTAATTTTGGTTCCGACTCTCAGGCGTCCCGGTTTCCCGCCCCTCGGGCCGCAACACCACCCCCACACTGTAGATCTCTCGAGGTGTTGACGGGCGTGTACGGACGGACGAAACCTTCCGGCGTTGTGGTATTTCATCTCCGGACCTGTGGTGAACGTGATGGGTACTCTCCGAAGGACATCGAGTCCCAACAGATCGAGTGTGGCGCTCTTCCTAGCAAATACTAAGAACGTGTGTTCAAATGTGCATCCACCGATCCGTGTGACGACTCGCTGCTCTCCGGAAAAATGCAGGGGCATTCCATCAGCCCCCCCACGCGACTACTGCGCGTCGGTAGTAGCTTGATCCCTTTTACCGGTGTCGAAAGTACCGAAAGTGTAGCTCCGGTGTCGACAATCATCTCTCGTTCCTCCGGGCCGAGTCCTACTGTGATCTTCATGGTTCGCGACATCGGGGCCTCAATGGCGGGAATGTGTGCCTTTTCTACCGGTTTCTTGTATCGGGCGACCTCCATTGAATGTGTCGGCGCCATGACAGATTGTGACACCAGAAGAAGACGCTTCTTTTTGTAACAGTCCTCCTCGAGATGCTCACGGACGCCACAGAAGTCACAAAAAATGGTCTTGTTCGGGCTAAATGGGCAATTCAAGGGGAAGTGTGTTTTGTCCGCGCAAAACATACAAGGATAACGCGGGGGTCGGTTTTTCGTCGCTTCGGCGTTCGTTTGACCTGTCCCGGCGGCGGTCCTCTTCCCTGTGTCGATTGTGACGCTGTAGGGGTTCGTCTTTTCGCGGGCATCGGGCAGCGAAATGTTCAGGGCTCCCGCAGTTGTAACATCGGCGGTCGTTGGTAATGGCCGCCAAGTCCCAACGTTCGTCTGTGTCGATTGTGTCGTCTAGGGTCTCCTCCAGTTCCTCCGCCTTGCTCAGCGCGTCCTGGATCGATCTGGGGCGATTTGTGATGAGCAGTGCGCTCATGTTCTTGCTGACCCCACGTATGAAAGCGCTCAGGGTTTTTCTTTCTACCCAGTCGTGGCGTTCGTGGACGTCGGAGTTGTCCTCCCTCTTCCATGACGGCACACCGGGCGAGGCTGCGGACTCGGTCGGCAAATTGGCGGAGCGTTTCAGTGGCGTTCCGCTGACTGTCCACAGGAGTGCGGCGGCGTGTTGTGGATTTTCCTTCTGGAACCACTTTATCATGTCGTCACGGACGATCTCGTAGACGTTGGTCTACGTCGAGCGAGTGTCCATCCCGATCGATAAGGAATTGCTTAGCGGTTCCCCGCCGCTTTTGTGCGGAGTAGACGGTATCGCTGTCGCGAGGTCAAACCCGTAAGTCACCATATCAAAATTCGCAAAAAACGACCACAACACTTAATGCACCGGTCTCGCGTTCTGGGTCCCACGACTCTACTTCGAGGAATACCGAGCGCGGTATGTCCTCCCTATCTACTTCATGTGTATGTGTTGTTGTAGCGGCTGAAGGAGAATGTTCATCTCCTTCATTGTCTGAGTCATTGTTTCTACAGCTTCCGTGCCGGAGGACGATTGGGTTCGGTTCCCCCTGTCGCTAGGTGTCGGGTTATTGAGAAACATGTAGCGATTTGTACTAACTACCACCTAGGCGCGAAGAAAGTCTGTCGGCGGAATCGTCTAAGTCGAGAAAAATACAAACTACGAGAAGAGACGTCTTCTCGCGTCGTTTCGTGCGAAGGCTGCTTCTAATGTCACTTTTCCTGTATAATAAATGGATGTACAGCCTACCTATTTTATTTTTACCTGTCTCAGTGTGTTTTTTTTTAGGGGTTGTTGCGATAGACTCTAAATTTAGAACTGAGCTCGTGTCGAAACGGCTACGAGTTTGAGTGGGTCGTGTGAGGCTTACTCACACCGGGATCCACTCCGCTGCCACAAATTTGTGGCCTGCTACTTGTGGCGATTGTGTCGATGACCACAGAGGTAGCGTCCAGGCTTACTCGTGGCGGTTGTGACGATTGTGGCGACACACCAGTTGTAAGCGGGATTTGCGTTCGACAGGGTTAAGGTTTTCGATCCGCGGCGTAGTTGGTAGCAGCACGAGGTTGTGCTACGCCACGTGCCGATCCCAAGTTCACCCGAATGACACAAAACCCAACGTGGCGAGCTCAGGTGGGAAGGGGAAGACAAACAAATATCGAAACAATAGCTAAATTTACAAGGGTGTAGCGTGTGGTATTTACCTGTGACGGGGGCGGTTGAAGCGGCCGGTCGGATTCCTCGGGATGATGCAATCTGAAATGTTAGCCTTAAGGGCGTCCTACTGAGGAAAATGGCGTCCGCCAAATGCGACGCTGCCGAAGGGGCCTACGAAGGCGTCTGAGGGACGCCTCGGAAAAGATGGCGGAGTGGTGACGCGTCACCAAGCTCCGGTTTTCACACTGAGGAACCAGGTAAATGAGAACAGATATTCAAATGCAGAATTACAACAATAAAAGGTAAATTTATTAGATAATCAAAGGTTTTCTGACTAGGCCCACAGAAGGGTGTGTCGAAAGAAGCCTGATGGGCGCAACAACACAAGTAAGTATGGCACAAGATTAGAATGTTCAATAGGATAGATTGCAGATAATATTTCAAAATGTACAATTTAATAACTCCAATTTGACTTTGTGTTTCAGGTTTCCAGAGTATATCAGTTCAACGTTCCAGGTTTTCAACAAAGGTGAGTATGGTAAGTATAGGTTAGCTTTATGTTGCAGGTAAGTATTTAGCTTTAAGTTACAACTTTCAATATTACGACTTTTGTCCAACTGTTTCAGAATTACTTCTACGCACTGCATTGGCCAATGGTTTTTAAGGTAAGTTATAGTTTTCACTCACACGTGTCAGGGCCCTGAGGTATCCTTCAGGTGTGATGTGGCGGTTGTGGTGGTTGTGGCGACGGACGTCCAGTGAATCAGGGGATCTTCAACCAGATCAATTCGGCGCGAGACGGCAATTTCGATGGTCAGGGATCTTACGAAAAGCGTCTTGAAAGTATTTGGGGGCGGTTTGACTCTAACAGGCTCAAGTTCACGGCTGCGGGCTCACGGTGTGTGACTCTTACTGAATATCTGAGGGGGTCT